>PDGT01000012.1:6955697-7061892 GCA_003671415.1 Megathymus violae | reverse complement strand
GCAGCGCGCAGCGCAGCCTTATTTTTCGCCGTGAGGCGATCCGCCCAAACCGGGGCACCGTACGTCGCCATACTCCGGCAGACTCCGGAGTACAGCTGCCTGCAGGCAGCGCTAGGTCCTCCGAGGTTCGGAAGGAGTCTGCCCAGCGCACTCGCCGCCTTCACGACCTTCAGTCCCACCATCGCGAAATGTGGGCCGAAGTTCCATCCTCCGTCCAGGATGAGCCCGAGATATTTCATTTGGGGGCTCATCCTGACTCTCCCCTCTCCGATCTGAAGGGCACCCCCCGGTGGAGGTCCCTTACGGCCGGTCCCGCGGAAGAGCAGGGCTTCGGTCTTGTCAATCCTGACACGAAGCCCTAAACTCTCTATGCGGCCGATCACGAGGTCGAGTCCGACCTCGGCCAGCCGCGCCGCCTCCTTGTAGTTTCGTCCCCGGGAATAAAAGAGGGTGTCATCCGCGTAGCAAATGACACCCACCCCGGGGAGAAGACGGCCTCGCAGGACCCAGTCGTACCCGATGTCCCACAGGATCGGACCCAGAACGGATCCCTGCGGGACACCGCAGCCAACTTGCCGCCACTCCACGGACCCCGATCGGTTCTCGAGGCCTACCCTTCGATCCGAGAGGTACGCCTCCAACAGCCTTCTTAGATACGGTGGCACTCCGAAGTATTTTAGTGCCTCCCGTATCACCGCGTGCGGGAGGCTATTGAAGGCGTTCGCGATGTCCAACGACACCGCGACCACCACCTCCTTTACCTTACTTAGCTCAGCAGAAATTATATTATTTTTAAAATCAACCGCAGGTTACGGTTGCAATCAACTAGTTACAAGGGGGTTCATTGCCGTTGTCGTGTAATATCACCGTCTGTAACAACCAATCAGTGAGTCAAACAAAGTCTGTCTGAACGCGATAAACTATATCACTGACATATATGTTTTTACCGAGAATCATTAACGAGAATGGTTTAAGTGTACGGTGTAATTCATAATACGGGGGAACGATTTATAAAACGCCTGATATCCCGAGTAACAGTTGTTTCGGGTGAGGTTAATATTTGTTATTTGTCATCATAAAGCCTATGTTTCCGAAGCGAAGCGCGGGATTTAATACACCAAAAATATTCTAGTACCAAAAAGTATTAGATCGAGTTATCAAAATTTTCTAAGAGCCAAAGAATCAATAGAGATTCCGTTTCGTGCTTGACGATTTCCGTCGCTAGGATCACCGCACTTTGAGGGTACTAATATGTTTAAAGGCTAGTTAAATCAACTTCAACTGTTTATAGGGAACCGCGGTGGTCTCCGCTTACTTTGTCTTTAATGAGTCATATTATGGTCGATTAAACTCGCCGGAACAACCTACGTGAAGTGAGCGACACTTTATTTGGGTAAGAAGTATTACCAGTTACAATAAAGCCGGTTTGCGTTTTTGTTACTTAGTGGCGAGGGGCGTTACTTCGTACTTTAAATCCTTTGTGTGTATTATAATTTTTGGGCGTAAGGTTGCTTCGTGCATGGTTGAGAAAACCCTATCTATTGTTATGAGTCCAAGACTGTCACTTACTTGTGGTGTACACTGTTGTACAACGGACCAGCGACGGTCCACAATGAAGGCATCGATTGTATATTATATAATATTTATATATGTGCTGAATTTCAACATTTTTCGTTAAGTACATTAAGAGAAAACGGAATGTTACAGATGGACAGGCAAACGAGTGATTCTATATGGATTTTTTTCTATTTTTGGATGTATAGAAACAAACGCAAATAAAGTAAACAGAAAAAAAGAACACTCAGGTACGCTGTAACTAATTTTAGTATTCTATAACTGGCAACTTAAAAAGGTTGTAAAACTTAAATGGCAATTAAAATTAAAACTAAAGTAAAATTACATCATGGCTTTGTAACCAAAACATACTTGTTCGTCAGGGAGCTGTTGAGAACAGTTTTAAAATTAACCTATTTTTAACGTTAAGATTTGTACTTAAGCGGCTTAGCACAGAAAATTTAGGGCTGCCAAGAGCGAGTTGCTCTCACGGCGAAGGTTCTTACAGTTAACAGCTCGATTCAAAAGTGAGCACAGCGCCATCTACTTAGGTACATTATGAAAAAATGATTATTGATTTTCTTTTGATTAATTTCCCGTTTTGTATTTTTTGTCACTTTAGAATTAGTACTATGAAAATATCAATTTATACGTTTATATATTTCCATTTTCTTAATAAAGTAAAGAAAGGACGAAAATAAATATGTTTCTTATATGGGATTTTTTTTATTTAAAATTCAACTGTTGACTTATTACGCTCAAAAAGAGAGCGCTTAATATATAAGACAGAGAAACAGACGAACAGCGTAGCCTTAGTAATATTTTATTTAATCAAATAAACTCTTTATATGGAATTCAAAAATCTCATAATTTATGAACTAAATGTGACCATCGACGAATTTAGTTGTAAACAGTTATAATAAATTAAGGAAAGTGGTAAAGAGAGCAGTTTTTGCTATGTAGGTACTAGATAATGTTACTCTAATATGAGAACCATTATAATGTCAAATATTTAAACGGATTTCCGTATGTCTTTAATAATACAAAAAAGCTATTAATAAAAGCAATTTAAAGTCGAGAGCATGAATTATTTAAATAAGTACTACGTGAATATAATTACCGGTAGTTTCCATTGCTACCTCACTTTGTTTACCGATACGATTTCCATTAATGTTCCTTAATAATATTACTTTACTTTCAATGGTTGCTGTCACAAAGTGACTCCATTGGGGAAAAAAGAATTTTATTAGAAAATATATTTTTTTTGCTTGCGTAGCAAACTAAACACGTCGAAATAATGATCAAGGTTCATGATTTTACTGAGATCAATTTGAAATATATTTTACTAGTTTTTCTGACACTGATAACACTGAAAGGATCTGTACTAATATTAAAGGAAAGCATATCTATGAGAACTAATATCTAAGAAAGAATGAGCTAATTTTGTGCCTTTGTGTAGATATATGCGAAAAATTATTCCTAGAACCACGGCACTTATAAAAAAAATACCATTTGGAAGGTACATTTTTTCGGATGGGTATAGGCTATATATCAAGTTTATGTTAATAATTAATTGTTGAACGAAGTTGGGACGGGCCGCTAGTTATATATAAAAGAAGAGGGTAGATATTGTTAGCTTGATAAAATTTATATTAAAAAGTAAGTTGTTTATTCTCCTAAATAAATTCGATCGTTACGAAAGTGGTAAGTATGTTATACAATTTATTGTTCAATCTAACAGGAAATGTACTAATGTTAACTTTAGATTTTTCCTTCCGGTAGTTTAGTGAGAAAATGTCGCCAAGAGTCAGTTGAGTGTTTGTATCATTTTTACATTTTTAATTTCGATACAATATGGAGTCAGTCGTCTGTTAGCTACGAAGCGAACTAGACGTTGGCAAAGCGTGTACAGATTATTAACGATTGCGAAATTAAATAGGTTGATGATGAAGAAGTACTGTTTTTTAAAATAAACTCTGGAACCAGTAAAGAATCTATCAATATGATGGGGGGGGTGGGAGACATTCGGCGAAGGCTGGCAGTCTGATTCACAGGTTTAAGTGTGATTATACAGCGAGAAATAATGATAAATGAATAAATAAATGAATATATAAGCTGTGCTTACGTTGTATTATTATAGTTTCTTGATATTTTGTTGAGCGCAATACTCGAATTTTTTTTTTAAGATAAAGTTAAAATTTTTGGCACTTCTACCCAATCCAAAGCTGAAAATACTGCATTTATACCAAAGAGTACATACAAAGCGCGCGTTTGTCGGCGACCACACTTGATAGCACGCGACGATTCAACCGAAAAAGAGGTTATCTGACCTACAAAAGAGCTATTCACTCTTGCCTTAAAGAGAATTAGTTTGCAGTTTTGAGGAACACAAACGCCGGAAGGGAATTCCAGTCCTTAGGTGTATGAACGAGAAAGGATGGCGTGAATCGTTTTTGAGTCAAAAGGAACGCGATGCGCTTCGATATCAAACTTCTCTTCATTTTTGAATTTTAACAGGTAATGCACGTAGCATAAAGGACCGAAAACGAAGATATCATAGAAGGTCGGCTTTTGAGTTACATAATTTAGTTTATAAAGATTTAAAAGCTGGAAAAAACGGATAAATCTAATCTATAAATTACAAGTGTTGTATTATAAGGTTTATTGTCTGAATTTATATTCCAACAATAGACCAAATGACATTATATATTTAGAACTGATCACTCTTAATTATTATTATTATATACTTATTACAACTTATGTTCGACTTCAACTTGATTGCTATGTGACCTTAGCAGATACAACGTATTGGAGAAACCTATTCATTTAATTTCATGATATTTTCTCCTCAAATACTTTTTGAGGGTGTGCTCAACGCATTTCTACAGTGTTAATAGGGACTTTTGTTGGCTATTTGAATAAAAATATCTCAAAGTCCTTCGATAAAAACCAATGCTATCTAGATTTACTGAATCTTATTTAACAACACTTCCTAAACACGAAATCGCTTGTGAAATATATGTATTACTAAGAACTCCGTTTTCTTTGCTATATAAAAGTCTCAATGCCTCAGAGTTGTCTGGACGGTGTTGTCAAAATGGATAGTTACAAGACTCTTGATATTTCGTTATAAAAACTCCAACCGTTTTCAATTAATCACAATTTGCCTGTCGTCAAATTTCATCGCTCTTATCAATCATTATAAGGTGTAAAACAATAATTGGATGTCGACATGCTACAGCTGAGTTGTATGAAAAAAATATTTAAAAAGAGCTTACTTGTTCTGTTTCACTGGCGTCGTAGACGGCGTAGGCCTCTTCTCTTCCTTAATCGTACTATTATTCATTTTCGACGTCAATCGTTTCAAGACGTCGTCCATCGACCGCTTATGGGGTGGGGCTAACGACAACGCGCTGTTGTGATTCAGTAATGAATTATTATTGTTACACAGTCCCAAAACCTTCGCTTCTGCTCCGGGGCTACTGCATTCTGAGGAGCCTCGCCTCCTAGTTTGCAGATCGTTAACTTGGTGAAGACCTAAGAAGGATGATGGGACTAAAAGATTATTTGTCATGTCTAATGATTGCTCGAATCGCTGTTTCTTGCTCGGTCTTTCGTCTTCGTAAGTCGCTTCTTCTTCGCTAATGGAGCTTCTGGTGGAGGAACTGGGTGAGTATTTGTAATAGGTTGGTTGTTCGTTGTCGTCAGACTCGTGGTGGTCGGAAAATTCGAGGTTGGCTGGGCCGGCTTCAGCTTTGTCTATGTCAGCGACTCCTTCTTGCAATTTCGACGGAGGCGATTTTCGTTTAGATGACATGTTTCTGGAAATAAAAAAAAACATTGTAAGATTTCTAGGCTAATAATAGCCTGTTAGGTAAAAGAATATTAATATAATTGAATGCGTATAATGCAAGGACTATCCTATTGAATCATTCGTGATGTAATTTAAATGTCCTTTCGTTAGTTTTTTTAATAATTTTTGTTTAATTTTTATCGTCCACTAGATAAGTCTTTCGGTATTTTAGGTGAAAAGTGAAGAAAGAACAGATAGGGAAGTGGTATGATTAGTCAGTCAGGTTCAGATCAGAACCCTGCTATATATTATGCGTGAGTACGGCCATTGTTCAGCAGGTTGCACGATGTGCAGTAAGGTTTAGCGTAGATTCAAAATTTCATGGAATCACTTAGATCTCAATTGTACAAATGATGACTTGAACGTTTTTATTATTAGGGTGTTATCTGACATTTAACCAATTGAGGTTAAGGGTTGTTTTGTTTTCTCCGGAACACTATCTCGAAAAGATTTCCGCGATAAGGGCACGTTACATTCTTTTGAACATCGTACGATTTGAACGAAGTAATTTCTGATGACAGATGCGGATTCAGAATTTTTTTAATGGAAAAACGGTCTCTGTGTAGCATGGAAAACCGATACCAAGGCAAGTGAAGACCTTGTTAGCCGACTGTATGACGCTCAAAAGAGATCTACCTGATGCTAAACAGTCCCAAAAATCGTAAGTAAAAATAAAACGTTATTTATCTTCATTACGAATATTTTTAAACTAACTTAAGTCTTTTTTAAATGCAGATTAGTTACAGACTAGTAATAGACACAAAATAATTCATTTAATTACATTTACCTTTTATTAAGGTAATTTTTGTCCATAAGTCAATGAATTGAAAACTCTCCATAAGATTTACAATTACCGTTTAGTTCAACATCTGCCGTAAAACTTAAATGTTTATTAACACACACACGAACACAAATATATCAATATTGAACCGAATCAGAATTTCCAGGTCCGACGTCAAACGTATTTGTTACCAAACTCTCCGACTAGTTCGAAACTAGCTTCGCTAAAGCACCTAATTGGGCTCTACTAATTGTACTAATTGCACTGCCGCTTTTGGACTTAAGGTGTCCGCTCATGTAATTTCAGCCACTCAGATTGTAAAATTGGCGAAAAGGTTATATATCGAAATTAATGTCTAAATTTGAGTATTAACAAATTCCATCAGGTTACATAAGTAATATCTATGAAAAATTTATATATAACCCAAGATCATTTTACAGACGAAACTCTCAATTTGTAATTGTTTTCTTTTAATTTACAGTCATTGTTTAGGTGACTTCTGAAATTAACAAAAATATATGAAGGTGAATCGTTTTGGATATAGTAGCGTTACGAGCTTTATCTTTGAACGATCCTATAAAATTAATAGTTCCTTTTTCATAATCCTATTCACCGAGTTCTATGAGAAACCTAAGAAAAATAAATCTGTTAGCAGTGAGAGTACCTGGTCTCTTTCAATATTAAGTGAGCTCATTAATATATATTAAAAACAGTGTGGGTCCAAGTAAACTTCCTTGAGGAACCCTAAATATTTGACGCTTAGTAATCTAATAAGATCTGGTAATATGTGCTTAGTAGCCACGTTACATCTTGTCAAAGGGAAGGTTCTGTGATTGGACAGCGTCACGTGTTAACATAAGGACATTTATAAGGTACGTGTTATACTAAGAAATATATTGCAACCTTTATTATCATTGTTATCACCCAACCCATAATTGTCCCACGGCAGAACTTGGATCTCCACTCACAATAAGTGCAGTTAAGGTCAAGGTCCACCACACTGGCCATGTACGGGTCGGCAAACTTCATACACTTTTCAGAACATTACAGAAAACTTAAATAAATTACAGGAAACAAAATAAATGCATGAAAAGTTTGTATAAAGGCACTAATTGTTCCTAATCAGAAATTTCTTCCAGTAGGTTCAATAATGGAATAGTGATACTCGTAGAGTGCGCAAACTTAGTGCCTGCCTCAATAATAATATATACCAAACACAAATATAACAGATACATGTTTAACATTTTAAAATTAATACTAGTATTAAGCAAAATGTAATGCTTCTAAATACCTACAAATCAATTGTTTTGAGGATTTTTGGTCTTTAAATCTGCTTGAACGAACATGTGATATAGTCATTGTTGTAAAATGCAGTGAGAATTCGAGTTTCGAAATTCTACGTAGACCACTCGCGGGTCCTCGATAGTGTAAAATACTAAGACAGTTATTTACTTTGATCGTTGACAAAGACCATATGGGAAAAGAGTAATAAGCATTTAATTGACAATATTTTTTGTACGGTGATTTCTGTATTATCATTTTAAAAGTGTTGAAAAAAAAATATACAATGATATAATCTTGATAAAAAAATATTTACTTGTTTAAAATAAAAATAAAAACTTTTCTATGTGATTAATTGTAATTTTTGTGTAGCTTAATTTGTATAGAAATTATTCATTTACAATCGCTAATCGCTTATCCATAATCGATAAGACAAGATAATGTTCGGTAGTGTATGCCTGTTTGTGCCAATCGGTAGACGCTAAGTTGTCAGTTTCAGCTCCTGTCCTCATTGGTTGAGTCAACAAACGGAGTTCTTGATAAGCACCCAATGTCTGGCTCCTTCGCTTTGAAGTCTGTTTGTCTTTACACTTGTACAGGCTGAGTTAATTAAGCTCCTTAATTCGGTCTTATTTCATTATTTCGTTCAGAGTTTATAACTGTTTTCTTGTTGTTCCACCCTTAACGGTGGAAATATATAGGTAGTTGGAAAATTCAATAGTTGAAATTATTATGAGGAACTGATTGCGTGTTCAAGATATTGTTTTACCCTATCCGAGTAAATGATAAATAATTTCCAACATTTCATAAAATTAAGACGCGTAGAATTTGAATCCAGATCCGCAGGGAAGATTAAGGTGGAAGCCCGAGTACCACGCACCACGTTACTTCAGTGCTAATTTGTGGAGGAGGGGTTAGCGGCTAAGCCAAATATCTAGTACTTATGGGGCTTAAAGACGCTCGACATAGCTTAACGACATAGCACGGCCAACCATCCTACAACTGTGTCCGAAATTGCTAAACTTACTCGATCTCTTACTATCAACACATGTCGGGTTATGGGCGCTTCTCAAGGGATCTTGGGAGTAAGAAGATTCACACCAGAATTTCAAAAGGCACTTCCTTTGAAAGAAAACCGCTGTTATTGGTGCAAAATGCATTGTATCGCTTAAATGAAGACATCATACATTTTGTTCGCTGAATTTTGTAAAGCAATTGAACGCTAATTTAATAGCACTGGTTTATAATCATAACAAATAAACGACACAAAATGACGACTTACAAAACAATTGAACACAAACTCAATGGCTGGATGCCAGTTCAAAAACAAACAATCAACACGTCGTGTAGTTGACAGTAATAAACTCAGAAACGCGTAAAAACCGATCTGCACAATGGAATTACAGTTACTATTTTACTGACTCCATGTACCCCTCAACTGTTTTCCGTACGAAATAATGCTATTGAATCACGAAATAATCCGAAATATACTCTATTGAAACGTATTAAGAATGAAGAGAATAGCAAATAATACTTTTGTTCGACGTAACTATTAATTTCCTTTCCATTACTGGCACAATGACATCACGCGGAGGCGCGAACAATATGGCGGGTTGGCGGGAAAATCTGTAAGTCAATTACGTTCGGAAAATTATTACGTGATTACTCATATTGTTTTCTCCGAATACAATTTTATACACCGATGTATACTTACACATGTGTGTATTTCGTCAATTATTCGGTGGTACTTATCATTTACTAGCAAATGACCTCGCTTCGCTTTGGAAAAACTACATTACGTTTAAAGATAACATCTACATTTTTCTGGGTTTTTCTCGTTCTGTGAATTAGACATGTACATATATTTTTTCATAACTTTTTTATTTATGGACGGATTGCAATGAAACAAACTTTAAATATTATGTGACGCTTACTACAATAGATTAGTGAAAACCAGAATGAAATCGGTTAAGCCGTTTCTTAGATTACCGGGAACAAACGCACAGGCAAACAGACAAAAATCCTAACAACTGTTGTTTTGGGTTCTATTTCGTTAATAAAAACCCGTAATAATATTTTTTCTCATATGATAGAGAAGTATGGAAGAAAAATACATGCTGCGCCGACCACAAATAAAATTGGGATAGGGGCAGGAGGATGATGGTTCTGATGAATAATATTATTTCTCATATATCGTTTATGTACAGAAATCGATCAGTTAGAATTTTATTATTAGTATAGATAGATTTACATGTATCAACAACACAATTTTTTCCCTTTGGTAATATTATTGTTGGTCTAAGTAATTTTATTGCTGTTTTCTTATGTTCAACAAAACTGAAATGTTTTTTAAATCCCATAATTATTTTACAGGTGAAAATTTAAGTACCATTGGCACGAAATAAAACCAGTTCATAGCAATTATTATACGATACTTTATATTCAAAAGTTACAATCGATAGTAGGGTGAAATTCGTTGGGGAAGATACAGCTGATTACAAGTCACGAGGGGATCGAGGTAGGACATTGACACAATGACGTATTAAACCAAACAAAACAAGAAACAACCTTACGACATTTTAGTTTTTATTTTTTTATATTACAAATTTGATTATGCACTGACGTAGTAAAACTTATTGTTTGTTTGTTTTAGATAAAACCTAAATATTTTGAAATAACTCAAATATACCTATGTTTCAACAAAATCAATTACTTACCTAAGCCATGGGATTTTTGGATTGTTAATTAGTTAAGAACAATCACGCGTCATAAAACTTTTCCGCTAATAACTGTCTGGTGTTATCGAGGACTAATCAGAATCCGAACTGCTTCCGTCCGGATTTATAATATTAACCGATGCATCCGTTTACAAATTAATCGTAGACGGACCGACGGACGGTCCAAGTGATCGTAACGATGTCTCCGAAACTATTAGTTGAAGGAAATTGCTAACGCCCGTCTTAGAGAAGGTTTCATAATTAAATGTAGCTTCGGAAAATCCGACTGGACTAAGGTGACGTAGCGAACCTTGCAGGATGTCTTGATTCAATCTTGAATCAAATATGAATCGTACGAAAAAATTTATTGCAATTTGATACAAAGAAAAATCAGTTGTGCAAGATGATAAGGGGAAGAAGGGTTATTTGTAACTTTAAATTGTTTTAAGAAAATCATATCTTGACCATTGAAATAATAAAATTAATAAATGTGTTTAAGGGAGACGTATTTAGAAATATCTAATTATCGAATTTCATAACAACAGAATAAATCAAATGTGACGGCATTCAACCACATCGCTCCAGTGTTTGTAATGCTTTGCGTTTTGCAGTAGAAAAACGTCCAAAAATCTCCAACAAGGTGTAACATTTGCGATTTGACAATAGCAACTGAAATACCGAAATACGGAAGCAACTGTAAAATTTTGCCGCTGGGAGTTTGAAAGTATGGAAATAAATACCACATTTCTAAGATAACCAATAAAAGTCTGTTGTGATTTACTGTAGGTAATAATTATAATTGGTTGTATATGCTATTTTATCATTAAATAATAAAGCGCTCCAGTAAATGCAGATAAAAAAGAAAATCCTTTAGGATATTTCATCAAATAAAAGCACGGGTCTGTGCAATAACCTCTTAGATAAAATCAGATAATCAGATAAAACACTGGCGGGCACGTTCCGAGGCACAATAAAAATAAAAAAAATTAATAGAAATATTGTGAGGCGCACGTAATTCAATGAGGAATGAAAAACATTTTTCTCTTCCTTGGAAAAAAGCCTCGTTCTTTTCTCGGGCAGTAACTGAATTATTCTATTCTATAACAAGTTTATTCACAATAAGAAATAAAAAGTGTGTAGCGCGAGTGGAGCTTGCGTCACTTTTATTCGCAATTTGAATGTCTTTAGCGCGCCATAATACAGAGTCCATTTTCAAAATGATTTGCTAAACAATAAAGGTCAGTGAGTGCATACCTAATTATTTTTGTTCATTTAATTTAATTTCATAATCTAAAACAAGCACATCTATTTCTGATTTATTACATTTTATTGTTATTTTCATCACCGCAATAAAAATATCACGGAATCTTTGAGGTGAATGCACATAGATGAGGACCGGTTCAAAAAATCTATATTAAAATATAAACGCATGCACACATGCACGCACCAAGTAACAGTCTACATACATGATATTAATTAAGATTGTTTACTCCACAAAAATGTTATAGGCATAAAATTCTATATTATCAATTTGAAGGGCACTGGTGTCGTGTAATACATTTTAAATAAAAACCTAAATCAAACACCAGGCTCTCTAGTAGGTAAGGTTGAATATATAATTAATTAATTATATAAAGTTAACACTAAGCAATATGTTAAGACATTTTGTGAGCAAAAAAAACGGTTTCATTGATATTATTATACACAGATATATATATAAAATATAGACAGATACAAGTATTTTTGTATAATGAAATCAATTTTAATCATTTACACTTATCTAAATTTTATTTTACGCCCTCGTGCTGTTTGTTATCTTTAGATGTGTTCTTCGCACGATCTTGTACTAAAGGCTATAAAGTTGTTTTGACATGATGCGCGTGTTTCGAATCAAACAATTTGCGGCATCGCGGCAAAGCCCATATGTAATTTATTGTTTGATGTTAACGATATTTGAGATTAAAGAGACATTTTTAAGAAAAATTACAAATAAAATTTTTATTTTCAAAAATTATGTAATCGACAGGTGCCATGGTTCAGTATTGTTTATATTTTATCATATTTGTGTATTATATATATGTACATAGTTCAATAATGAAAATGCGTTCGATTTTGAAAATAAGTGTTATATAAATTTTTATTTTAATGTTATTGTCTCTTATAAAATGAAATTTCCAAGTTTTCCTTACAAAAAACGTAATGAATTTAATAACAAACTGTTCCAAAGTAGGGAAAAATATAGAAAATGACATGTCAAAACAGCGCAGCGTTTATACAATTGGCAGGCATTGAGGAAATGAGGGGAATGTTATTATCGGAGGAAAATTATAAGAAAACACCCCTTGTAAGTTCATGTTAGAACATGCTGTAGCTAAATTTGGCATCAGAGAATGAAATCGGACAGAATGGAAGAGATTAGACGAGGAAATGGATGGAGTTTTATCCGAATATTGCAAAATTTCTAATATTTTTTTTTTGTTTCATTGGAGATAATCAATGATTGAATTGACATTGTGAACAAAGTTCAGGCTTTTGTATGGCCTCAGAAAAATGTTCTTTTCGTATTGAACGTAGAGTTAACGTTATAATGAAATATACCATGGAGGACATATTAATTTATAACGGGTACTCACGATTTATATATTTTATACCGACTTAGATATTTTAAATAAAAACGGTTAAGATGACATTATAGTTACATGTTTTGGCCACTGACCAGTCCGCACTGGCGCATCCTGGTGAAACACACTGAGGCTTCTCCATTACAAAGAGATTCCCGTACTACTTGTTTTGTATGAATGAAAAAAAGAATTCAATAGCAGAGAGGCCCTAGTGTTTTTTTTTCATTTAATTATACTTATAACTATATGAAAAATTAAATAGATCTACAAGTAACTCAGTCAAGTTACCACAAAAATGAAAAAAATTATATACTATGTATATTTTTATGCCGTATCTAGTAAAAGAGATCGATGTACGAAAGATTTTGCTTGCTACTGACAATAGGGAAAATTACCCATCGGGAAAGCGACAAAGCGAGCCAAGTGGGCTGACGGCACAATAGTATGGAGACCGACCCTATATTCTTGTACCCAGCAATCTTAAAGACGTCAGTAGTAACGGTATAATTATTGCCTCCATGGATCTAGTTTAGCTAACTGCGGTACTATAAGTAATAAATTGCAATAAAATTACCTCCAATGTTATAACCAATAAAATTACCTTACAATACTATGTGGACTGATGCTGAACTTGACACATTTAATACGTTACAAATATTTCTTGAACTGCAAACTTGTTGATCTCCTGTTGAAAATAAGCGTTCACATATTCATATCCGCTCCAGGATTTTTTGTATTACAGGTAGTGTGAACATATAAGAATGATTCATTCTTGACTGCCATCTTAGGGATAATATCTACGGCGTTAACATGCCTGGGTGGAGAAGATTATTTATCGTCAAGACTTCCAAAATTATTATCATATAAAATATTATCATCACAAACAAAATTATTCCAGAATAAAAATTAAATCTGACATGTAAATGACTTCCACAACAGTAAGTAAAGCGCGAGATCATTCGTTACAGCAACTACCGTTCGGTCACTACCAATAAGGCTACAAGACGTGTGCAATAATATAAAATTTCGTAAAAGCCCATTCCACGCTAAGCTATCCCCAGCCGCGTCGCCCACCCTAGAGGGTAATAAGCCGTCGTTATGATTATTTCGCAAACAATACTGTTAATGCTGCACGAACAATGCTCCAATCACCGCGAAGGTTCTTGTAATGGTCTTATTATTCACATACTGAAATTCAGGAACTTCTAGCTATGTACATGTACTCTATCTTTCCAAATTTCCAGCAGTAACCTTGATAAAATTCTAGAATATGTGAAATGACAAAATCGACTCAAGTTCGGTTCGATTTTTTAAATCGATTTTTGTTGCTACATTTTTAAAGTTTCCGAGAAAGTTGATATTTTGGCTGGGGTCTGATCTTAGACTGAAAATAATTAAGGCCAATAAGATCGTTAGAAAATTCTCAAGATCCGTTAGTCACTGTTAGTGTCGGGTAACATCTGATAGTGAAAGAGGTTGGGCCACAGCCCAGCACGCGGCTCAGGTGCAGGTTGAGGTGTTCTCATAAATTTATTTATTTGTATTTTTATTTATCTCCCACAACTTGTGCTACGATAAGTTCACTTTACTTTAAATATCATTCTGTTGGGAACAATTTGAAAAACTGGCACATGCATGTTATAACCAACTCCTGACCGCACGCAACTGATAGAAAGGATTCAGGGATTCAAATCTGAACCGGCCGTAGTTTAGACCATCGAGTTATGAAGAGTTAAATACTTTAATACAAACTTTTTAATATAATAAACTTAACGATCGTTCGTATTATATGCAATACTAATAATAGTGCATGAAATCGCACCTTTAGAATTAAAGTGACTTAACTCAAAATTCCTGAAATTCCAGATTTTACTATAAATTTACTTAAATAAGCCTGCTCTAAAACCCCATGGTGAAAAAGAGCCCGAATTATGAGTGAGAAAGGTAAAAAGGGAAAACCTCATACATCAGTCTCTTTAAATTTTCTCAAGACCATACATTTTTGAAAACTTTTTTCGTCATTTCCCATAAATCGCAATTTTTGAGTTAAGTCCCTTTCATTCTAAGGGTGCGAAATAACCCATAGATTTTTCTTCGCCGGATGCAGCCGAAAACAAATTATAGGGTTGCACAAGCACTTAGCCCAGGAGAGATTTAGTTGAACAGTATCCACATTAGGCGCATCCTTAGTTCGTTTCGCGCAATTCATTCGTGTTGGCTATTGTCGCCACGTCGTCGTCAGGATATTAGGGACATTCCCTCTTGTCTGGTGAGTCAAATCGAATACATTTTTATGAGTTAAAACAAATTAAGTAGTATGTCTTCTGACGTTAAAAATTAATTTTATAATCACTTTTAAAATCAAATCGTATTTACTAATGTATCTGTGCATAGAAAACTAGCGAATAAAATACAAGTATAATTTATAAATATGACAGAAAAAAAATTTGTCAAAAAACATAACTGATGAGCAGAAAGCTTGTCAGAAATAAAATTACGAACAAAGATTAATGTACTAAGTATAAAGTAAAAAATATATTTTTATTTATTGACAATACTAATTTTTTTTAAGTTATAAAAAGTTTGTTATATCAAAAATCGATAAGAATCTCTTTCTTAGATTTACTTAGAAATATATCATTATATTATCATTTTGGAACTCGACATCCAGAATTTTATTTCTTGAAACTGGCAACACCAGTACTGACCTAAGGACGTGAACACAATAGCGAACTCATCAGGCCCTCTTGTTTAGGATAATCGCCGTCTTAGTTTTATATGTATACGCCTTAATTGTCATCTTGTATAGACAAAGTATTCCATAAAAACATATAGAAATGGAAGTTTTTGAATGCTCATGAAATGTCTTCATTATTAAAAGGTTGCTTGTGAAATTTATACGGTTGTAAATAAAGCTGTACCAGAGAGGCATGATATAATGAATTCATGGAATTTCAAATGACCGTATCAAAACAGTGATATAATGAAGTATAACGCTGAATACAGCAGAGCAATTAACAACAAAACCACAAATTAATTCAATGATAAGCGTAAGTGACGAACTTGTAAACTGAATTGTGGCTAAAAAGCAACTTATAGATGAAATGTATTTGAATTTAAATTATATTACCATAATAAAACAAACGGTGAGTTTACACGAAACCCTTTGAAACGAAACAGTGGAAATAAAATGGCTGGTTCATAGTCGAGCATGAAAATACTAGTAAGTACTTGTATTCGAGTCAAGATGCCTCTACATTTCCGCATAGTTGCCCGCAAAGGAAGCCTTTCGATTGAGGAATTTTGTTCCGAGCAGCACTCGTAGACTTCCTCGCGTCCTGAGGAAATGTAATATTATAAACCGCAATGTAAGTCAAGGTAACTCAAAACGTAAGAGCAGTTTTAACTGAAAGCTAGAGTTTTGTTCACAAATTTCTAAATGCCCTTTTTTAAACTTGTAAAGCTTTGCAACGCGCTGCCATGATTCAGTTTGTCCTATTTGTTCGGCGCTGTAATAATTTACTCATTCATTAAAATGAAATACAGAATTACTTTATAAAGTACAGTGTTCAGTCTAATATAACGCTTTTCAAAATGTTTAACAAGTAACTCTACTTACAATTTTATCTAATTAATATTTTTACGGTTAGTTCTTTCAATGTTTTAACGAGAGCATAATAAAAATCTCCGGATTTATAAAATATGTCATTGTTTATACATCTCTCTTTACCCCGCTCTCCCTTCTGTCAACGCATAAAGCAAACAAGTGCACATCCTTTGCCAGAGCAACACAAACAATTGTCTAAATCATAAACAATGGTATACATCGCAAATATTATCTGCGCCCCGCTCGAAGTATCCCTACGTATAATGAACCATTCATACTGCCAAACAAACTCCAACCAACCATATGCAATAATTCCATACGGTCGCAATCAGGACGGTAGAGCACTAACCCTCTATCAAATTACAAATGAAACTAATACCAAAATAGATGACAGTAAAACACAGAATTAAATGAAGAACGTTATAGACATAAATCCTTGAGCCGCTGACAAAGAACAGAAACGATTTCACGACATCAAAGTGGAACACGACATATTACGCTTCAAAATAAACACCAGAATAAATACATCGAAATGTTTGTTCGGAAATATTCGACGATGGGGATGATCATAGTCTAAATTATCTGGTAACCGAGGGTTTCCCAAACCCTTTAGATAGTGAGGATTAATTTGCTGTTTGTGCGTACGGTTGTCTGTCGGGATTTGCAATTAATAACGAGAATACGAGTACATACACAACAAAGCCTAGACTGATGTTCTGTATATTACCGTTATGTGTGTTAAAGGACTTAATACGAAGCGCGTTTACAATGAATAAATTATATTTAAACTTTTCTAACGAAGCTAAATTGTTCACGTTGGCAGATGCTTGAAACTCGAGCTCGCTAAAAATGGTAGCCTATAATTTGCACATAAAACACATCCTAATGCCGACGTACGTGATCACTTTATTCGGCGTACAAAACGAGACATCTTCATCTGAAAGCGGACTTTGATTTAAATACATTATTCTTGTAATAACAGCGGCACCGGACGAAGGGATCCCATTGAAGTCGTAGAATATATTATTTTAATTCGAACCACCTCTTTGTGACCCCATCAGGGAATTAATGGATTCAAAGCCTTCTCTTCCGTTCGACAAAGAATAATTTGCTAAGTAAATGAACGGCAGACAATCCTGTTACGATCCCAAGTTTTGTTTCGATGGAAGATTAAAGAGTGGCGAATCATTGAAAGGTGCCCTTTTCAATTCGGCCCTTTGTAGCGTTATCTCTGTTAATTTTGGAAGGTCAATGAATAAAGTGTACAGTACGATTTTATTATTCATCTTTGGTCCTTGATTTGTTGGTGATGAAGGGTGTTTTAGTTGTTTACGACATGATATTTCGATTTTTACTTTAGCTTTATTAGTATTGCACTCAATGTCCGACAATAATCTTAATTGAAATAACTTGTTCGCGATGCAAGGAGTCTCAATTCAGTATTCATTGGAAGCGGTGGAATGGTGCTATCGAGAATTATTGTCAAACCTCTTGGGCATTACGGGACAAGAACCTTTGGAACGTGAAGTTACTAAATGAAATGTGCTTTACTGACGTGTTATTTTATTGAACTTAATTGTGCTCTACGATCTTTATTCTAATAAGCTTTACTTCATTTGAGTCATATTTTACAAAAAAATACTGTCTTAATATTTTTTATGGAATTAATTTAAGTTTTGATATACAAATTTTATATATACATAACTTGAAATAATTCATGTAAGTTATCGACACACTATTTCCAATACTAATAATAACGGTTGTTCCTCTCCAACCCTTCGCAGCTCTGAGGCGCACAATTCTAAGATCAAACTCGAATAGTCGGGGGACCCGAGGGCGCGCGGTCACTTATTGTTACATAAACCTTTGGCGCGTCTGATCTGTTGACACAAATACACAATACTGGTACTTATCGACATCGAGGATATTCAAAAATGTAAAAACAAGTTGACAGAAAAATTTATCACGACTTAACAGTATACAAATACAGGAAATTTTGTTATATAAAAATGACAATTTCAGCTAAAAAATTTCAAAATTTTAAGGAGAAATACAAATCACTGAATCCACATACAATATACATAGCGTTTTGGTGTTATTAAACATGTCACAATTTTACAACCATTTAGAGTTACACAGAGACAGAGACGCAGAGAACGCAATTTGGCATTAAGTTCGCGCTTTTGGTTACATCTTTTTGATCTAACATTGAATAAATAAACCGAAATTAAGGCGATGTAAAATAATTCACGTTTAGCCCAAACTTTGTGGACACGTCAATTTTCATACGAAAACGCGCAAACTCATCGGATAATATCGAATGTTGTATATATAATTCATAAGGTCGCCACGGCAAAGCCACTATACCTTTGTGAATAATTTAGATGTCAGACACATATTATTTTTGCAGGGGCCGCGGTCTGCCCCATGTTTGTCCTATAAAATATCATTTGGAGCATAAAGGGGATCTCGCAGAAACCTTTAAGTTTAATCCTTCGGCTGGACTTGGAATAACATTTTTTTAACGTAAAAATAAATGATGACACATGAAAACTCGTGCGAAGTGGAATTTCTGGACATTTCTCGAAATATCTACGAAAATTGAACTAGAGGAGGTCACAGAAACAGAACTGGTCCGTTAACTATGAATAAAATGATAGCAATTTATATTCTTTTAAATTCACATTTTTCATAATGTTTGGGCAAGGAAACTTTTACGACTCCGAAACAAAATAAACGGATTATTTAGATAATTTAATGTGATCTATATTTGCAATACAAAAATATATTATTATTTTATTTATGTAGAAAACCTAAATGTTACAGATACAATGATCGGAGTTCTCCCGCTAAGGAACCCTGTGTTGTGGGTAATTACACTCTTTTAGGTGTAAAAAAGCGAAAAATAAAATAATTTAAGAAGAAAAGATGAAAATTAAAAAGAACTAAAACAGAATAATCAAAAATGCTAGAATTGAAATTTTGAAGATAAATTTTGCAAATTATATATATACTAAGTAAATATTTATTTATGAATGCAGACACATATCGTCTCATTAATTAATAATAGTTGTTATTTTCTTTACCTCTAACCCGTAAAAAATAATATCTACTTCAATATTTTAACATAAAAATATATATACAATAGAAGTTTTTATACTAAAATTTTAATTAATTTTAACTAAGGTAAATAATGTAAGCCTACATTATCCAATTGGTCTCCGTAGAACTAAAAGTCACAACTCAAAGTTTAGCAAGGTAGTATAAGATTTAAAACCAATTTAAAACTAGTTTAAAAAACAAAAATTATCTAATACCAAAACCCAATGCTTATTTTTCTTTCCAAAAAAATGATTCTTAAAACTCGGTTGCGATAAGGGTTAACTTTTTACCCAAAAAATATTATTTGTGACATAATGTTAAAACTTAAAATAAGGATTAAGTTTAGCATCAATAAGTTATTAATGAAAAAATAGCTCAAATACATGAAGCACATGTTAAAATAAATAGTCCAGCGAATGTCTGTTTCCAGTAGTTTACTACATAATTAAACGAATTACTACTTAAAGTACCACTAGGATAGATATTGATCCATTCTTGAACTATTAATCCCTCGCACGAAATCCAAAGTGCTTGTTTACCAAACTCGCTCACAATACCTCAATCTACGTGCAAGAGTCGGGCTTTCTAACTGAATTACATCCAGTCTCCGCACAATCCCACGCCATCAAGCCATTATTAACCCTTTCAAGGAGTCACAATCACAATTTGCGGTTATTTGTCAAGCCGCATAATGCGCTAAAACATTTCGTTTAACATCTCGTTTAAGTCTAAGATTTTCGGCTCGATCTCTTAATATTTTTGTGGTGCCCGCTGTTGCGATGTTAACTGCGGTAATTGGCTTGTGTAACGCTTGTTTGAGGTCGTGCGGTACCGCTGATGTGTTTGTGGAGATGGAATTTATTGTGTTTAAATTATCATGTTCTCACAAGTGAGCCTGCCGTAATTTCGAAACGATTCCTCTTTATCTTCATTCAGATAACCAAAACTTTGATCACAGTCTTGCATTGTACATTTGTCTCAATTAGTTTTCATATTTACAACTGTACACGCGAATGCTTCGACATTTAAAAGCTTTATAAATTTCAAGCAGCACAAGTTAATGCTTTAGACTTTAGTTTCAAAGGTGATTTGGAATAATGATACTATTCCAACTATTCACAGGAGGCACTATTCAGGCATAATGTATTCGCGTCTAATTCTGCAAACTCATAAATAATCTGTCACCTTCACTTACAGATCTATTGTGTTCAGAACAATGAGGTTGTACCGAGTAGTATTTTGGGTCCAATATATCCGCAACTCAATCAATTTGGCAACAATGTGCATTTCCCACGTACGATTCAGAGGTCGTGTTTTGTTTACCGGCAATTTTAACATCATTTTGCTTTCTCCATCGTGAATACGTCGATGCGTGCTGACGGTTATTAGTTTTGGGTATTTGTAAAGGTTAAATTACAATTTATTGTATTATATTTAATCCTAAATATAATAACGGCATCAGTAATTCAGAAATTGCGTACTCCATAAAACTGAGTGGGTTTTGAGGAAAATTTTCTGATCAGAAGTTGACCAAGTGTGTTGTAACCGCAGAGTGGAATAACAACCTTTTTATAGATGTAATAAGTTATACTTGACAATAATTCCACCTCATGGTAAGTGGTGATGAAGTTCAAGATGTTGGACACACTAACTTATTAAAGGTTATTTACTCTCCTCTTGAAAAAAATTCAATTTATAAGTGGTACATGCAAATAATGTAACGCATACTAATCTTCGGCAACAACAGTTCATATCCATATGTTCACGGACGTCGAATGAAACGTACATATATTGTATCGCTTTATGCAATCTCTAAACATTAATATAAGGATATAAAAATTTTACAGTTGGAGGGTTAAATATAATCGATTGAATATTTTACTAACTCAATCCATCGGTGTCGGAACTAATTAATCGGAGCATATAAATGACATCACGAAGTGTTTGCATTTCAGCCTGTAAGTTGCATAATATTAAAAGTTTTCTAAACCACCAGATTTAATTTAATTTCAAGCACATACCGATGGACGAATACTGACCTTCTATTAATTCTTCACACTAACAACTACTAATATACAAACAAAAAAATATTTTCAAGTATTTGTTACGTTTGCTTTAATTAGGTAGCGTTACAATAAAATATTGCGTTTGCCAAGGGTTCACTACCGCCTTGTTTGAACCCAATAAAAGAGAGATGAAGCGGAATAATCGATTCGACAAACAAGAGGGCTTCGCGGTAATGCGTCTCCATATATCGATACAACTCGATAGACTCCGATTGGAATCGATTCAAGCGACATAGCGCCTGTATTATTCTTGATCATTTTCCCTAGTGTATTAATGGCATGTGTGTTTGAATGTCGTTACGTCAACATTCCATTTTTAGTTCCTGTTCGGATTTGTACCTTAGTTGTGTATTTGTATACTGTTATGTACCAATTTACAATTTAAATGTTTTGAAATATGGAACGATACAATCTCTCTATTTGAGTAAATTATCTCATTCATCTGTTTTATTGGCATGTTTTTATGGTGATCGGCCGTGATCGATAGTCAAATGACTTATTTTTCTATTAGTATTACTAGTGTTTATTACTAAATTTTCGGTTATGAATAAAATTGATGCTTCGTTATAATCAATATCTGAAAACTAATTTATTACGTCATAACATCAATTAATAATAAAACTTTAAATAAGAGTAGGTAAATAAATATGATTTCAAATAAATATGCTTCTATCAAAACCGGGTTTAATATCAAAAGAGGATAATGATACTTGTTGGAACACACAACTGCGTTCTACATCAAAAGATCTGTTCTTTGCAATTCGTTGATTAGTTTCTCTTGTCACATCAAAGACCGAGAGTCTATTGTGTGACCTCTAATAATGATATTTCCATCAATTTTTCTATTCCTCGCCTCTTTAATGTTTATTACAGGAATATGTGACAGGTTTCTTTTCACGGGATATTAACGTCGAATTTACTTCGTTGCGTAAACGAATATTTGTGTGGGTGCCTTTATTGTGACGGTTGTTGATGGTGATGAGAATGGTACGGTGAAGGACATGCTTTTTGACTGTTTTATTACATCTGGTAAGTATAATCATAGTATCTGATTTTATCAAATAAATTTATTTTGCCTACTTAAGATCAGACTCTCACGTCTCTCACATCACTAATAGACGCTATATTAAATATAAATTTATAACGCTAATAACATTATATTTATTGTTAACATTTAAATTATTTATGTTGATACTTACATACGCAATATTAGCTCAACTGCAGTGGTTCTAGACTTGAAATTTGTGAATGTGAAACTTTCAAAATATTTTAAAAATATCGAAACTAAAATGAAACCATAAGACCAACAATTTCAGCGTGAATGTCTCTCGTTATAACAATATTTAATTCGAGAATAACTTTATAAATAGATATCAAAGGAACAATTAATGCATGGAAAAAGGTAACAATTGCATATGCGCAGTGGCAAATCCAAATATTTATATTATGATGTCTTATTAAAGAGTGATTTACTGTTGCCAGGACACTTTAGTTGTTTCATCCGTCCACAAATCTTTTAGCGGCTTTTCAACTGAATGTGACATAAATATGGTTTTAAGTTTTAGCGACCGACGTTTTGGAAAAACGCGAGTGCGCCATTTGATATTTCCGTTTTTAAACTTGAATGATTTTGATGGACATATTGCATTAGCTTCTTAGCGGTCTGCAATTAATGTAAACATTATGTACATAAAGCTTAGTACAAAATTTTCGATGATATTATTGTCAATAATCGACTAAACGAGCAAGTACTCGAGCATATTCCCAACACCCGAGGCATCAAATCACCGACCGTTGTCGACCAACAAGGAAGCGAAAAGCCGACTGTTACAAACTTTCTGACACTGTGAAACACGTAAAACATTTCACGATTGATTCTGAACGAAGAGTGCCAGCTGGCGAAGCAGGTAGAGAACTTTACTATTTAGCACCTTTGGCAATGCACCACTTTTAGCATCCGTTGCTTATCAGATTATTAACTTGGCATGAATCAAGTATAATAGAAATAAAAATTGCCCCCACATCTTATGACTGTCTTACAGGGAGGGGTAAAGGCCATTAATTAGTTCCGGAGTCTTACTATCTGGAGAGTTCACAAACTTTTGAGAACATTGTGTTCACTGCAGTATTGTATACAATGTTTTTTTTTTCAACTTTTAGTGATGCGTGCAGGATGAGTTTCAAATGTACATGTTATTTTGGTCACTTTCATAACATATGATTAGAATCTAGTACAAAATAATCCAAACAGTTGGCACATACTTGTGAAGTAAACAAAGCCGGACGACGAACAGAATTGTGCGCAGAACACTGTCATTTTAGTCAACAATGTATTTATTTGAAACATGTGGACGAGCACGTATTGTCGCCGTAACGCGTTTCCATTGTCTGACAAAGCACATAAGTTTAGTGAAAGTTTATCTTTAGTTCTAAAACAATATTAATAATGCCGCAATACATTTAGATCTTCGCATTACGATTGACCATATTGCTAATACAAAAACAGTTAAAACATCGCATACACAGCATCCGAAGCCTTAAGTCCCAAACGCAGACTTATTAATTATAAATTATGTTTCATCAGTCATTAGGTGTACCAATATACCTTGATAATTTATCAATATCATCAAGATTCATAAATATAAATAAAGGTTGTCGTTGTCCCTTAAACATTATGTTTATGTGAAAAAAATTACAAACACGGGACGTAAACTATCCACTGAAATTAGGCCAAATCTGTACCGGTACAGGCTTACGAATTTGTTTTGCGACTTTATTTAAGTTGTGATTTTATCACTTAAGCTTAATTCAGGTTAAATAATAATGACATATGCAGCATTTATTCGAATAAATATCATCCAATCTTCACGGTACGAAGAAAACGGACGAATTATATACTTTGAGAACTATAAGTTGTTTTTAAAATTGAAATCAGCCAACAGATGTCCAAACATGTAATTTCATTGTAGAATAAAATAATATGAATTTGATAAACACGAAATGTTTATAAAAATAACAAATCTGTAATGGAACCTACTCTGTACGTAGTAATTTTTGTGGTAGGTAGGATTTGTTACAAAGATCAAAATACATTTTAAAGAGGTTTTTGTCCTCTGTGCATGTATCACGCGGATACCAGCAAACAGCTTAAGTTCACATTTTGTTACTTGGCTATGAATTTATGAAGGATACTTTTTATTTTGGGAAATGGATGAATTACCCGGTGCGTTTGCTATTTATATCGTAAGGCGTTTTCTGAAGCAGAGCGAGGGCAGATTACTTTACTAATTATAAAATTAGTTATATAATACTAGTAAGTCACAAATATTTAAACGTCTTCTGAAATCAATATCAGATTTTAACCATTTAAAATGTCCTTATCACTTGCTTAGCTCAAACCTACATATCAAGTAAAATGAAATGATGGACGAAAACACGAAAGTTGACATCCTAATAGAATCTTAAGACGAATTGATGACCAAAAGTTCTGAAACAGGTACACTCAGAAAGTCTAAATTGGAAATGGTAATCTTGATTCAATTAAAACTAAATCCAGGTGCAAAAAAACTGCATCTTTATCCGGGGAAAAGAAAATGAATGGAGAAGGATAGACTTGATGTTGACGTCTCCTAGTGTTAGAAATTTTGTAACGTACCTAATTCGATTGTCGTAACGAAAGACAAACCTTTGGTTTTAATAGAGGAAATAATTAAAATATTACAATATCTCCTTCGTAACTGACAACCACCACAGACAGCTATTGTTACACACAATATAGAAAACAATGCAGCACATAAATACAAACGATAAGGTAATGATAACCCTAAAGTTTTCGTATAAAAGTAATTGGGAAATATCTTAGTATGATAACCTTTGTACATTATTATATTTGGTAGGAATATTTTGCAATCTATTGGACTTTCAATCAATATTAAAGCATTTAATAACTTTAATATTTCAATTACGGTCCTGACTTATCGCCGCAATTAATGACACAGTAAACATAAGAAAGCTGTTGACGGATTAATAATTTACATCCGTATCATCAAATATTAATAGTTTATGATATAATTTATTTACTTAATGTACGTATTTAGAGTTAGAGTAAGCAAAACTATTAGCTCTTTCATGCGTAAATGTGAAAATATATATGATAAAATTCAAATGACGTACATACCTACCATACTGTAAATTGAAAACTGACGTCAAATCATTCTTATAAAGAAAGCTTATTACAAACTGGATGATTACTTTAAAAATAAGACTCCTTGGACATTAATTTAATATGCAGCCATAAGCATTAGTAAGTATATTCTGTGAGTAGGAAAAAAACTCCTTGGGATTTTCTTGCGACTTCTTCTTCCGGGACTACTTACAATTTTTGGTACAATGGCATAGTTTGACTTTCGAAAAATGTATGTAAAAACCAACTTTAAATAAATATCATTTCATTCATTCATTCTATTTTATTTCATATTATTTTATTTCATATATTTCATTTAAAATAAAACTATGACTTTGGATTAACAACAAAAACTTTAACAACAAAAGAAACTTACATTGAAATATAATTACAGACAGCAAGTTCCTCGTACACCTAATAAAGATGAAAAATAAAGCTTATAAGAAGCCAATTATAATAATTGGGACTAACATAGAATTGAAAGACAAATTCTTAATTATAACAAAAAGCCTACAATCAACACGAGATGAAGATAACAAACTGTGACAGTATGGAAATAACATTACACGCGAACAAAATATTATGATGGCCAGGTTATTATCACGAGTAACCTAAATTAACAAACACAACTCAACAGATAATACTCGAATTGGAAACAATAAAACAGTTCAAGCACAAAAAGTTGATAATCTTGGGGTCAAATCGACCGAACGCGTGACCCATATCGCATTTGTTTAATTTGAGCCACATTTTAGTGTTACAATCAGTCTTTAGTCTTAAATATATTGTTTATAATTATTCAAGTCTACTCTAAATAGATTTCAAGATTTCAATCAGATTTATGATTTGTATTGATAAATTATTCATTGCAACCATAAGTCCAGAAATAAGCCTGATTTGACCTTATTGACAATTGGCAACAAGTCATAAAGAAGTAAAAAAAAAATAATCTTGTTAGACACATAATAGAGCACACGTTTAAACATAACTTAAATATTTAACTACTTCATCTCAAACTAACGGACGGAATAATAATAGTTCATACTAAAAGTAAAATGCAAAAGATTTAAAATTCTCTTTACTGCAATTATTGATCTAATACCCGTGGACAGTCACTTCTTCTTCTTCTTTTTCACGTGCTATCACCATCAAGGAGGTCGGTGACCATTTGTAGATACGTCTCTTTATCAGCAGTCATATGAACTAGAATATCTGTGCTTTTAACCCGCAGCCAGTCCCTTATATTTCCAATCCATGAGATTCTTCGTCTACCTGGACCTCTACTTCCTTTAGTTTTGCCTTCAATTATTAATTTTAATAAGTTATATTTATTGTACTTGTATATATGTCCAATATAGGCTGTTTTTCTTTTCTTAATGGTTTTCACAATTTCCAAATCTTTATTCATTCATTATTTGTAAAACTTTCACATTTATGTAGACATTTACAGACTGTTTAAACAAAAGGAATACTATGATATAACATCATGTGTCTGTTCAAGGACACAAAAATACGTTAGGACAGAAAGCGACCATTCAGGCGTACACGACAAACCTAATAAGAATGCCGTCTACCACCAACAAAAGCATTGTAAAGAAGATGTAGCATTAGCGTCTTTGTCCGCACTCTAGCACGTGTGATTCGGCTACCGAGGAATTCCTTCTTTATTCCCATTATTTGCATACCAACTGGTTCCGTCTATACGATATTAATCAAAGGTTTTATTAGTGAACATCAAAGAATAAACACAAAGCTAAGATCTCTTATAAGGTACCCTCAATACCATTGTTACTTTTGTCAGAGGTTGATTTATGAGCGGCCACTGTTGTTGGGCCACTCCGTATTGTGTTGTCAGTTTTTGTTTGGACCTCGCCGACATTGTACTATCCCTTTGCCGGTCCACCTTCGATGCCTTTATTCACGTTGATCTCGCTGATGCGTCTAACTCGCACAATGGTCCAAACGACTGTGTGACTCAGATCATACAATACGGATTTCGCATAATACGCAGCCATATAAACCTGTACTCGTTAATGGTTGTATTTGCAGTATATTTTTATATCTCACAATAATTTTATACGACGCAATATCTATCACATGTTTATGAAATATCAGTTATTTTTAATTCACTTTCAAAGGCACTTAATCGAATCTTATTTATTTTAGTGATCTAACTTGATAACTAACAAACTTAGCAAACGATCCATGTAAAACAAAAGGGAAGAAAATATACATTGTACACGTAAGATGCTATTAAGAAAAAATATTTGACGAGACGCTGATCCGAAATTTGAGTATTCACCTCATCGCGCTACCCTTTTGTCCTTCTCATCAAGTCCTTGACCGAGCATTATGCTCGCATTGTGTGCTACTCGTACAAAGGCGCGGCTGCGATTGAGCCTTGCTTGTAATGTTTATGCTTCGCTCCATACATTCACGTAACGTACATCCACTCTCTTCCGAATCATTACATTCTTTACCACTTTTGTCCGGTTCCCCCTTTATTACGCTCGCATTCTGTATACATCTCATTCTTTAATAGACATCCCATTGGAGCCTCCTGCACCTTGATTGGCTCTTAATGTTTTTTCAACGTGTTTTGAGATTTGTAATATTTGCGTCATCAATACTAATGATTGCAACGGCTCCACAATACACATTGTTGTGTAAGCTCGCGCGGTAAAGGTTTTTTCGAACAGATTTCACTCCGTCATTATATTTAGTTGGTTATTTAACAACGATAGTTTGATAACAATAAAATTATAATGGATGTCAAATAAATGGCACGTCGGTATTGACGTGTTTGTTGTTAAAATATATACCTAATAACATACATGTGAAGACGAAGGTTGAATTGGTGTTGAGTATTAATTACTGTAAAAATTACTTGAACAGGTTGGTACAACAGAAGTTATGTGTAGTGATTTCAATAATAATAGAGGAAGTTAATAGCACATTAGATCATTATTTATTTTGTTACATATTGTAGCGATTATTTTTGATGAAATCAATGATAATGTTACTATATTAACAATATTTTTATTAATATTTTTGTTAGCGGTATTTTAAAAATAAACAAGGACAAAAAAACAATTACGCATAGAATATACATGCTATAATTATAACACAAAGCAAGTAACGGTTGGTTATATCAAAAGTTAAGCCATAAAAGTTTCATTATAATCTCTGAGATAGCGGAACAGTCATGTGATTGAACACTACGAACGGAGTGCGCAATGGCGTCTTAAAAGTTAAGAGTGCTTATACACTGCCCTGAACGGAAATATTTTTTTGTAAGCAAACCATAGATAAGACAACCTGAAGAAATGATTTTACTGGCCTGCGTTTTGTGAAAACAAACAAAAAATCTTTATAGTTTATCGTTGCGTTATATAAAGGGAATGAAATAAAATGTTATATAATAAAAACATAATCCATGATAGTAATAATAATGATTTCACCTTTGTTGGAATCTTGTTTGCAAGTCCTAATTTTTTTTTCTGATAATGACATATGTTACATATATTTGCTTGGAGTATCTCTATTATATTTACACGGTAAGGTGGCCAATGGCTTTAATAAACGTCATTCTAAAGGAAATATAAATCCTAAGACTAGGAGATATAAAGCCTATTTTAATTACATTATACATAACATTAATAATTAATATCAAGTAAAAGGTATAATTTCGTAATCTCCATCATTCTTGAATATGCAAACAATTACTAATATTAATATGTTGCATGACCAAAATAATGTTAACTTTAAATGTCACATTTATTGCTAAATTATACAGAATAATAATATACCATGAAAATAATAACAGCAGATGGTACCAGTGGAAACTCTTCGTTATAGTCTAAATCCGTACACAATCCAGTCGTAAAATATGGCCCCAACAATAAAACAGAAGTGGTTCGCTCTACTTCAGCTGGCGAAAGTGCTGTATTCTTAGAAGGATGAAGTTTTTACAGACTACTGGTTAATTTCTTCTAATCTGACATTTGATGTTTATAGGAACGCAAAAGTGACCCCGTATTGGAAATAATGGAAAATGAAGATAAAGCTCTTAATGGAACATCTCTATTAACGGCAGCTAACCCGTAAATTTATTTGTAGAATTAATTTTAGGGAAATGAAGAATGAATGTTTTCGGACTCTCTGAAAAAACCGCTCAGTAGATACTTTTGTTTAATTTGAATGCTTATGAATTATACGTAAAAAAACTTGTTCGGATAGTTAAATTTAACTGTAAAATCAGCAGTTAAAGATTTCGTGCTCAACTCTCTCTTTACTTGTAAATATTGTTTGATTAATATTGATAGTCTGAAAGGTGATGATAACAATAGTAACACGCATCTCTACGCAATTAAAAACAATGATATTCTTATTTGCTCGATTTTTTATTTTCTACTCAAACATTGCCAATTTATCATTTCCAATGACTAATATTTGTACTATCATCATTCTTTTTACCAACAACAAAACATTACGCATTCGTTTCACTGGCACTAATTTAAAATTTGTTTCGCGATTGAAGAGAACTGAGTGCAGACGGGTTGTAATAGCAAATTCGTTTTATCCAAATATTAGATATAGTTTTTTGAATTACTAAGCGAAAAATGATACGTTATAGCCTTGTATTTGTATGACTCTCACAAAACCTTTTACAGATGAAATAAATCGGTTTCTTAATTTAACCAAAATATGTACAATCTATAAAACATTAAAGGTAACCTATACTCATAAACATAATAATTTAATAACACACATGGTTAGCTATATATATTCAAGTTTATGAGCAGTATTTGGAGAGCAAATTTATATTCTTAACAGTTCTCACACAAAATAGAAATAGAAAAAAGTAGAAAATAGCTATTGTCTCAACCACACATAACATAAAGGCAAAAATGTATAAAAAATATAACCATTTGTTCTCATTAGTGGTAGAACCAACGCATTAAATTGGAATATAGCTCTTAACATAACTCTTTTGAATATTTATCACATAGAACAAAGAGTTTTTAAAACGTTGGAATTACGCCACGCGAAAATAGTAAATTACCTGTCATAGTTTCAAATCGTTATACATTCTACAGTTGACGCAAGTAACTCACCAACATTTTATATAGCATCTATTAAATTCAACAAAATACGAGAATTATTTTTATTTCAATATATAGCGACTATCAAAATATACAATAAAACTAGAAAGTATTGTTTGCCGTTGTATTTATTTATAAACACAACGAAATATTACTAGGTATACGTCCGATTTCACACTTAAAACAGATGTCGATGAAGCAGATGATGAGTAACAAAAATTAATAGATTTAGGTGGGAATATAAAAGTACTTTAATACGGCAAGTGAAACTATGTTTGTGCAAGGCCATTTGAATTCTAAATATTAAACCTTTTTTTAAACAAATAATTATAAACTCAGATATTCAAATTGAATGTAATCAATCACAGGAGAATATGATCCAAAAACCATATTACATTGTCTACAAACTGCGGATATCCCAGGGAATGTTGACAGCGTCCCTAAATCAACCGGGAACAATGTTATTCTGAACAAAATTACCCCTTTATTATTGTTTTTTATGAATTATCGCCTACATCTGATCTTTTTTTCTTTTGAGCCCGCACCGGTAGCATTTATCATGGTCTCGCCTGTTATTGTTCCATCTTTTGTGTGCAATCCGAGCGAGATAGAAGATGACGAGACATTAGTCATCGGATTTGGTTTTGTTTCACGGGATAGCTCGTTTGTGCGGATTAAGATGCTCTTGAGCCTGCGATGTTTGGTAGATGATGGTATAGAAATAGACTTCAATGCTGAACATTAAGACTTTGGAAGATAGTAAAGTTCCCTTACTTCCTTAAAAATATAATCAGTGACAATGTTATTTATCCAAAAATCAAATCATTAGAACAAAAGTATGCATTTAGATTTGACAATTTGTATTCAGTACCTTTAGCGTTTATTCGTTTTATAATAATTAACAAAGTTTAAATCATTTGTTTGCTCAAAGTACAATTTATAGTTTCACAAATCAACAGTTGAATCAATTAAAATTAACGCAATATTATTGTCCATTAACTCTTGACTTAAAGGCTTCTGAACACGAATGAGTATTAAACTAAAATCTTGCGCTTAACGCTCGCGTGAATGAGCGTTATAATATTCGCGTCTACAACCAAAATAAACCAAAAGCCGAACGGAAACGGCCGATATATTATTAGACACGACAATTCTATTATTTTTATTCGTAACACATCTCAGAGATTTGCCCATAAATCTGTGATGGCAGACATTTCCACCTTTAATAGTATGGAAATGAGGATTCCTAGAACACAAGGCGTCGCTTCACACCCAATTAGTAAAGACGGTAATGGGAGACTTAATTTCAATTTGAATATTGTAATCGTGGGGCATATAACAAGACTTCCACCCAGCTCTTACGTGTTCACGAGCCTAATTTATGCGGTAGTAAAATAACATCTTTTACTCTTGATTGTTTATGAAATCAAACAATAATAATTTATCCAATTCATTACTCGCTTCAACTTGTGTATTTTTGTTTGCGGATGTGATAGTATGATAGATTTGCGGCGCATACTTTTTAATTTTATCATGTTTAAAGTTTTGAATTATAGCTAAGTGTATATTGGCCCTTTCATTGACTTTTTTTTTGTTTTTAAACGCTTCAAATTGCAAGCCCTTCATTTTTTGAAACTCTCACAAATGCGTTCAAGTATCGTCGGTAATCTCATTTATTACTATTCGTAACACATGTTCCTCTTTACATCTCAGCGGTAGACCGATGTCACCATTAGGACGGGGAACATCTCTCATTTGAGCCGCAACGCATTATTTATCAGAAACACCATTCTGTTCATTGTTTCATAATAAAACATTAATTTTGTCAACAGCGTCCACGGCTGAAAGCGATATTCCAATATTAGAACTTCCGCTGACTATACAACAAGAAAACCTCAGCGTCCGATAAATCTAATTCTTTATCTGCCGAGTTGGGTCGTTACTGAGGCAGGCTAAGAATGTAAGCAGAAAATAAATTGTCATACCAACATCGTTCACTCACAATCCACTGTTATTTCAGCAACCGTTTGGAACACATGCAAATCTTGTACAATCTCAACAAAAACAAAAGGCCCATACCTAAGAGTCGTCGCAAAAAATGAAGACCACGTGCATTTCGAATGTAAGCAAAAAAGGTCAACAATATGCCTAATCTACAATCCATGTCACAGGCTAAAGGTTACGGAAGGTTGGACAAAAAATTAACTCAAAACGAACTATTCTGTTCTTATGAAACCGACCGTACATCCTATATTAGCCGCGAGAATTTAAATTGTATAACTCGGAAGCTAAAGTCGAAATTGATTTGGCGAGCGACGCAGGATATAATCGCAGCATTGTTCATACCTCAGGGAGTAGTGACAACAGATTTTTGTCTTTTTTTCCCATTTCACATGTGGCATCGCAATCCTGGACGATATGTGTCACATGTGTCGGTTTTGGGTTACTCGACAATAATGACTGCCTCTTGAGAGTTTCTCATATCTTGAGCGTCCTTTACATTTGTTTTAAGTTGATTTTGATTTCTAAAAGTTGCGTCAATACCTATCCTTTGATGTTTCACCGTTCCGTTTTAAGAGGAACACGATCCGTTCTTTGAGTTGTCATTTGGTTATCAACAGGTGACGCGAACGCAGCTGTTTTCTTTCCGCCTAATTGAGCGTCAGGTAATACACGAATTATACCATTCGTATTTCAGCGGCCGTCGTTATCTCCCCATCGGTTCTTTTACGACCAAAACAAAGGCTATAAATCGTGTAACTGCAAGCGACTAAGTAATCCTACACCGTGAAGCTACTGAAAGTTATCTACTCAATAAATTCGGTTCGTCCATAAATAGAACTATAAAAATTATTTTACGATGCCCGAGTGAGTTACATTAAGACAATGTTAGGCGCGTATTTCACAATGGCTACATTATGAGTTAATTGATTCGTCCACAATGGTCTTTGTGCGGGTACTCGTTACCACAAAGATATTATTGTCTATAGCCGAGCAGACGTCTGGTAACACTTGATCAGAGACAAAATGCCTTTGTAACGTTTGGTTGAAAGGCGCCATCCGTAACTTAATATGGATTCTAATTAATACGGCTTGATTTTGGAACAGAAGTTCATTTGGTCATTAGTAAAATACTATTTAAAATTAGATTATATCAAACTATTCAGAGTGAAGACGGCTATTAGATTTCGACAAATAGATACAAATTAAATAAAAAAAAAACTTTTAAAACGCTACCGCAGTTAACTGATAAATTAATAATCTGATAACTTATCAGATATTTGAAGCCTTAATAATGGATTTTCCACTTCAGTACCCATAATGCAAAGCTATATAATATGTGACTGACCACAAACAAAATTGATTGCTGTTTCTTATATTTGCCGTATGTTCAAGATTTCCCACATATTAGGATGCAATGACTTTGACTGGAAATTTCTTGAAATTTGCGTTTTAACAATCTTTGAAACAAAACAAAAATAATTATACCAATAATATAAATTCAAATTGTTATAAACTAAAAATCAGCGCTTACGATACATACAATTGATCTTTATAATTTTATCTTTGAAAAATGAAATAAAAGAAAAATAAAGCAGACATTGAGCTTTTAACATTTTCTTATTCTATTTCTGCGCTGGGTCGTCTGCAATGGGTCGTCTCACAAATCGTGTACATATGTAAGTGTGTATAGGACGCATACATACCTAAACTTACACACGTCACACAAATAAAACAATGTTTTTGCCTGAAGCAAAAAAACCTACATTAAGTATTGTTACATTTTTTACACACATCGATAAAAATGAATTAGCAGTTTTGAATGTTTATCGACGAACTTGGTTTTTTTCTTTTCAAGTATTACTTAACAACAATGTACTTTCAACCTTGGGTCACTATCTATAAGTTTGCATACAGAAAAACATTTGCAGTTAAATATTCGGACAATACAACCTTCAAATCGGATTAAGACGTAACAATAAAATAATAACGACATTTGTTTGGTTGTGTCTATACTAATATTATGCGAGAGAGTGCCAATTCGGAGTGCCAATTTTGTGTATGCAGAGAGTAACATCTGTAACCACGGCACCTACTAGAAAAATTATTTTACCATTTGAAAGGTACATTTTTCTGGATAAACATAGGCTATATGTATATTTGTCCAACCCGAACGAAATCGAGGCCTGCCGCTAGTATACAATAAATCTTATTAATTATGGATGGCAAGATAACTCTATATCGTTTACTGTCTGAATTAAGCTGGGTGGTACACAGCCAAATATCCACAAACAGAATGGACCGTTCTTCGTGCCCTCGTCAGTTATTCAGCAGGAAGCACCACGAGTATTATATAGGCTTGAGATAAATAATGGAAGGAACCTCTTTGACTACCTAAAACAGTGAGTGACAATGAGAAACATCGTCCGTTGAGGTTTATTGGCAGGCATACGACAAATGTTACGCTAAAAACCACGGACATCATAGTGTACCGTAGTATGACAACGCTCATGTAACTTGTCCAGGCGTGGTCCTTCTAACTATTTCCGATTTTGCTTCAATCAAACGTTTCTTCCCCCGAGTTTACGCCCTGGTATAAGACGGCTCTCGAGATTGGCGCTCTCACGGCAACATCACGCAACAGGAAGGCGAATTAAAACATTATTGTTTCCTAACTCACAGCAACTTTTTACGATTTACGCAAACCTTTATTTCAGTAATAACGTTTAATTACATTTAAGAGTATGACAGACAAAAATATAATTATAATAGCCAATCAAGTGCAAAATGGACTTAAATAGATAGAGTGTCTTAAGTACTAATTTCCCGAGGAAAATTTACTGATTTAAGGATTTTTGTTTCCAAATTAACGTACGGAATTCTATGTATACTTTGAATAAAATTCTATATATTGAAAAAATGTGGTTTATTAAATAAACTAAATATTTTTCAACGTTTTTTAAAACTTTACACTTTCTGGTTTTCAGGGATATATTATTTATTTTATTTCCCTTTACAGTACACCTCTCCTTATTAAAAAAGTTATAACAAATCCTGTTCTTTGATTTATTTCTAATTTTCCTCGAAAATTATCCCATAAATCAGAATTCATAATTTTTTATGTACTTTCGTAATTTAATTGCCTGACCGTACTCTTTATAAATATTATAAATGTTTTTATAAAAGAAATAATAATTATAAATGTTTTTTATAAAAGATAAGAAAAACAAACAGGAAAAAAGTTGAGTGATAAATATATTACATAGTCAGTGTTGTGCACAATTAAGTTATCATAAAAGTTATAGTTACACGATAACACATGGATGCCAAGAAAATGGCAAAGCGCGAGTTGTAATTCGATATGACTTAGTTGAATAAAAGACACATGTGCGCGTTTTATTCTACAATACAAAAGTATTTAAACGCACCTAGCTATTACTGTTAATAGTATTTTTAGAGCAATTGTTTCAGTACTTTGATACCATCTGGGTAATAAATAACATGAAGCAGATTATTATCACGATGTCTATGCTAATACGCAAAGGTGAAAAGTATGCACACATTTTACGGTGCTATGGGTACTCACGATACGGTTTTTATAGTATACAATAGATGCACATATAAACGCGTTGATGATCCCTTAAGTGTTACAGATGTCCATGAATGACGGTGACCATCCACCATCAGATGGCCCCCCAGCTCGTTTGTCAGCTACTTACATAACAATATTATTATTAACACTCATATACTCACCCGCACACTAGGATTCCCTTTATTGCTGGTAACATGGATGTACACAATATATATATATATATATATACATTTCGCAAACACTCACAACCCGAGAATAAACATTATTCGTCACATAAGTGTCTGCCCCGGCCGGGAATCAAGCCCCTCGCCCGGTGAATACCAACTGATATTTCCACTCAGCTGCATGCATAATCATCTCACTCTAGGATATGCCTAAAGTTTAGTCGCTATACTGAATCTTGATCATTATCCATGTATAATTTTAAACTTAACGCATTGTTAACTGCACAATTTTTTATTTTACCATAGAAAGGGTACTCATGATATATTCATTGTATACCACACATCTGTCTCGCAGTAAAATATTATGTGGCATGTACAATGTTTGTTTGTTTATTTTTTATTGAAAATTAAAATAATAACAATGGGTGGATGTAATATTATGCGGCATTTTCTCCCGAACAACCTTGACTGATGTAGAAAAACTACGGTAGGTGATGTAAGTTTAAGTGTAATATTTGTCACTGTTGTTAAGTAGGATCAACAGCCTAGTGGAACAGCAGCCTGGATTCGAATGGGGATCCCCGCACAGAAGACTTGAGTTCAAATCCGGCACGAACCGCTAATTTTTCAAATTATGTAGTAGGTACTATAACTGACTTATCGCTTGCTTCGGTGAAGGAAGCTTGTAAGGAAACCTACATGATATGTACATATGTCTTTGCTTCGTAAAGGAGTGTGAAGTCCGGCAAACCAGACTCGACCATCGTAAGCGATTAAATTTACCCCATCAATAAAGTTGTTACAGGAGACTTGTCTGTAGCGTTAGATTAGATATGCGTTTTGATGGTGATGCAGTAAAATAAATTGAACTGAATTACTATCGAGGGACCAGCAGACATAACAAGTGTGGTTGCAGTGTAGGAGAAACAATTAATAATCGTTTGAGAGAAGAAACAACTATGGTGAAATGAAAAATAGCTGCAATATATAACTGAATATTATAGAAAATATGATCGTAGGTAATTGGGCTGTCCTCAAAGACCACCCTATAGCCTAGTTAGTAGTGAGCCTACCTACCGAGCGAGAGGTCTCCCGATCGATTTTCGCAAAACATTTATTTCTAAGATAAATATTTATTCTCAGGTCGTAGGTATTCTTGTTGCATCTCATTCGCATCACATATAATCATAAAGCGGAATGTGAGTGTGATTCAGAAAAAAAAATTCGCTCTTATTTGTACAGACGTCAAGAAAATGTATTATTTCCGGCAGTTTTCACCCTATTTTAGCGTGACATTGTCAAACAGTCGGGGGACAGTCGGGAACAATGGTGTAATTATGTGTAAATGAAAAGACGTATCTACGAGGCTCTGGCGGTACGGCGGGAAGACAGTCATATGTATAATATGTCAACGGGGCAGTAAAACTGAAACGAAACTCGTTCCGGTATCAGGAAGCATTATCGATTCAACGATTCAATTTAATGCCTCAATGTCTTAAGCTTGTTTTTAGTCAGATTGCATGATACTGCGACTTTGGCCAGTTTCACACGGATAGGTGTCGGGAAGGACATTATGCAGATGTGATGATTTTTCTGACTGATTGCGCAATTATTGCAATAGGTTGGCCAAATTAGAGAAAAACTTCATATATTGGCGACTTGAACCTTCCTCATGAACCTTCTACTTCAATAGAAGGAATCGTTCGATCAAACCTCGTCCGTTGTACAGCAGACCAGAGTAGATAGCTTTAGCACAAGAAGGAACCCCGTACACGCCAGAATTTACTATCAAATGCACATAACATTGTCAAATATTACTTGGTAGTAATAAGATAATAAAATATTTCAGAACCTTTAAATATTACTGTTAAACCGACTTCTATTAAATCAAATAGTATTGGCTAAACGCTGAGAACAGTAACATTACGCATCACGCGACAACTAATCGCAATAGTGTTCATGAAGCCGAACAGAGCTCAAGGGCTCACACACTTCGCAATCGATGGCGCTATTTCAGTGTCCCGGACTAAATATATAATGGGCCAGCCATACCAGATCAATATCTGATTGGACGGATGTAATAATGTATCGTTCACGGGACAATTCACTTGGCAGTGCCCGCAGCGGTTGGCATTAGGTGCCCGATTAAATTTAGTCCCTAGCATTTACAAATTATACGCCATTATGACACAGTGACAAAAGGGCGTAATCCGTCACGTATAAGTGGTCGCATTGGGAAGAAAATGAGTATTACTATATTACTAGGTGAAATAAATACTATCTAATATTAATGTATAATTGGGGTTTACATTTAAATTTGTATAGCATTTAATTTCATTATTCGCCTCTCAAGCGATGCAGACCAAGGCGTCAACGTGGAAAGTCAACACAGTGAGATTTGAAATGTAATTCATTTCTATGGCGTTAAATCTCTGACACAGAGTTGATGTGGAGAAATAACCAAAAATATAATATAGTACACTGCATCTCCGCCACATAATGTAGAAATGATTTAACATAACGAGCGTATCAAACTGCGCAGGATGTCTGCGGCCGCGCGAATGGGCGCATTCTTTTAAAGGAATTTGTCTACTATGCTGTGGAAATAGAAGCGAATAGTAGTGACTTCTGTATCAAATTTCAGATTGTCAATTCGTGTCGATTCGGCTTCATTAGTGGTTGTTTTTGCATGAATGATTCATTTCGACTGTTACCTCAAAAGAAGCATTACATTTTTTATTGAAACAAGGTGATTATTGAAAAACAATTATAAGTATCGCATTAATGTTGAAGATCAACAGCGGAGACGAAGCAAGAGACAACAACAAGTTTAATTCACGAAATTAATTCACGATTTCCTATAATAATAGAGTTTGAAAAGTGACAGTTGGAAGTAAACATGTTACAGTACGGACGTATGTTTGTTTGTTCGACAAAAATGGCGTCGGGTACAACACGGGATTGACACGTAGCTGCATTGTAATGTTGATTTAGTGATTTAGGGCTTGTCAATTATGACTGACAAGCGGATAAAGATAGACTTTGTTTTATTAGGTTCGTGCGGCTAATGTTTTATGAGCATTCTGTATATTAACAAAAATCTAAAAGGTGACCTAGACACACGAGATTCTATAAAGAACTCGTCAAAATCTCTGTGATCAGTTTGCATTATGTCTCGTACTTTTTTAAGTTACTGTTGTAGAATTGAAAATTGTTTGGCATTTGGCCGGAATAATTTACTAACTTTTTCACTGTCTAATATAACTGTTACCTTTTAAGTTACTACATATGTGATTTTGTTCGTAATACATATGTGTGTATAGAATTTGATATTAAATGATCGATGTAGAAAGCAATAGCCCAAAATTGCTCCTTTAGCTATTAAACTAATAAAACGGATTGACTCCGCTCCCACTCACAGAGACTGCGGGTAACTCTTACAGTATACATATTCTGACGATGCACCGTTTCATGGCAAAATAGGTATGTGTCGATGTTGATATATAATACTTTCATTTATTATGTTTCCTTTGTCAAAAGGACAATGGAAATCCATAAAGAAATGAGTGATTAGTATGACTGAATGTAATGCCTGCCTTTTTAATGCTTCTTTAGCTACAAATCACTTGCTTTACCGAGCGCTCGTCAATCGGTTGTACAATTCAAATCACTCGATCGCTCTTACAAATCCTTTCTCTCACACGCCACACGTGCAGTCAGGGTACTATTGTGCGTATTGTATTCGTGTTTCCTTCGGCTCCAATGTCGTTTGACAATCGCACAGGAAGCTCTTTGTAGGTCCACTGTGGAGTAGATCCAGAGCGTCTTAGTGACGGCACGTAAGCTCAGGTGGGTGTGATATAGTTCAATTGTGAACTATTTTATATTATTTTATTGATACGGTATTGTAAATGGCCGTGGCATCTACCAGGCCGGTCACTGTAGTTTATGGGTGTTCATACATAACGTCATATAAGGCTATGCTTCTAATAATAGGATTCCTTTACTTCCGGTTCGGTAGGCAACATTTCGGTGATACCTTTGGTGTTACTAAACTCTGTTGTGTCTGCTCGTTTGTCGTCTAGTTACATAAAATTGTTGTATTTGGGGTCATTACTACTTAAACCCAGAAATGCTGATGTTGTTCTTGAAATTCGTCAGAGATGTATTGTAATTGCCGTGTTGGAACGCAGCATCGGGAAGGTAGCTTGCTCTAAGTTAAGAAGATAAGTTTTTGCCGAAAAGCATCATGTTCTAAAGGGATATGAACGTGTAAAGTTTTAAAAGAGAAACATTAATGTATGTTTGTATTATATTTGTTTTCATTTTCGGACATAACCCCTGTTTGACATTGACCGGCAATGCATCATTAATTCCTTTGGTGTATATGTAGAGACGGCAGCTAGTTTTTTTATAGACAAATCACCTGTTGGTAAGTGATCACAGCCACGCAAGGACATATGTAAAGCCAAAGACATCACCGATACCACTGACGGCCAAGAAAGATCGAACACTTGGACACTGCCCTAAATATCTTAAATTATTTCACGGACGATAAAGAATTTTATTAACTTACCATAGCAATAAAAAATAGGCGAAACAGAGCCCACCAACCTAAACCAAGAGTGACAGAGAAACCCAACCTCACAGCTTGTTCAGCAGAGTGCACGAACAGTTGAGAAGAATAGCTTTTCCCGAAGAATAGAAGGAGCCGATTACAGCTAAAATTGGTTACGCAACTATATGGAAAATAACTTTTAACGACTATTCGTATCGCTCTCAATTTTTAACGCTTTTCTACATCAATGTACAGCACTACTCTTTGTTCATAGATGAATGGATGGCGATATAAAAACTATAACTCCATAAAGGTATTTTAGTAAAACAAACACATTGTTCTCGACTGTACTGCATCCTGTGAATCTGTTGTATTTTTAGAATCTTTCGATCTTGAAACTCATAAAATCTTTATTATAAATATGAGCGTAGCGATAGTTCGTTTTATGGAATTATGTTTTAATAATAATCAAACGATTCGTTCGGGACTTCCGCGCGCGGTCTTTGTGTCCGTATTTCGAGGAAGAGGATATGGATGTAGTCGGTATCACATCCCATATTTCTATCACTGATTTAGTTAACTACAGTATCTCAGATAGACTCTGGTCTCTTGGGATGAGATGGATAAATGTAACTTTTTTCCTAAGGTTGCGCAGGTATCACGAAGTGTTTCTACACCTCAGCAAGTGATAATTAATTTGTGATACGCATTGAATTCGATTAATTAGAATTGCATACAGGATTCGAACTAGCGTCTCTCGTACGAGCGGGGTACGTTCAAAGCACTAGGCGATCACCGCTGCATTCATGTGTACTATGAGCAAATCACAATGCCGCAGGCCAAGTGCGAGTTCGCCAACTTTATATCTACGTCTGAGTTTTTTGAATGTGAATACTCGACAAACCAGGAGATCTCCTGATAGCATGTTGTTATTGTTAAACAACAAACGGGAACGGCTGATACTGCAACCGAAACGTTTTCAAATATTTCCGTTTATTTCTATAAAAAAGCTAGCGGTTACCTAGGTAAGTAAACAAATCTGTCGTCGTGGTTAAATACCGTAGTGAAGTGGTACAGAGATGTATAAGAAGGCCGTTATGCACCTAAATACACATGAGCGGAGGAAATTAGCTTTCTTTCAAGGATTTCCTTCAAGGGTGGAAGTAGTCACATGTTATAGCAATACTGCAAGCATTAATATTTCAATGTCATATTTAAAATCAATTATCATTTACTGTGGTAAAAAGAGATAAGATGAGAACCTTTCTTAATTCCTTAAATAATTAAACCTTCTTAAACGTGGACTTAGTAGTGTCCTGAAAAAAGACGAACTCAGCATCGGATCATTTACAGCTGTGACAATAAATAAACCTTACATAAAGCATTATTTAAACCCATCTATAACTCAGGTGAGACTGTCCATCCCTCTCACATAACATCTCTCTCACTCCATCGCAAGGAATTGTTTCGAATACAATGCAACTTTTTCCATATTCACCCTTCAATAATTGTTCAATAATTTCGCAATAACCCACGTGCTACGCAAACGAAGGGTTCGGTACAAACAATGAGGCAACTAAAAACGCGTAGCACAACTACCGTCGCCGATGGTGGCTTAAGTTAGGAGGGACGGTAAGTGTGACTGTAGCGATATCTCGAGGGTAGATAACTCAAGTTTTGAAGATTCTTTGGAACATTTATGAGCTGAAACGTGAGGCGAAATACATATGTAAATACTTTTTTTTGTTTAATTTTATTTTCGTTCTGTTTGTAATTTAGTTTGTTTGTATCAGATGAAAAATTACAACAAAAATAAGTTTTTTAATTATAATAATGATGATTTAATAAGGAAAACGAATATTACTTGGTTAGTTTGTAACGAATTTAATTAATATTAAATAAATAATAATTCGGTTACATTAACGTTGGTATTGGACTTTTTTGTCCAATTCGGGTGAATTTATTTTATTGAAAATTAATATTATTTCAATAATTACAGTTTCTAACTCATCGACAAACATGTTTAAAATAAAAGATTAACAAAATTTTACCCGAAAAAAATACAAGAAAGCGAGTAAATAATAACATAAAAAACCATCCAGTACCGCTTGTAGCTAATATCGGTGAAGCAAATATACATAGTTGTCGATTGACAAACGGTTCTGTTTCCGCAAAAGATAGTCGGCTATACATAAATTAATTTATTATATTTTTATGACACATACTTCTATGTTGGGCCTACTTACAATACAATTTCTGTTACCTCATAAAATCAGAACTGCGTTATTAAATATTTTTATCGGTTATCGACATAAACAAAATTTTGGACTAATCTCGTCACATAAACTTTTACATGCATGCAGGAAAGCGAACGATGAACGAAGTTCTTCTGCACTTAAAAAGTATTAAAAGTACATACATATATTAGTTACAGTAATAATTCCCAACCTGAGTAGAACTGGTCAAAGAGCTGGTCATTTTATAGTAACCCTTGCCTACAATAGCGATTAACACATTCCCATAAAAATATTAGAACAGTATTAAAAGTAACCCTACTCGCTCGTAACTTGACCCGTATCCCATTTCACACTGTCTTTCAAGTCAACGAAACTAAAGAAACGGATGGTCGTTGTCTCCTAGACTTGACAAATTATGGGTCGAGGGTTCAATTCCGGAGGGTGTACTATTGTTGCGAACGCAATGAAGTTTATTTAGTATGAAAATCGAAGTGAATTTGTTTTAAAGGGGTGTTAAATGAAATTACAGTACGGAGGGTACCTCCTCGGGTCGTGGCAATAATTGCCCAATCAGGTCTCTCAGTTCATTAATTCATTCAATCGAAAATTGTATTAATTTCCTTTTGTTTAAGGGTTCAACGCGAGTCGATGACCTTCAAGCATGTGACGTCGTAAGATTTTTGAAATACAATATGTACAGATCAATGGTTATAAGAGACTGCACTTTGAATCTAGTAAAAAAGTACTGTCAATCAATTACCTAAACACTTTATTACTTTAAACCTATATGACGGCGGACATCATCCATTTTAACTCACGATTTTGATTGTTGACAGTCCCATAGACCATTAGTATCTGTCAACTGTCACTTGTCAAGAGTTCCCACGCCGCCACAGACTAACTACGACCCATACAATTGGGCCAAGACATCTATGTATAAAAATCTAAAAATCGTGAGGACCTATTACAATTAAAATACTTATATAAAATATAATTTTCTACGATACTTCAATGAAACACGATGAAAACATTTCATGATTGATTCTAGGAGGGTGGTATTTAGCTAGTCAGGTAAAGGACCCTAACATGCAATACTAGTTGTACATGGTACCTAGTCGTATTTGTGAAAATATTAGCGTAAATGCACTTAGGGTGAGTTATAACAGTATCCCGGTGTATCTGACTGAGACAGATTTTCTTATCCCACGATTACGCCTTCCCCTCGAGATAAGGTATTGTTACTTGTCATGCTTCGGAGCAAGCCGATTTGCAAGACAAATCGTAACACGGCAGAATTATGTAGGTCGGTCACGTAACGCGTTACCATTGTGACGAATTACCATTCGCAACTTGACGGTGTTACCTTACCCCGGATTTGACTCGGATTTTTTTTATTAATTCTCGACACGTCTTCTTTGTTCGCTCCGCTGTTCCATTGTGGAGGCCATGGAGGTGCGTAATACGTAATAACGCCTCCTATGTTCGATGAAAGGAATTGAATTTTGTCCTGCTTCGTGAGAGTTATTGTGAGTGGCAAATATTGAAGGTTTCATTTTTTTATGTCGAAACCAGCAACCGCGAAATCAGATTGCAAGGTGCCCATGGACATTAGTAATATAAGGGGCGTTTCCATAGAAGGAAGTATTAAATTCACTCAACTGGTCCTTGAACATAACAACAGGAACACAAATTATGGAGGGTAGTACAAAAATAGAGTTTTATACGGTCCGTTTGGGGTGTGACCATTAAATCTGTTTGATAATTCAGTCGCGATACACCTTTAGTTGGGTTGCTTAAGGTAGTATTTCTCACGGCCGTGATTGGTTGTGATGAAACAGAAGATTGTGACTGTTCGAGTCGACAAGAGTCAAGCATAACTTGTCACACGTCCTCGTGATCATATCGTATGCGGATAAACGAGGATTTTCTAATGAAAAGAAATACAAAGGTTCACCTGCGGCAAGATCACTGTCATATCTTTCAATTCAGTAGTGAATCGTATTGCCTCAATCGCAATGTATTAGACAAGGATGTTAGCGTCGCCGATGGTCACAAAGGAGCCATTTCGAGCTTTAGGATAGCAGTACATATATGTGACTGCTGCAAATGATGCTGCAGTATCTAGATAGAACACAAGGTATAATGTATTAATAAGATAAAATAAACATTGACCGACAGCCTAGAGAATTATTGTGAGCCACAGCGTTTGCTGTGGGAAGCAAACCCACCGTCTGGAGGTCGTATCGTTTCGACAGGTTAACACTACTACTGATCCGTGTTGGAGCAGCGTGCTAAATTCAAATATGAGGATAAAATAAGTTAAAGTTAAGTATCATTCTATAATGCGTCTGTATTCCCCGCTCTCCTCGCACGCTATTAGACATTTTCTATTGCGTCCCTCCTCATACGTTTGACCCGACTAGACTTCTCTATTGGCCAGCTGCATGAAAGAGTTCGTAAGGCTGTAGATGACGCTAAGATATCTACCTATTCGGCCAGTCGTAACATCTGTCAAAATTCATTGGAAAACCCATAAGTAGGTTTACGATAATGGTGTAGGTAATTTTGCTAACTTTATACCTACAAGTAGGTCGTAATACATTACCTCGAACATTAAACTACTTTGATATCCTCATGTTTATTTATTTATACATAATAGATGGCACTGCGAGATCGGTACATCAAAGTATTATCGATGTCTTTACCAAACCAGTTTGACATAAACTTGCAACTGGACTGATGCAACTGTGGTTTGCATATGTACGACGAGAGACAGCAGTCAGTGCAATGTTGTTTGCTGCGAGATGTTGGGTTAGATTTTTAATTTTAAGATACATTTTTGGAACACATAAGTTACGTAAAAAAAATATTATGCGCAGATTTTTTTTAATATTTAAACAATGCAAAATTTTGACTTAAAATGTTTAACCCTATCAGGGTCTCATGTTAACTGGGGTACACGGAAACCTAATATATATGCTATTTAAGGTTATTTCATACCAAATTGTGTGATCAACACAGCTACTTGTTTGCCAGAGTTAATCTTAATCTGTTATTACTTAATCACGAATAAAAATGCACACTTTAGCAATATGTACACACACCCACGGCTAGACGTGTCGTTCAGTGCCAAGAGGAGTGCGTTCACCTTGGCTCTTACTTTTCAGAATATATCCTTGGAATGCACTGACTGTCCTCAATTATTAAGAGTTTCTTCAAACCTCAGCTTTGGTCAGTTCTTCGAGTCCAAGCTAAACTGGCTGCAAGGGAATTGAAGGTCCTGGCGTAGGTGCGGCGGTACTTAACACCGAAACCGCTTTTAGCCCTGTACAAAGCTCAGGTTTGACCGTGTGTGGAGTACTGTTGTCACATTTGGACTGGTGCTGTAAAATGTCATTCATCATGCGCACTGCATACGACTAGAATAGCTTACTGGCGTCGGTCTTCCCAAGTACGTATGATGTCTTCAAGAGGAGAGTGAATGAGCTTTAATAAGTTAACGCGTTCAACATCTCAGACTTCGTCACCACTTACCATCAGGTGGGATTGTTGTCGAGCGTTAACTTATCGTATGTAAAAAAGACTTTATGTTACAGAAGATTATTGATTAATTGTTAATAATTTTAAAATAAATTGTAAAACATCAATTTATATGGGTTTCTTAATATTGTCTTTCGATATAATAAAAGAGATTTTCCACCTTTACTAATGTATTAAAATACGAGTATATATATCGTTATATTGTTGTCAAATATGTCGTTTTTCTACGATAATCCAATCTGGAATAAATAACCTTAGCTGTATTCTTAATGGTCAAACAGATCTGACCTATTAAATTTTAAGCGTTGCATTGGAATTTTTAACTAGCAATGAATTTAAACGCGTTTATTCCCAATTTACAAAACCAATGAAGCAACAACATCGATTTAATCCATGTCTGTTACACACCAATGGCTCGTTTGCAAGAACCGGGGAGGCGGCACTTGTAACAGAAATTACAACACTGACTTATGAATCATAAAATTTTTAACGCTATATTCGCTGACCACGGTGTTTGATTTAAGCGTCCCCTTAGCGTACCACATCCTATAGATGTCGATAAATCGGCTGTTAACCGCACCGCATCTTCGATCTTTACTGCTAGTTTTAAACTGCGTTTATACATGTTTAGTCTGTGTACGTTTGGTTAAAGAGTTACATTTTTTTCTTTAATATCCATCGCATCCGGTAAGCAAGGTTTATATTGGATTGAATTTACGAGCGTGTTCATTGCGGGCACTGTTTTATATAAATATGTGAGACGATTTCCGGTTGGTTGGTAACAAACATAATATTTATTAAAAACAATTAATGTTGGTATCCTAGTTTTGAAATTGTGTCAGTTTTGGTTGGTAATGGAAACTGTACGATGCAGGTGGCAAAGATTATATTTGGGTTAAGCCAGAAAAAAAAAGCCTGTGATGAATCCGTTTAATTTGTTTTATATTGTTGCAATAAACAGGAACGCTATATTGTATTCGGTAGGTACAGCATACAGTTAATATTTGTTAACAGAACTTCAATACTTTGAAGACTGCCCTCAAACTACTAATTATTATTACAAAAAATGACAACAGTGTAAGTATATTTAGCTCTACTTTTCTCACACGTTAGCTTGTAAATACTGGATTTACGGTGCAAAAATCTTGCGCATTAGTCTGCGCCTGTGCAATCGAAAACCGCAAAATGTTATCACCCAGCATTTAGGACAATAAAACGTCATAACTGTCAATAATTCTAAAACTAAAACGACCCAAATACTTATTTAATATACATTAATATTAAAATTGATATAAAGTTCCTGTCAATCATGAAGTTTTTTGAAGGATTCAAAACCAAATATCTATACATAATTGCAGTGCGTTAACAATAAAATTTTATTGATTTAACTGCTTAAACAGATAGAAAGAAGACGCAGGTAAATTTATTTAAATCCTTAGATAATTGGCGCCGATAACGACATTTTTTATCGACAATAAATCAATCGAGGTTCGCTTTATCGTATCCAGTGTAGTAAATATGATAATCAGTCGCCTTTCTATATAAAGGCAGTTGTTAAATATGCTCGAAAATACGAGTGTCATATTTATTCAAAGGTAAATAAAACCAACTCATCGACTATCGTTGTAAAATGAGACGTATATACATTTATATAGTATGTCTATAATATCATAATATTATATAGTATGTATATCGCATAAAGGTTTCGACTTCGCGCAATACCTATTAAAAGTTTCTTACACTCTTCCGTTACTCTTTAAGTATCATCATTATCGTCACTTTCATTACCAACCCATATTGTCCTACAGCTGGGCTCGAGTCTCTTCTCCGAACGCGACGGGTTATGGCCATTGTCCCCCACGCTGGCCGACTGCGGGTTGGCAGGCTTCACATGCCTTTGAGAACATTTTGACAAAATCTCAAGCGTGCAGGTCTCCTTTTCTTTACCAACGTTTAGCTTCACCGAAGCAAGTGATCATTCATTCGTAATCATAGACATGTTATACAGACGTAACAGACGAACACTCGGCTCATGAGCGCGTCACCAGAACCTAAATGTGCATGTGTGTGAAAATGACACATGTGTGAGTTACTTTTAGTGACGCGAATGAAATTCACATCCATGCAGTGTCGACGTAATCGTCGACTATGCCATCACATGTTTTTTTGCTATATTTTATACGTTCTGTTATTATATGGTAAATTGCATAAACCATGCTAATTCTAGTAACTTGCCTTTAGTTCACTTCGTCTAAACTAAAACTTATTGGACGGGATTCCGTATATTACCATATCTTTTTTATTTTTAAATTGATTGAAATAAAACAAAATGTGATTAAAAGCTACTAAAGAAAACAATAATATTCAAACTTATTGCTTTTATTTTAATTAATTCTTTGATGGATGAATTATATCGGTATAGATCCTTCATTAACAAGATGTCGGTGATTTCGTAGAATTAAATAGTTGCCCTTAAAATATCTACTCCAAACCTTGTGAGAAACCCAATCTATCTGGTGCATCATTCGAATCCATTTTTCTTTTTGAACTACATTTATAGGAAACCTTGAAGTGGTAAAATAAATAACAAAGATGATATCACATTTGCAGGACATTGTCATATCATAAAAACAGATGTAAAATCCGCCAAATTTTATCAATCTAAAGAGATAACACTATTCAAGAGCCAAAGATGCACAATTACAACATGATACAAGATGTAAAACAAAAAAATATTTATTTATACCTTATTAATATTTATCCACATATGGATAGATTTTGTGCGAGTCGTATACGAAACGGTATCATTTTCAAGTAAACGATATCTTTTTATCTTACATATGATTATAAAAAATAACTTATTATTTATAAAACAGGGCATTTACTGCATGTTACAAAACTTAATTAAATTATTAAACTTAATTAAATAATTAAAATTTTAAAATCAATATTTATGAAAATAAACATCGTGAAAGTAGTATTGAACTATCGGTACTTACTAATTATCGTAACTGTGGAATGACTCTTCGTTTGGGTCATTGTTATAAGTAACTATGCAATTTCACAGAGAACACGACATCCTCGTGTTTACTGTTTGTCGTCCGATAAAATACAGTAAGATTGAAAAGAAATTTATAAAATAACAAAGAGCTATTTTTTGACAGGTGACTAATGGAGAGTAAACAGTTTGGAAACAGTCCTACAGTCCCTTTCTCGCAAGTAGGTTTTTCCGTGAAGCTCGAAATCTCATTCGCACACTGCGTTCCTCTATTACGCTAGCATATTAACTTTATGTTCGTAATATTCAATTCGAGACTCCCGTGCGGGCGACGTGAAAACCACTACGATACCATAAAAGAAGATAAATGCAAAAGCAAAATATATTATTAAATTGATTAAAGCTAGAGCTATTATTACCTAGATATAGTTAGAGATAGATATTATTACCTTTATTATTACTTACATCGTAAGATAAAATCTGAGCCCAATATTCAAAGGTCATGGTGATGACAACAAAGCTAGATAGGAGCAGTTAGGCGTATAATATAATTAGGGCTTGTTAATTAACGCTTGCAATTATAATTATTACCTCGACCGATAACATTATGGTGAATTGGTTACAATTGGTAATAATATGGGAAAAAATCCAGCCTCAATAGTCAATTGAACAGTCAGAAATGTAAAGATATTTATTGGTGCACGCAATTGATTGCTAATTACATGTTAATTAGCTGGCATATTTTATCTTAATTCATTGGTCGTATTAGCACAACATTACGTATCGAACGATGCGCTGTAATCAGGGTTTAAACCATGAATTTAAAACCCATAATTTAAAATAATTAAGAAAATCTACTATGTACATAGTTAAAACTACAATAGAACATTAAAAAAGTCAAATAACTTGAAAGTGACATGTAAAAAATCTACGTAACACGTTTGAAGTAGGTATTTATGGAATCTACACGAAGTATGCACGTATTTCCTGGATTTAAAATATATAAAGCAATCTTTGCAGATATTTATGTGACAGATAAATGTTTGTTCCCGGGTCATGGGTGTTTGTGATGTCATATTTGTGTATGTCCATGCCGCCCGCAACACAGGGAATCCTAGTGCGGGGGTGTGAGTGTGTCGACGTTTATTTATTTTATATGACAATATTCTTTGAGAAAAATGACTCATAAGTAGTAACAACCCATTGGTTTGAGCAATTATCAAATTTTAAGTTGAAAAATCATAACCTTAATTAACACAAATTGAGACAAGCTTCACGAATATCGTCATGTTTCTAGCTAATTTATGTATTTATATATACATGATATACAGCCTGAATCGGAATAATGTACCTTTTACATCGCAAAAGAATTATTCAACTAAGTGCAGTGGTTAGGTGGTATAGATTATAACTAAAACATTCACTTACTTGAACAGCCTGTACGTAAAAAAAACATTTCAAACTCCAAACCCCTCAAAGAAAACTGCATCCAAGTATGTCTTCTTCATTCAAATGTGGGTAGCCGGAGGTTTTAATTTATAAGTAATGTATAGCAACCAACTTTATAAATTCAAAAAGGCATAGGAAAGTCTCGGAGAACAAGGATAATATATTAATCCACGATGAAATAAGTTAATGTACGAATTTACACGGTTCTGTTCGAAGCACTGCAGTTTTCACGTGCTCGCTTCTGAATTCGTTATCGCCCCGCGTCGTTAACAAAGCTCCTTTTATTACAGATGGTAAAAACATTAAAGGAAATTTAAGAAACAGTCTCACGCGACCGAAAATGGCGTTTCGACAAACAACAGATCGACTTGCGTTAATTTCGTGCCTCCTTGTTGTGACTCGTTAATGCTGCTGTCATACTATCGATTGGTACAATTATTGTGTTTTTTTTAAACGCAAAACATCTTTTAATTCTGTCTATCTATTAACATTTTAAAGTATAGAGATTTGAATGGAGATTAAAGTAAAGAATCTCACACACACCCTCGCCCTAGGAGGATGGTGTGGAATGAATGTACACAATTATAACATTAGAAACACCTATGAACTGAGAATAATTATTTGTCTGTCATACTAATGTCTGCGCCGGTCGGAAATCAAAACCGGGGGCCTTCTCTAACTGGAACCATTTCTACCGACTTGAGTCCCCTGAATCTGAATTTTAATACTTTTATACAACGATATATGTACCTAAAGTTAATACAAAGGTACTGTATATTTCAAAAAGAAAAAAAATGATTTGACTCATTTCAATTTCATTCAATTATATTATATTTTAGCGGTTTTCAACTTAAATAAAACTTAAATTGTTTGGACCATATAGCTTAAATCCAACCCAAGCAATGGCTTTTATTTTAATGTTAATTGCACTGGTTTTGATAGCTGGTGAATTTGATGAAAGAGTGATAATTAGACAGAAAATAATAAATATTTGTCGACTATATCTGCGAGTAATCTCAGATATGCCTTAAATAAATTTCCCTCATAAATGTGATTGTTATTTTTATTTATTCATAAAGATTATTCATAGACAATTTTTAAGTTCGTGAATTCATCGTTTATCGCTTCAACGTGAGCATTAAGACAAGCGGTTAATTGGCCGGTCGGTTACTTTTAAATTTTAAACGCCGTAATTTGAACGTCAACTCGTATCGACAACGCTGTAATACGAGCGTTTCGTGTACCTACTCCGGGACGCCGCCGGCGTTTCAACTGTATACCAATTATCAATTGTCACCTCCACGTTTCATATTGTTATAAAACCTTGCAGCTCTTATATTATGTTCGAGCGAGTAGCCTTGTGGTTTGGTCTTCTGCACAGGAGCCTTGAGTTCGAATCGAGCACGCAGCTCTTATTTTTTAAATTATGTGCGTATTGCAAATTAATTATCACTTGGTTTGATGAACGGAAACATTGAGAGGAAATCTGTATATCTGAAAGTTCATAGTTCTCAGAGTTGTGTGAAATCTGTCAATCTGTGAGAGGAGACAAGCTCAGCAGTGGGAAAATGTGAGTTATAATGTTAAATCAAATTAAATACGAATTAAAAAGGGTGTTCGATCGAATCAATGAAAACAGGCATTTCTATTAAAAACTAACTTAAGAAAAAATAATTTTAGCTGCAACTTATTAATAACTAATCTATTTTCCCTCTCTTTCTCATTAGGTCGTCTCTTTTTGCAGCTAAGACAGCCGACAGTAACTGTACCCCATCTTACATAAAGTACAAGGAGCGAGTTGAGTTGTGTATAAGCCTTCAATAGACCAATAAAAGTTCTCCACTTATCCACTTTATACGGTGGTGTCACACAGTCGCTGATTTTCAACACGAACCCATTGCCAGTAAGGTGTGTATCGTGTAACTCTTTATTAAAATTAAAATTGTAATTAGAGGTATGAGGTATGACCGTCCAAACTAGGTCCGCACCTGCTCGACGCTGATTCAGTGAGCAGTTTCGAAGAATATCTAATATAATTATGTTAATTTTTTAAGTACCGACTAACTACTAATAACTGCCACAAAAGATCGGGCATTGTGAATTAGAATAGAAAATATACATGAAACAGTTATGTAACAGATTTTATTACATTTATGTCATTGTTTTTCGCTGATTAGTGACATGAGTTAGTAAATAGCGAAAAACAATGACATAAATGTAATAAAATCTGTAATTCGTTATAACCAGAAGATATCCTAGTGTTTTATAATCATCGGATAATGTAGTGGATCGCAAGAGAGTGAGATGGATAATTAGAATTTTTTTTTTGTTTGTGATTTGGATGAAAAATATTTATTTATTTATTTCATGTACACATCATTTGGCAAAGTGTAACATTAATGATATTAAAAATGTATAAAGGTACTGCTTATTTGTTAATATACTTGATGCAAATGAACCTTTTAAAATCATGAACACGTTTAACATTTTCCAGATTTTAAGATTAGAATATGTTTTTTTCAAAAAATAAAAATAAATACCTAAAGAACTAATGAAAACTATACCTAAAATATTTTTATGTAAGAAGATTGATATAAACCGTAAAAAGACTTTCTAACTGATCATAAGTAAGTATTTGTATCTCACCTAGTATCAAGTCTAGAAGCTGTCCGTGTTCTTGGCAATGAGATACGAATGATTTTTTTTATTTATTTTTTTTGCACAAAAGTGGCACAAACCCCAAAAAGTCCTTATGGAAATAACACTGTAACACCTGTTTATATATATATATATATATATAACTAATATGTTCTAGTATCTATCACTACTGCTACTACGGTATCTATTAATCGATCGATAGAGGAGGTACCATAGTAACCAGTGCCTCCACGACAGGTGACCAATTTTGAATATATTAAACGCATTTACATTCTGATTCTCTGCATCGGATTTGGATATTCAGTTATAATGCAATTAAATTTTATGTGTACATTTAAATACAGGTTTAATATGAATAATTAAAAACGTCATAGGTCTTTTTTTAATTCGAAGAACGAATACTGACATAAGTAAAAATAAAACTTGTAGATTGGCACACGGTATAAATGTTTCCAGGACTTCAACACAATTTTTCTGCTCATAGAATATTTCGTGATATCCTCTCAGTAATATAATTAAAGCTTTCCGTACAAAAACATTCCTTATCACGCCGGTATTATCCAGTTTAAGAATGACGTAAGTAACATTTGTATTTAAAAACGCACCTGTTATAAGCATAAATATACCTCATATACAGGTGGATGCTACTATATAAAATTGAGAAAGAAGTACCTACCTACTTATTTAGATCTATTGTTATTTTCTGGATGTATTCAAACGACCTGAACCGACTTACGTAGGAAACTAAGTTCTTAGATCGATATATTTCTAGACCGAGTTATCTAATACCCCAAAGCCTAAGTTTGTGAGTATAGATATAGTAGTATATTATATAGTATATTATATATATATATAGTATATTAGTATAGTATATACCCCTTCTGGGTTATTCTAGAGAATATATCCTATGAAAGTGACTAAGCTGTAGACTTAACAATATTTTATTTATATTAGAAAAATTCACGACAAGACGTCTTGATCATCCGCATAGGTACCTCTACAACTACATCCGTGTGACTGCGACTTACGAGTAATTTTTACATATTTATATATTAATATAATGAAATATTTAACCATGTACAGACGCAATCATAAATTTGTTTCTTTTATAAATTATTTTATTTTTGTATTCTCTTAAAGCCAATTAATCTGAAAACAATCAATATATTTACTTACAATGCCTATGTCAATCCACAACAGAACAAATGTTCTAACTGCTTTAAAAGAACACAAAAATATAAAAACTGCTATATAAAGAACTTTTCAATTAAAATGAGTGCATTCAAAATGTATAAAAGTCTTATAATCTATGCGGATATCAAAGTCGAAAGCACTATTTGAAGTTTTTAAATTCAGCGAAAATCATTTAAACTTTTAAAATTGGTTTCAAACACCGTCACTTCCACTGTGTTCACCCCAAATGAGAATCCAAAACGTTTATACGCTAACAGACTACAAATCCTCGCTAATACAGATAAAAAATATATCTACATACGTAATTACTCGTACGTATCACCTGTTTAGAACAACATTGACAGCAAACACGAATAAATTTTCGTAAGTTCTATGTCAAAGCTTATTATCGCAAGCTCGAATAATTTTAGCACCTTGCTATTTGTAGATGCGAAAATATTCGTATAAGAAACCGTAACAAACTTTATTAACCTATGTTACGCGGAGTAAGGTAAATGAAATCCAACTCACCTGGTGAGTTACCATTGTTCCTGCCGTCTGCTGAGACATCGGTGATAAAGAAAAACGTACAATTGAAATGACAATAAAAAAAATCAACTAAACATTCACACGTCCAATCGTCCTATCACAGCAATTCTTTGGCATTATTCTCACAGAGTCCGAGTCACCAGAAACAACAAAATAAAAAAAAAACACAAACGAAACACAGAACAGATTTGAAAATCGAATTGGTCCAACATAAATAAGTCGGTGTAAGAATAGTTCGCGATCGTGTTCGATATCGGAACGCGACACACGTCTGACGACCGCGCGGCGCCGACACACAATGCTGGCAGATCGAAACTCGTCGACAATACGCGCACGCTACAATGACCACCGCCCCGCGCCTCGCGTGCGACAGGGACGCAACCTAATGTCACTGCCCTATGAACAATGCCGTCCTTCGAACATCGCTCGTTCACAATAACCTCCACAATTGAATTGACAGATTGAATTTGAGCAATAATTACATCGATAATCAGGCCTGGGCTTCGATAGCGGAGATGAGCTTACAATCAATTGTCTATTATAACAGCGCGGAATCTATACAAAGCGGTAAGGCCGTCCTCTTCTAGCCGAGAATTGTGTGCGTGGTCTCGTAGCTGCCTCTCGCTCGGGCGCATTCGCCGACCGGGCGCTCCGTCCCGTTCTAGGCCCCGCCCAGGCGAGCGTCTTCGAGTGTCGCGTCGCGATGCAGTGTGCGTGCCGAGCGCATTGTGAAAACTCGCACACCACAATGAGTCAGGTGGGAGTACAAATCTACGAGGGCGTTTAAAAAGTCGATACAATCGCTGTTACACTGGTATTTGTGAAGAAAATTTTCTTTATTCTGGACTGGGCGTATTGTCGAGGCGTGGCGTGGAAAATGTCTATTGTGTGCGGGCCGCTCGCGATTGGCGAGGTCCATTGTTGTGGACGAAGCATTTTCCCATCGCGACGCCGAAATACGACACCATCCATGAATATTTTTAGATCGGCTCCACTCATTTGCATGTCGCACACAAAAAACTTCCATTATTATGTCGAACTGCGCATTATCTGCAACTCGCGCGGTACGACTGGTTTGTGTACCTAACATTGACAATGGATCGGCCGGGACCTGTATAAATGCACCCGATTCTTTCTCACCTTTTTGTTACCTTAGAGAATAATAGCTTTTACCTTACCTTACTCTACCGGTCTCTACATCGACTCTATTTATTACATAGAGTCTATTCAAAATAAAAATTACAGGGTAGCTAGATACGATTTAAGTTGTAAGATATTATGTAAGCAGGTATAGTAGGTTACATACGACCGGTAAGTAAGTAGAGTTTCGCCGTGACCATGATCCGTGTACATAATTGTATAGTAATATCTATAGTAATATTACAAAGAGAGAGTGTGAATTCGGTGAATTTGGTGAATTTGGTCGAGCAGGATGATCTCAGGAATCAGGGCGCCTATATGGATGTTTTTTTATGTTTTGAAGGTTCATTATTCCAAACGGACAAAGGTAATATATCACGTTTATATATGCATAACTGTATATAAGTAATTGTGCAACTTGAAGTCTGCTAATGTTGGATATATAAATTCCTATACATTAATCGGGTGCTATATAGTAAACAGTTTTGAACATTTTCGGCCAGTCTGGAATACTACCCCCAATCCCATGCTGGCAGGACAGAGTGTCGTAAGAGGCGACAGAAGCGAGCCTGCTTGGTGGTAGGGCTTCGCGTATGGATTATATAATGATTATTATTATTAAGTCATTAATATTATTAGTGGTATTATTATCTTTCCGTGAAGCCTGCCTGGCGAGCTACCACCCTGCTCGAGTCAACCGCCAAACGACTCGTCGTGTTCCGGCTGGGGGCTCGAGAGCCAATTCTCTCTATCTTTCTTCTTTACTGTTCGGCAACGCGTCAGTAATCTCTTTGGTGTTACTGAAGTGTATGGGCGACGGTGACCGCTCACCGTCAGTTGGCTCGTCTGCTCGTTTATCGGCTATTTGTATAAAAACAGTGTAATTCTTCGACCCGACACATGTCGGTCGGTAGGTACAAGTTCCGATGTATGATTCTATTTAAGAAGGATAGAGATGTGGCCATGTGTTTTGTGATAAAAATAAGTAAATTAATAGTGTGACAAAATAAAATACATCATTTGTGAAGGAAAGCGCATGAAATAAAAATACATCGACCACCTGTTACAAGCGGTCACCACCGCCCGACCATGCGCAAACCCGACGCTATGACACGACATGCCAGTCTTAAAAACCTTATTCACTTATTAATATGACTGTTTGTTACGATTCGAAAGTCATTCAGTAAGTGTTTACATACATCGAGAAGACGGATAAAAGCACACAAACGATACGTATAATTCAAATATTACGATACGATATCCGTAACCTACCATCCATACTATACGTAGTCGATAATATATATATATCGTATCCGTAGCACATAGGTATCTACGTTATAATTATTATAACATCTTATATGCGTTTGAAACCAGTCAATTAATTTATATTTATTTAATGGGTAGGTATTTGATAGTGCAATGGCCTCGAGTGGCAACACTGACGAACGGGGAATAAAACTGGTTTCGATATTTGCCATTCTGTATTGATAGGTAGATGCGAATTGTAACAAATGCCAACTTATGTATATATAAATAGAAATAATAATATGTATATAATAATATTATACACCGATGGGTGAAACTAAGACGAAATTGCGTTTTTCTGTAAAATCAAAATATACTTTTATTGACAAACTTATGCACACGTATTTCCACTTTTATTACATTTAAACAAATCACTAACTCGCCTGTGAAGACAAAAAAAAAAAACAACATTTAAAGCCTTTATTCCAGGTCTGGATATTTCTTTTATATAAAAATAATCTCTGAACACTATGATACTATGGTGACCCTCAATGATTCACATAACCTCACAGTTTTATTCAGACTGACAGTGACACTGTGACACTTGAGGGTGGTCGACCAAGGTCTGTGGATAAGGCGGCAAATTCAAAGTAATCAATTGAGAAAAGCGACAACGCCAGTGCAGTGATATCCTTTGCGTGTACATATATATATATATATATAATAACGTAGATATAATAGCAATAGTTATAGACGTCTACATATGGTGCGGGGCCCGCGCGTCGTTTTCGGTCGGTCGCCTCACAGAGCCATCGGCTCGTCTGTTCGTTTGTCGACTGGTTAAATGAAAAATATATTTGTAAAAATAATTATCTGTTGTTTATTGACGACCTGGTAGCTCAGTGCTGCCATCGAGCGGACTCGGGTTCGGTACCGACCGAGGCAGAGATGTGTGTGACAGAGCTGTTCGTTCTCGAGTCGGGGCTGGTTTTGATGTCAAATTGTCTGTGATTATGTCACCAGGGAGCCCTAGTGGGAGTCCGCTCTGTATGTTGCGCTGCAAAATTATTATTTAATATTACCTCAATATTTCTCGGTAAATCCACTTTGTCATTTAAGTAGAATAACGTTCAGAGTTTCGCTCAGTCGCTGCCCACAGCGGCCCGGGTTTCTGGTTATTGAGGCGGCGTGGAGCACGATCCACTGTCCTGCTCCAGTGTGGGTTGGTGGAGGGTTGTGATGGAAGCCGATATGCAACCCGAACGTGATATGGGCGAACGATCGCTTTCTAACGATTAAAACTTTCCATACATTTAACGTGTCCTCTGAGGCACGGAAGCGCTCTGCAAATTTTTGCCACTAGCAGTTACGTATCCATCTTAATGCTGACCACGTCTGCAGTTTTTAATTCATTGATAATTTGACAGTGAGAAATTAAGGCCATAACCCACCATGCTGGCCATGTATAGACTGCGGACTAAATACAGTTTTATGAACATTATGGTGAACTCTAGAAGCGAGTGGTAATTAGTAATGATAATAGCCGCATATTATCATTCAAAAAATTACAGGTGCAGGATCAAACCCGAACCCTCCATCCAGGAGACCGAAGTTCAATTCACTAGACCATAACCGTGTTACTTACATTTACTAACGTTACAGTAACAAAGTTTAATTACAAAGACATAGGTACCTTCCCCGCGTGACTCCCGAAAACCACCCTCTACCTGAATAGGTAGCTCCCCCTTTGTCGTGGACACAGACCGTATACGATACAGAAATGCCAAATGTATAAAATACTTTAATAGCTCAATCCTTATTTATTAACTTTTTTGTTCTTGTTGTTAGTTTAATGATTATAATTTTTGAATTGAAGGATTTAAAAATAATGTTTTGTTCTAAGTAACCTTGGTGCCTTATTGATAGTTAATTATTTGACTTAAGTAACTGAAGTTAATTAAATATAAAACTGTAATAATAAGCAATTTTAGTAAGGGTTATAATTTTATGTAGAAACTAGTGTCCCGCCCCTTCTTCGCATCTGTAAACCTACGCCTAACGTTTAGAAATAGCACTCGTATTATTTTAGGAGCGTGATTATTTGGTTTTGAGAATTAGAAGCATAATATAAATAAATAAATTACATTTACTACCGTCTTAATAGAATTTTTGTATCAACTATGATTCCCTATTCCGCGGACAAAGGTCCATTTTCCAGGATGAAAAGTATCCTAGACTATAATTCTTCATATATGAAATGAAATAAAATTTTATCCGAAGTTGGTTTTTACAAACACTTTTCGAACGTCAAACTACGCCATCGCTCCAACAAATCCCTACTGTGAGTGGTCTCGGAAGAAGAAGCGGCAAGAAACTCCCAAGGAGTTTTTTTTCCTACTCACAGTTACAGAACGCACTTAAACTGACTTAATAATAAACTTATGTCCAAGCAGTCTTATCCCGAAAGTAATTATCAAGTTTGTAATAACCTTTCCGCATAAGAACGCCTTTGACGTGAGTTTTAAATTTACATACGGCATTTCTGTCTACTGTCAAGTATCATCCAATCTGTTCAGTGATTTTAGTATGATACATGGTGAAATAGACATATAGGCAAAAATTCCAAAGATATATTGTTTTGACCTTTATATTGACAAAATTCTTTGAAATCGGTATAGAGGTCAAAACAATTTTAAGAGAAGTTAAAATTTCCAAAAATATTTAATGTACAGATTTGGCCCCGTTGCAATTTTATTATTAATAAAGACATAAAAATCTATGGTGTCTAAAACAAATTGTAGCAATATGAACTAAACAGCTCATTTTTATTTAATTTTAACGTATGTTAGCGTACGCAATGAAATATATTGCAAACCATTGAAGATCATGCAAAAACGCAAGTAGGTAAAGGCCTTTGTTTTTGCCGTGTCTATTTATAACTTGCTCTGTGGTCGTACTGTAGATTATCGACGGGCCCAGAAGCACCGCTGGCTGCCAATTACTTGATTGGTTTCCACTGGTTTTGTTTGCCGACCCCCATTCTCCCTTAGTACTCGCCTTAAGATTGCGCCGCTTCAATATTCAATATAGCTACAAATTGAATGGAATGAATATCATAATCAAGCCAGGTGAATAAGTGTGACACGGCCGAGGTTCTGAGTTCGAACCCCGGTCGGATCGAACATTTTTTATAGATTCGTCGTGACCATAACCCATGCGATTGGGATCGGAATATAGTATATAATTCACTAAGCGTGAGTACCCGTTACCGTTATATAAAATTTGAATAATATCCACAATGATATATGCATAAAGACATATTTAAAAATACAGTATTTATCAATAAGTTACGTACCTAAGTACGGCTTATAGCAACAGAGTTTTATGTATTTTTATTGTTAATATTAATACAAAACTGATAAGTACTGATTATAATAATAAAAAATTAAATCTGTAATTTTGTCAAATTATGTGCGTATAAGAAATAAATTTGCTCTTGCTTCGTTGATGGCAAACATCGAGAGGAAACTTGCACATCTGAGAGTTCCTCAAAACGTTCTCAAACATGTGCAAAGTCTATCAAGCTACACTAGACCAGCGCGACAGCCTAACCTCTCTCATTGTGAGAGGAGACCCTAGCCCAGCAGTGGGATAAACTAGGATTGTAATGATGATGATATGGATACCTCTAGTTGCTTATTTATTTATATCTCTGCAGAGAAGCTTAGTGCAATTTGTTAATTTAACCCACATCTAACAGTCGTATGGATAACAAAGACATTTAATTGTTCTTGTATCTTAGACACATGCTGCAATTATTATTGGTCATTTGTATTGCGTATATGCTTATAAGTGCCATTTTTATTGTTCTTTTCCTCTATTATGTGCCTATAATTACCATTGCTGTTGTTCTTTTGTATTGTGCGTGACATTATAATTGCCATTATTTTTGTTTATTTTTTTTTTGTACCTACTTATACAGATTGTTATTGGTATACAAAGATTTTCATTGTTATTGGTATACAATGATTATCAATTATTTTTATTTAGCGCAAAAAGTTTGTAACACGCTTTTATTATTAATTTATTAAAATCTATTAAAATTTTACTTTCCAAATTTTTACTCTTGATATGGCTTAATATACAATTTATAAGATAAGTAGTACGGCGTTCCGATCTCCGTTCCCGGGGTCGACGGCAGCTTCCAATGCCCAATTAATAGACTCATCAAAATGATATTTATCTATATGTTAATGCGGATAGCGTTACAAGATAATTAACAAAAACATTTGTCTAGCTTAGGAGCGGGGACTTGTGACATATCTCGAAGTTAACACACTGATAATTCTGCTGTTTTTTGATTAAGTTATTCTACGAGAAGTCGTTTTAATGGTTAAAACATTTTATCAGTTTGAGAATCTTTGGTAGTTTAGATTTGTTTGTAGGATTCTATGAGTTGTACGATTTGAATATCGCTAATGATTATGTGGGCCTGGTATTAAGATGTCACTGTTAGTAGCACAGCATAGTGCTGGGGTACTGTTTTTTTACATAAAATAATTTGAAGCTTGACAACAATCCTACCTGATGGTAAGTGGTAAGATTTTGAACGCATAAGTTATAAAAGCCTATTCACCTTCCTCTTGATTACTCCCACATCGTAAGCAGCGTTTCCTCTCAAATTAGATCATTAAGAAAGACTTCTTGCGTATCTTCTATACATAAATATCACAAACACTTACGACTCGAGAACCAATCTATATCTGACATAAACACCTCATTTCCCGGTTTCAACTTCACAGCAATCAATAAAAAACACTAGAATATAATCAAACAAGCCTAAGTTCTCACTGGCAAGTACCAGGGTAGCATAAAACAGAGGAGAATCGTGAACGGTTTTAAAAAAGGAACGCAAGCACTACGGCGCGCCAACTAATTGGCGTCACTTAGCACGTCCGTGTATCTATTTAAAGATCGAACGCTTTGAATCCGATCCGCGGCCATTGTAGCGTTTCCGCCTCCGGGCTTACCTCTCTCTGCCTTCCTTTTTACCTAATGAGACAATCATCCATTCGATTTTATACTCGATTCTCTAATCGATGTAACGAAAAGATACGGCTATTGGTTTTCATTGATGACTGGGAATGCTTAATAATTAAATTCTTGGGGTTTTCTTTGTAGTAAGTAGCTGGCGTACAAGCGTAAAGCTATCGAGTGATTAGTTGTTACCATCGCCCATAGACATCTGCTTTATCAGAAGTGTCATGAACGCAGCCCAGGACGAAGTGATAAACTCGCTATCGACTGTCTAATTATGCTCTTCATTGTGATTATAGTTTTTAACTTCAACACCTAAAGTAAGATTGATGGTCCGATAGTAAGTGGTCACCACTCCTCATGGATCTCAAAGAATAGCGGCATCGGTCATGACGATTAGAGATATTTGACCAAGAAGTAAGCCTAATTCTTGTTACTGGTTTACAGAATACATTATAATTTTTTTACAAGTGAACCTAGAAAGTATGGTAACGAACGAGGCAGGTGAAATCTTATCCTATCCTATGTTACCTATAAGTATATTCATTGCTTTAAATCCGTCACGTTATGGATTCGAAGCCGGTAAAAATGTTAATGAACTCATTTAATGTTTTAAAACAGATATTTTTGTGATGAATTTACATTTTGCTCATGATATCGTGAGGTAGCTTAGTTGAATCTTCTGTTAAAGTGTGAGAATAGACCTTAAAACCATTTTAATTCCAAATAGACTACAAAAATAGACTATTATTTAGCAATGGAAGAGATTGACCTGTAACCAACCTATTTTTTTAAATCAAGGTAACTTCGTGACACAACTACAGGGGAGTACTCTTACCTACCTAATTACCTACCTGTCCAATCTTTATACTACCAGCTGTAACGACACCGAATCAATCCGTAATTGTAATATAATATTTTAGAAGCTCCAATGTAGGTGACTTTTGTTATCGATATATATATATATATATATATATTTTAATTTTTGTTCGTCGGTCTGTGCACGTAAACCCTAAAACCCTTTTTTGGGTTTTTTGTCATATTTTGAACTTTAATTATGGGCCATGAAGGTCACATTTGACATGACTTTTTATACCTGGAAACTCCTCTACTAGATTTCCAAAGCGAAGCTAAGGCGGTGACAAGATATATATATAGTAATTCCACATAAAGGGGTGGCTGGCGAAACAAAATACCCCTACAGCGAAAGCATCTTCATTTAATCGTAATTACTCGCAAACTTGGAGATTGTTCTATCATATCTCAGGGTTAATACAACCCCTCAACCTTTCTGAGATAACGGGTTCATTTCGCCCTCCCTCCGCGTCCACCCACACGAACTAACTTCGTTTTGATGGTGTCTTCAAACATTGCTCTAAGGAACTCGGCGTACAGTGAGCGAGAAACGATCGAAATACGCGTGTAGCGCAACGTAGACAAATATCTTATATATATAAAAAATATATACCTGCTACCTTTAAATCTGTTTTCGTATTTGTCAAGTGGTGAGTGTGCACTGAATTGAAGAGAATGTTGGAAACTTATTTGAGATGGCTTTGAGATGAGACACACGACTCACAACATGACATGGGACTTTTCTCTTGCCGGTACTTCTTATTCGTTCTTCTACTGAGAAGGCCCGGAGAGCACTTCACCACATCACTTCACACCCTACGTACCGAACGCCTGAAGGCTTCCGACAGGGTATAATTACCGCTGTCAAACGGACAATGGGGAACTATGTCTTACAGTATCTTTCGAAGCACAAAAACGCTAATGAATCGCGCCACCATCCGTCATCCAACTACCGATCGCGCCTACAGTTACACTTTATCTCATTGCAATTACTGCCTTGAAATTGTGGATATTATTTTGTATATTGAAATATTGTATAACAAATATGTTTTCTTATAATTGTGCATTACTTTTTAGCGAAAACTTGGAGAATGACGGTAGCATCAAATTAGGTTGAGTTGGAAAACTACAATGTAATTTGTATGATGCACTCTATCACGTAATTAGTTAGTACAAACGATTTGTTTCATATTGTTTTTATAAATTTTAATTATATCATTAATACAATATCATTAAATAGGATGAATCAAACTTGATCGTTTCTTCCACGAAGCTGTGGCTAACCGTTTCATCGCTTCCATTTCGAAATACGACAAGTCACTTAAGGACGTTTCACACGGTGTGAACGGATACGAGCTCGTCTATAAAGCTTTCATATCGTTCAGGGGAAATTCAACTTTGTATAATTCTTATTAAAACACAATATCTTTGGCATTGGGAATTTGTCAAATCCGGACAATAAGTAATGAATATAGTAATACAATTATTATACTTGACAGTAACGTCCAGTGGGGGCTCAGGTATGATAAGTAAACCGCTCTCGATGCCTCACGTTTACAATTAGGAATCGAATACGAATACTTGTTACTCGATTTTATCAGGTAGGTTTTGTAAATTTGAAATTTTTTTATGTTTACTCCCTTACACTTAAATCCTCCTCCTGAATCGTTTCAGCTATTAGTAAAATGAAAATACAATGAAGATACTTGTGATTTTTTTTTATATTATCACATTTATACATACTGACAGGCAGTAAAATTGTCATACTACATACTACGTAGTAATACATAGTAACTATATTTAATATCGGGATAAAGTTCGTTAACTTGTATGTACCCAATTATTATAATAATACTTACCGTTAGGGCATTTAAACACGATCCGATCCGATCCGATCCATCTGCACAATAATAAGTGTTCAAATATCGGTACATGATATATATGGCCTATGTCCATGCGGAATAATGTACCTTTCGAATGGCAAAATAATTTTTCAGATAGATACAATGGTTTCGGAGATTACTTTTCGCGTATACACAAACTCACACAATTCTCATTTTCCCTTTATAATATTAGTATTGGTTTCAATACAAGAAACTTCTCTCTTTACTGATAAGAAATTTGTCCATCTGTAGCCACTGCAATCCATAAACATCTGTATCTAACTAATCTCAAATGTAACTATACATTCGTATTTTTATGTACGAACACTTTTCACATAAATAACGGACAAAATAATATGCGGGTCTCGTAAGGATAAGTGGTCACTACTGCCCACAAAGCGCAAAGAAGCGGATAATGTGCTCTTTAACAATGAGATAATATACTCATACACTGTGTAGGTACATTTTAATATTAAAATACAAGCTTCAGTGAAAGGATACTCTCACGTCAGCAGTAACAAAAAGGTTATTATATTAGAACTGAATATTTTTCTCTATACGCGTAGGCAATCGCGACAAACAAAATAAAAGCGTGCATTTAAACTCCCACTAAATAAACAATAAGCTATCAAAATTTCATCTCACATCCACCGGCATCGGATCGGATAGTGCATAGGTGCTCTAAGGTGCTTCATTGGCAATTTTAATGCTTTTGATGTGTGTGGATTTTCGTCCTTATAATTTGTAGGCTGTTATTAAATTCTAGTCGCTAATGGCTATCTATCTGTCTGTCTGTGTTTATGTACATACTATACGGACAAACTGACGGCGTCAATTATGAACTATATTATATTCGGTACACGTGTTGGAAAACATACACTTATTAGTAGATATGAATGAAGTTAATTATGAGGTGATTGTGATGTGTGTAAACGGATGTAAAAGATAACGGGGCACCTGTGAATTTTTGAAATTAGAAATTTAAAATTAAAATTTGGAACAATACCCATAGGTGTACCAAACTGCCAAAGAGTAAATATTATAATAGCGATTAAATTAGGGTAAACAATCTCCTGGCATTTCTTTTTTAATTAAATTAGTTTTAAATCAAAAAAGTATGGAGTCTCGATTGAAGTGAATGGGCGGTGTATGGATATAAGTATTTATTATGTTATAATTTAAATTGTTATGATTTATTATAATATAACTTGTATATTACTAGATAAATAGCTTTGCAACGTAACGAATTAAAAAGGGAAATTTTAATTTTAAAATATTTTATTGTATTCAAGCATCGATATTTCATAATAAATAAATAAATAAAATAATCGTAACTCAATCAATGAAATCAGGTTTATTATATTTGCATAGTGATATGTGTTTAAAATTTAAAAAAAACCTCAAGATTAAGTCTTATGAATTCATTATACTCATACATTTAATCCAATGTGAAGCTCATATTAATAAGAGTCCAATATAGTAATGTGCAGTAATTTCACTATTTCATAATGTTTTTATCATATACATTTTTCATTTGCACGAAGGGATTCCTAATTTCTATTAATGTAAGTAACCTTATAAATCTTGTATTTAACTACTGGAATTCCATAAAATACAAGCAGGCACCAACATACTTAGGCTACAAAAATAAAAAAACCTATATATATATACAGTTTTATAATAACATAAGATATTTTACACCTTGTAAACATTCCAATGATAATCTAATTCAGTTCAACGCCAAACATTCCTCTTTGCGCCGCCGGTAAAAATACAGCTCCTAACTTGTGCAAATGGCCCCATTAGCTCAACTTATCTTCATTTGTGGAGCCCCAGAGCTAATATTTTGTCCGAACGTCATGTCCGATTCACTTAGTTTTTTAAACGATGCTTTTACGGAAAAAATAAGTAGGTAGATGTCGTCCCTTTTAGAGCACTTACCGCCGATGTATTTTTAAAATTTTTGTAAAGACTTTATTTTCTGTTAACGGCCCCTCTCTAATGTGTTTTGATGCTCTTAAATGGTGATTACTAAGAGACGTTTTAATATATATTTATATTAAAAGTTCACTTTGTGAGTAAATCAATCTGTATCTCGATATATATCTACTGATTCAATTATTTTAGTATAACAAACCTTACTAAGACAGTTTAGAATTGATTGTTTCTACTCAAAAATATCTAGACATTTTTCAATTGTATCTAAAGTTTTACGTTACCAACATATAGAATATGGATTTTGAAGTTACCTAACAAATATCTATCTATTTTTATAATTCAAAATAACTTAATTTATTACGACAAATTATTATCTATTTCCGATTGTCACTACTGTTATGAGCCCCTTTATCTTTGAACAAATATTCGATCTTCGACTGTTAATTTTTTTCCTGAAACTCTACACATTTTCACAATCACTGGGCGGTGCTCTAACCGCGGCGACAATAGGGCATTGTGTGGGGCGTGCCCCATTGTGCCCCACGACCAATCGCCGCGCTCGACACAACAATAGCGCACCGAATTGGAATGCTCTATTGTCGGATTGGCGTTGGCGAGTTCGAATTTAGAATCGTTAGTTTGGATTAAGTCGGTATTGTCAATCACTGTTGCTCGGATCACTAGTACGTATTAGATATTGTTGTCGTAGGCGAAATTTGTAATATGGCTAATTCGAAATTCGAATATTTTCATTACAATGCTCTATTGTCAAATTGACATTGGTGAGTTTGAATTTAGAATGGTTTTTGTTTGAGTTGTCGTTACTGTCAGTCAATGCTGTTCGGGTCCCTAGTAGCCAATAGATATTTAGGTAGAAGGATGTCATAGGCAAAATTAGTAATTTGACTGATTCGAAATTTGAATTTTTTTTTCATCACAATAGCGCGTCGAATTGAACGCTTTATTGTTGGATTCGTGTTTATGATTTTAAATTTAGAATTATTGTCTTTATGTTAACATGATCGTTAACATTTATGAAACATCGCAAATATTTAATTTTGCGAATACCTGTACATTATAACATTCTTTCCTTACTAGTATAACATAAAAACAGTGATAGCTTAGTGGTTGGAAATCGGTATTCCGCACGGGAGACTCGAGTTCCAATCCTGTACGCAATTGTTCAAAATACAAATGTATTACTAATTAATTATTCCTTGCTTCAGAGCAAGAAAACATTCTTAGAAAACCTCCATACCAGAAATATCTCCATAATGATCTGAAAGGTCTGGTGTTTTCTAAGCCATACTTGGCCAGCTTAACGGTTATGACCCTAATTATTAGATTTTCAAGCCCAGCAGTGGGACTTTATTGTAACGGTGATTATGAACATTCCTTCCACCCCGACACAGGCATACGAGTAAACCGTGTCGATTTGAGAGCATGTGAGCTCTTTTACTATTAATAAGTACTTACAAACAAACATGACATTTGTCCAAACATCCAAAAGTTTCAACTCCATAACGGTCACTGTAGGGCACAGGCGTCTCGTTCTAGAGCGTGTCTACAGCACCAAGTTGCTCAAACGCGGCCTCGTGTCGGTAGATTCTATAGCGCCTGAAGGCCACCGATATGGCGTAAATATGTAGGTATACCTAATGATAACATAAGACCAGCTCGACATGACCTCCGACACACGAAAGTACACTAGGCGCCACCGAAGTCGTTCGAGTCAGTCAATGAAGTACCAAAACAAGTCGGGCTATAAGCGCTTTATATGCTTAATATTAGAACAAAATTTATGTAATATTATAATTGTTTGTAATTACTATTTAGACTAATAGTAGGGATGTTGTGAATATGATATTTCGGATCTGGATATGGATTATATTTTACAGGTTTATGAATTATATTTTACAGGTTTCGGTTACGATTACGGATACGTGGTTAGTGTATCGGGTCGACTACCAAAAACCTGTCATAACGTGTTTAATTTAGATTTAGACTCTGACCCTCTCCGAAATTATTCAAACTTTTAATCGCATTCGGTTACGGCTTCGAATATATTTTTATTTCGGATATCTGATTGTTTCGGATACGGTTTCGGAGCTCCATAACGTTCCTGATTGATAGGTACCCATGTTGTATTCATAATTATCAAACGCTCTTGGTTCATGATGTTAAAATCTGCTTTAAATTATACAGCAAAAATCATACTATTAACATTGCATATTTCTGCTTGATTTTACATTTTAACTATGATGAGTTGTCCCCATGATTTTTGCGTTATTACCTATATTTCCACCTAATTAAATGGATCATGGTCGCGGTGAGACTGCGGTAGCGGGGAAAACTCTTGACATGTGACACTTGACATACACTAATGACAGATGAGCCTGTCAACTCTACGTATACTCCGTTTTGCGTCCTTAGATACCATATCTACTTGATTTTACCGTGTATCAAACACTTCTTTCAAATATTTCTCTAGTGTGCTAATTTCGGGTCTTATTAAATTTACATCAGTTCAAATTAAAATAAAAATAAAAAAAAAACAAACTATTTATAAATACAGTCGCCAATAAAAATATGATTTAATAACTCGCGGGCGCGTTCAAATTTCACATCGCTAATTATCGTTACAACAGTACAAACAGTGGTCGATCTAATTTCATCCTTCGACCATTATGATAAGATTCAGTTTACGTTAACAGTCTTGTGAACTTTACACTGAACTGTTTTCAAATAAACATTCCAATTGCAGCTTTATGTCATTGCGCTTAGAGTTCAATTTGAAATGTTGAAGTGTGCGGTCAGACAAGAACACCTGTTCTTGACATCCGGTCTCTGTACAGTCGCGTCGACATAGCTGTACCTACGCTGCAAGTTATGTACACTCGCGTTGTCAAGGTTTAATTGTGAGAAGATTGGCTCATTTATTGTCTCAAGCAGAAAAAGTACGTATAAAAATTCTTTTTGCAATATAGCAGTTATTTTGCGGTATGTAAGAGGCTACCCAACCTTTAGACCGAGCGTTCTCCTGCTCATGATGCACTCTGCTGAAGAATAGATGATGTCACGGTGAACGGTTCCTCCTGTTGTTGATTGTTGGACTGTATAACCCAGTTTAACACTGAGAGTGCGTAGTCATATTATTCTGGCTGGTTAGCTACCACTATCTTTGTCGAAGAATATATACGAACCTAAATATAATTAAAGGTTGACAGAAGATGCGTTGCTGATCGTATTACTCTAGATTCTAGATTACCGGTACAGAGCTCGTATCATTTTCAAAACTTATTTCCGATGTTCTGAAAGATCTACCGTTGTTATACTAATCAGTTCGATTATCAAAAAAATCAATCTGTTCTTTTAATCTTCTTAAAGCAACCTCAGTAAGAAAGTTTATTATAATACAGCCTTTAGACTCCGAACAAATGGTGCCTCACACACGCACAGAACCAATCTCGACCCACCGACCCCCTGCCTCCCCTTTAACTACCCTCAGTGTAATGCACTATCAGAGCTCCTTCATAAATGGACAATGTGTAACAGTTTTATCGGTACGACCAATTTTCTTGTACACCCAGATGTTCCTTATTACGATTGCAATAAGGACAGTTTTCGTCTAAACACGCTTCAGTGTGAGTTTGCCCGTAACTTTGCGGTAGCGTTGCGTGGGGAGCCCCCACACCCAACGCGCCCACCGCCCGAAAAGCGTCTTGGATGGTCTTGGAAATGCCAGTCCCGTCTGTACACATTTTTTGTCCCTTTTACACAGTTCGGCGCTTTCATTCGAAATAGATAGGTCGGTTTTGTATGAAAATGTCTTTGTGAGAGAATTTTTGTGTGTGGCTGAATAGAGCCTTTTGATTTGAGGCTTTCGGGCGTTAAGAAGTCGGCCATTTCATTAGGTTGTACATAAGGCTGTGATTGGTCTGTTTTAAGTGTCTCTCTGGATACTAAACAAGATGTATTTTTTGTTTCTAGTAGAGTAGAAAAACAAATTCCCCACTCGTTTTTTCCGCAACGCGTCGGTGATGTGTTGGTATTGTTGTTGTTCACGAGCAGCGATGACCGCTCACCACCAGATGCTTTGTCTGCTTTGTCGCCTGTTGGTACTAAACATACTAGCTGGTCTGGCAGCCGTTTGGTATTCTGCAATATGTATATTATTATGAATAATATTTCTATCTTCTAATAATAAAATTGTAACGGAGCTGAATGAAAACTGGAATATTATTTGAAATATTTAACTTGTTTATTTTGTTATCGATATAGAGGTCTAAATTATTTTTTGGATCTTCTGTCTGTTTGTCTGTGCATTAACACAAAACCAGTGCATTACATGATTCTTGGCATGTCTGTAACTTAGGTATATGTACAACAGATAGGTCATAATTAAGGACAATGTTCATTTCAGGAAATGAAGCTGTGGAAGCAAGGCCATTTCTAGTTCATAAATCTATATGAATAGTTTATAACTTATTTTCAGCGCCATCTAGCAGATCTTATCACAACTATGACCTACCTTGACATCACAAGTATGTTGCGTCAATATGAACTCAATCAGTGAAGTCCTATAGAATCAATACTACTAGGTACTAAAAAACTAAAGCACCAATGATTATCTGTATACGGTCATAAGACAGAACAAATACATCCAAAATCTCAGCACCTGGTCATAATATATCGATAAACAGATGTAGGAAACCGATTACACTGTACAGGAGCGGAAAACAAAAATAACATCGTATGGGACATCGGGATATCGGGAGAGCGGGATAGGGGGACAGCGGGGGACAAGAGCGACCAAAAAATAAAAAGTGGGGAGGAAGAGCAGCCGAGTCTTTGTGTCACACCCTCTCGGTACCGATAGCAAATAAATTTGCAATTGATTCCGCAAGAAACTGTTTGCAATGCTGTTGTGATGAGTCTACCAACCAGATTTTAATTGGTACATCTAACAATTTGTAAAAGTAATCGCCTCTTCGGTTCGTTTTAGTGTTGGACAGTCGGGGGTGTCGGAATATTTACGCCCGAAGACCTCCGACATGGCTTAACGAATGCTAACTAACGACAAAAACCGAGTCCAAGGACTTGTATGGTCTCCAAAGCATAAAAGCACTCCAGAGGTTTTACCACTAGCGTTCACAATTTCAACTTCCGACGGCGGCCGCGGTTGCAGTCGGACTAGGAGTGCATTTAAATCAGGAATGTTATGGAGCACCGAAACCGTATCCGAAGCAATCGGATATTCGAAATAATAATATATCCGAGACTGTAATCGAATCTGATAAAAAAGTTTCGAATAACTTCGGATAGGGACATAACCTAAATGAAACACGTTGTGACAGGTTTTTCGCCACCGATAAACTAGCCACGTCGTTTTCACATTTAGACAGTTTTTATTACCTATTTAATTTTAAAAATTTTATTCCGTGATTATACCAAATAATACCTGGTAAGAAAGTCGAACTCTTACCTGGTAAGGGCATTATATTTTTTTACAAGTCCTAAATCGTCTAATATCCTTAACCGAAATCATCCGAAATAATTTCATTTCCGTAACCGTAACCCGTTAAATATTATTCATATACCCGTATCCATATCCAGATCTGAAATTTCATATCCATAACATCCCTACTTTAAATCATTTACTAACCCTTTATTGAATCGGAAAATGCTTTACAAGAATACAACTGACCTATTTAATAATGTTTTGACAAACATTATTGTAGACAAACAGATGTTGCTCAATGCAGATGGCGTTCACTTCTTTAACGTCTTATCATTATACATAATTAATTATATTTATTGACACAGATTTATTTCCGCATTTTACTTATTTATACGTAGTTTTTAGTAATAGGTCTTACATTAATTTTAAAACAGTTTTACAGTGCAGTAGTAGAGATTATTTATGCGTAGCGCATAATGGACTCGACCATTAATAGCTTCAACGAATGAATTATCAGTAGTGTAAACCACCATTAATGTGTTGTTCCTGCGTGTTCGTTTTGTGTGAAATACATAATAATAATAATAATATATTATTGTGAAAATCTTAAAGTATCTAAGGAAAAGAAGTTTATTGTGGTTTCGCACTTAAAAAGATAATATTTGGAGCAAAACATATTCGTTGTTCGTAGTCCGCGACATATTTAGTTATCAAAACATTCATAAATCTATGATATTCATCTAGTGACTTTCGGTTTTAAAACTGAAACATTTTAAGAGAATTTATATGTATGTAACAATTATAATATATTATTCGTCGGTGTGAGCTAATTGTGTGTAAAACACCAGAGTAACAATGAAAATATAGGACGGATGTTTTAAATCATTTTTCTTATTAATGGCATTGTGTAAAAACTTTAATAGTTTTAATAAATATCAGTAAATACTTTCGTTTATTTAACTATTCTGAGTAAAGTAGGTTGAGTTACAACTACAAGTATTGACAGCTTTGCATTGGACACACCTAATCCTTACAGTCACGGATTGTAATCGCGCCTGAGACAAGCGTTGCGCATTTTTATAAGGTGTTTTGTAAATTTTTTGTCATTACATATATGTATACTTTTCTCGTGAATCCCTCTATCAATCGGTAAATACTTACGAAAATCAGTGCCGTAGTTATTATAATGATGCGTTTAGACTTTGTATTATACTATGTGATCAAAGTTAGGTAGATATTATGTACAATTTTTTTTATAATAATGTGAAAGCATTGCCATAAATAGGTATTACTAAGTAACAAGTGCTTGTTTATATTTATCTAAAAGTGTTCGTAAAAAATATTTTCGAAAATATTTGCCTTGAAATATTTTATTGTTGTCGGGTTGGAAAAGAGAACGGTTAAGAAAAATGTAGATTAGGTATGTAAATCTTTAAAAAAAGTCTGTTTACTTTTCAAAGTCAAATTAATCAAGAAAACTAATTTATAGTAATATGATAATATTTTAAATACAGCAAGATTTTTATGAGTTTGTGAATATGCGGAAAGAAAAGTGTCACATGTTACAAACGATTCTTTATCATTTAAAGGTATATTGTTCCAATTGTTTATATTCCAACCCATCATTGTCCCATTGCTGGGGCTTGGTTTTGCCATGCTGGTCAAGTACTGATTGACAACCGTCACACACCTTTAGGAATATTTGAAAAACTGTATAAAACTGTTAAAGATATACGATGTTTTCCTTCATCGACATGATAGTTCATTTGTAACACGCACATAACTTTGAAAATTAGAAGTGTTAACAGGATTCGAACTCAGGTTTTCCGTCCGAAAGATTATGAAATCATCGCTTAAGGATTCTATTGCAAAGCAAAAGGCCAGTTAATGAATTACTTTTGTGTAATTCGCCAATCGAGATTCTAATCGTGTGCCCTGAATCAGATTCGTTATGAAGTAACCTATTAAGCCGTCAATATTTTCATAAGAAAAAAATTTACAATAATATCAACTGTATGTTGCTGACGGTACAGTCAGATACAAGTTTGTAAAGCTTGTCTGTGAGGGAGGCGAAATTAAGAGACACTTTGTGCCGTTTCATAAAGGAATGTGGACCTATACGATGGAATCTATGTTTGTTGGTTCCTATTTGTAATTATTGTGTCTGTTTGTGGTAAAAATACGAAAATTGTTCAAAGGTAAACGTTCTGTTCGGGAAATATGTTGGTAATGTCGTGGGTACGTCGTGTTAGAAATACGAGAACGTGCTTTATAGTATAGCATAGCACACCTAGCATTTATAGCATAGCTTCCGTATAGACGAGTTTGTAAATTGTTTGATTTGATTTTGAAATATTGTCGGTATTGGATAGTTAAAAATTAAAATATGCTTTTTAACTAATTCAGCTACTACAGTAGATAAAGATTATTCAAGGACGAATCATTGATACTAAATTAAGTACAGAAACAACTACTGGACGGTGTTCAGAGCATGGCTTTAACCCATTAGCAGCAAAGACAGCGCGCAAGTCTTTCCCCATGTCTGCGGAGGTTCAATATGCTCTGAGGAATCATAATTCATATCACCACGCGGCTTTAACGGATTGGTGGAGGAATAACTTCCGTAACTTGTTTTACAAAAGTAAAACAAGATATTTACATCTAAAACAATATGATAATGACTTATATACGTCACGATGCAAAAATATTATTATGAGCTGACTCCAATAGTTCTTAGATTCAAACTAAACTCACCGGGCGTACAACACCTTACACTTACATACCTGCACACACACAACACCAACAAAAAGAGAGAGCGAGATAGAGAGAGATAAACGTTAATTAAGTTTTTTAGTATTTAAGTTTTTAATGATGTGACAGTCTAATGAGAAACACCGGTTCCTTGAATTTATTAATAAACAAAGTATTTCAGTTATTATAAATGCCATTGGTAAAGCTTGACGACTGCAATGATAACAATAACACCGGTAACAATATTGTGTGTTGTATATCAATGATGTATTTTTAACTTGTATTTTAAATTGTAAATACTCTCTCTAGACCGCTAACGTGGATTTTGTTAACATACTTCAAAGAAATATATTACGTATTAGAACCAGTGATTGGCATGTTTATACATAATATAATAAAATTGTGACTGATCGCTTTCTGTACATAAAGTATATATGAGAAAAAATATTATTAGGGGCCTTTATTAACACAAAAAAAATGTTACAATTTTTCTCTGTGTGTCTGTATGTTTGTTCGCGCGAATTTCAGAAACGGCTTAACCGATTTCGTTACGGTTTTAACAAATGTATTGCAGTAAGCATCACTTAATATTTAAAGTACGTTTTATTTCAATCCATTAATAAATAAAAAAGTTACAATCAATACATATATTTCTAATTAATAGAACGAGATAAATCCATTCCTACAACAAAGCACGTGCTTTTTCTAAGCCTTAGGTCACTTTTTGAAGCGAGGATTTTGCTGGTTATAATTAAAATAGTCACATCGATATTTAGCTACGGCACCGTGCCCTGCGACGCGAGGGAGTGCTCCAATTTTTTTCGCCACTCGCCCTCGTCCATCCAACCGACCGAGTCCCCAGTTGCACTCGGCCGACATACCGACCCGAGCTGTCTCTGGCTTAATTAACCGCGAGTGTTAAATCATAACCTCAATTTTTTACTAACCCATCTAATAATTACATCGCTAAAGCGGCGTGGGGTGGGCAGTAAAGCAAATTATGATAATTTACGACCAATTAGCTTGTTCGGTGGGGCACTTAAACGCTCGGATCGCATACTAATGGCTTATGTATGTATTTTAGCCACCGTTTATTTATTAGTCGGATTATTATTTATGCTGCCGATTATTTCGGGATTATATCAGATCGTTTAACATAATAATGCGCTTCCCGCTTCTGATTATACGATTCCCTGATTAAGAGGCTTGTGGAACGCTGGTGCTGCACGTAAAGCGTTTTTTATTCAATCGTTAGGTACGCGTGAAATAGATGCGTTTGTTGTTGTGATGTAAGATATATCTAGAAGTTGTTAAGGTGTGTATGGTTTATTTTATTTATAAATATTTTTAAAATAATCTGCTTTACACAAAGATACTAGGGACGTGAGTAGTACAGTTCAGTTTCAACAAATACTTAGTTCGTATTGTAAAAGTGTATCTCCATCTTCAGGACTGAGATGTTGGAGTATTTTATCTCTTATCCGATCACAATATTGTGGGCCTCCTTGCTGTTGAGGATTTAAACAAAAATTTTGTATGACGAAATAAATTAAATTATCGATGCAATATATGTAGTTCAATTGATTAAATAATTCGTCTCTTTCGCTGCGTTTGTTCTCGATGTCCAAGAAAATGTCAACATTGAATTAAAAATAAATAAATAAATTTGAGTATCGTATTTAAGTCTATATATAACGAGACCAAACATGCGAAATGCAAATACCTACTTTGGAAAAATTATGTTGCGAAGCGTGGTCACCAATTTATTATAGTAGTAGTAAGACTAAAGTATTAATAGTTTCGTATTTAATTACATGATAATTTTTATAAATATATTTATATTGGACGATTAGATCATATATGTCCAATACTAAAACTGAGTAGGGATTTCATTGATTTCAATTTATGGCAAAATATCTACTTAGAAATAAAAACCTGTTTATCGATTTTACTCGTATCAATTTCTTATATTGCACGATTTAGTGTAATTTAAGTTTCACTTAACCAAACTTTCTCTATAACTGTTAATAACTGAATAAATAACATAAACTAATTAAAATGATTATTAATTGTTACTGTGACGTACGTAGCTTTGGTTCTTCACTACAGCGCATAGAAACTTCAAGAAATGGCAATGAAGAAATGAAGAAGCTTTTAATACACAATAATAAAAAATATTATTTTTAACTAAACGACGGCCTCCACAATGTTTGAACTCGTTAGTTATATTATTATTCTGCAGCTATTTTCGCTAGCGGAGAGCTTGCCCCTCCCTAACTGAATACCCGAGTGGTTGCTTTCATTCATAACATTTGATTCATTCCAATAATTACAGAATTATTAAAACGAAGGAGCAATATATAATGGGTAGTTGCATGCATACATATATTATAATGAATATGATTATATTGAATGCCTATTATTAAGATAAAGTACAAAAAAATCGATAACTTACATATACTTCAGGTGAATTCAAACATGTTGAAGTCATTACCTCGTTGGACGGTTAACCTGATCTTCTGGTAAAGGTAAGCGCTAACTCTTGGGTTGTTAATTCTTATTTTGGAACTATAATAAATACATACAAATTTATTATGGAGAGAGCAAATTAGTTTAAAGTCCACCTGGTTAAGTAGCCATGCCTCATTTTATACATTACACTTATTTTATTGCAGATAAGATCTAGTACAGATTATGGTCTTATTGGAAATCTGTACAATTTTCTTGCGTAGTTATTCTCTGTTCTAATTACGCATGTGTTAATACCGTCGTTCTAAGGACAAGTTCAATAACACGATAAAACATTTTTATTTTTGTTTTCTCTAAGTATGAAACGATGTAGGGTTTGTAGGTTTAAAATTTGTAGAATCAGATCTCGTACAGTTAGTCTCGAGTGCTCTCATGAAAACTTCGATAACTTTTTGGCACTGAAAGTTTGTGAGTCTTGTCAACGTATTTCGCATAAAATGTTTTTGGTAGGTTTTATATACCTGTCATGGTACATTAGTCAGCTTAATCCTTAACGCTTTCTCTGCCAACTAACCGCAGGGATGAAAAGCCAAGCACGATAGGTAGTTAAGTCTTTATATAAATGCAGACACGTATAAATACTTACAGAAACATCTAAATTTCTATATATATTGTTAATATATCAGTGGCCGCTGAATTAGCAAACGGTCAACCCAATCATCTCCTCCAATGGACGACCATAATGTCAAAGGCATCGTCGATTAATAGACAGCCAAGATAGTACTAGGTAACCTACTAATTACTAGCTCTCCAGCACTGCACCCGAATCACCGAATGTATATTAATATATACATACATACAACAATATTAATACCCGACATGTCTCAAATGCGCGAGGGCTTCAAATACAGTTGTTATAATCTAAACCACCCTTAATAAGTATAAAAAATGTGAGTCCGATTGTGAAGTTAAAAGTTGTCGCCGATAACTTTCTAGTACCGGGCGATGGTTTAATGTATAGATCGTCGGTAGCGCCCTCTAGTAGTTCCGGACACAGGCGACCGTGTGTAATCCGCTCATCCGCTCAGTGCCAGGTATTAGTGTCGCTTTCTGTTGGACGCGTGCGATAATTGCCCAGATAAAATAATTTGAGCGAAGGCTCTATCGAGGCATCTAAAAATAGAGGCAACTAATCCCTTCAGTGACAACGTTGCGAACGGTGCACGTGGGAATGTATTATCCTATGAAGTATGAAGTAGATACCATAAGTGTCCGTCAATCGTAAGCGATGGATGGAGTCGAGCAACTGCGGGCGTGGTCGGTAGCTAGATGGGTGATCGCTAATGGCAAAAAATTAGAGGCTCCTGTTCCAAAGGGCGTGTTACATATAAATAGAACATTTTGTTATCGTTGAATTAATTATTACCTCGAATAACCCTTGTCCTTGGGAATATACTTTGTCTGAATAATAAAAAAAATCAAGTTGAAAAAAAATACATCTGCAACCTTGGTGGAGTCCTGTCTAAAACTGTTATTACTGGCTGTTTATTAATACCTAACCAATTCAAATTGGAGTAATGTGGTGAAGATTGAAGTGCGCCGAGATTTACGAGGTATGACCAGAAAGGATCGACAAGCTATATGGGTTAACAATAAATACAAATAGACAATGTAGATATGTTCTTACAAATTTCTCACTGAATATATGTTAGAAGAAAGTTACAATATAATGAGTATTGATTATTGAATATAAAATTTGATTACTGAAGTAACGAGAATAAACGCACCTTATTGGTTCTGTTTGTTTGTCAAATTTAATTTTGTTTGTTTCCCTGTATTATGAGTTGGACAGACGCAAGTGAGATTTTATAAACATCCAAAAACAAACATTCGTTTGCCAGAAGAATCCCTGTCTGGAAATCGGACCTGGGATCTCAGTAGACCCGGTAGTAATAATTGAGTAGCAGAGCCTCCAAAGATCACTTATTTTGAAAGATTATTTATAAAGATTTTATTTTATGTTGAGCGGTATGGTTTTACTCGATATGTTTTCGTAGAAATAAAATCGAGTTTATATTTTCTTTTATATGTATTGTAAGCCAATGCTTGTGTACGTTCCTACATATCTACAAATATTATTCTGTTAAGTATCCAATTGACATATTAAAAAATCAAATTAACAAGTCTATACAGGTAATGACTATGTTATAAAGTGTACAACCATACCACAATACATATGAAAATTCAAAGTCGTAATGTAACAGTAGGTTTACAAAGTGTTTAGACCTATTCTGTCGCGCAGCCACCCTCTGATGTTGGCACAAACGTTTATTGTTCACGGCCGAACGAACAGACAGACAGCTTTACGGCCCTACCGGCGACAATGTAGTGGCTCTCAATGGTAGCAGTTTAATGGGTTTGTGGAGACTATCATTGTTTTTGATTGAAAAGGGGTTTTTGCGGATGCGTTTTTATACTACTCATACTCTTGCAGGTACACAATTTGTTAAATTTTTTCTCTGTTAAATTTATGTATTGTTAAATGTGTCATTATTTTACAAAATAACAAGATTATCTACATAAGATTGCACTCACGATTTTAATGAAATTGATTATATCTAGTAATGAGTCGCGTTCTTAGTTCAAATATTCCTTGATCATATCAACCTACAAACAAACTAACAAACAAATGCACCACTCATTTATTATCCTCCTCAATTACAATAGCGACACAACTAAAACAATGCTAATGTCACACTGGAAAATCGTCCAGACGCATTACAATGCAAATCACTTAACACGACAAGACGCGACATGCCTTCTGAGACTTAAGTCGTAGCGAGCCGTAACGATGTGTCTGTGATTATCTGGAAACAATTAATTAACGATGGGTTAAGAATCCAATAGAAGTGACGTTATGGTTTTTAATTGATTGATGTCACCTAATTTCAGCAAAAAATTTGAGCTGACGTCCAGTAGATTCTAAAATCATGTGTGGCAGACGTACAGATAGATATACACCTAGATACGCATGATTCAGTAAGGTATTCTTTTATCAAATGTACGGAACTCTTAATATAATGCAATAAGAACCGATGTTAAAATTTCAAATGGACATAAAAATGTTGATCACAATTTAGTACAAAATCAATGATAAGATCGATATACTAAGTTCTTTGAAGTATCTTTGCGTAAACGGAATAGTTGTAATTCAACCATGGCAAATTATTTTCCATTAGTAATTAGTAATGAAACCCGTGTTAACTTCTTCTAAAGTTAAGAAGAATTTCATTAGAAAGACATTCTCTACCAATCATTGAACCTCGGTCAAATCTTTCATAACTGCATCTCACGAAGACGAATCATAAAAATTTCGACTCTTTAAATCCGTGCTAATAATAAAATTATAAGTGGGTCGAATCTATATATGGATTATTTTTTGAAAATTTTGGTGACTTTGTAATCGATATAGAGTATATCGTTTTGGAAATTTTGTCTGTCTGTCTGTCTGAACACGTATCACACTGAAACCACTAAACACATTTAGATGATACTTGGCACATTAATAACTTATATTATGAGTCATAATATAGGATACTTTTTATCCCGGAAAATAGTCCTGTTCCCGCGGGATAGGTCTTAAAATTTTATATGTACATTTTTTGACGACAGTAAAAAAAAATTATTACCTGGCTGCCGCTATTATAGTTAAATAATAAGTTTCTATTTCACAGAACAAAAAATCTACTTCTAAACATGACGGGTGCGATTTTGAAATAAAAGGCGTAGGTTTTCTGAAGCGAAACGCGGGCATTTACCAATATAAATATATTAAAAAAAAAACTGAAAATCTTACGCCCTCGTCAATTTCTACTGCGTTAAGTGCAGTCTGACAATAAATTACAGTGTAAATTAGTTGGGACACCAATAAGATATTGTTGTGGATTCTTGTTAGTACTGTAACGAGTCGTAAACCCGTCCGTTTGTCCGTCGAACAATAATAGCTTTGTTCTCTGGAGTGAAAATCATCTATCATGAGCTTATTAGAGACTCGGGCGCTATGTATAGAATAATGTTACGAACAAACGGACAACGGCGACTTCTTAATGATAATCTATGCTAATAATACAATTGTAACGGAGCCAAATCTGTACATTCAATAGTTTTAGGAAATATTGATGTAGATATGATTTGTTTTGATATAGCGGTCAATTCATATTTTTTTGAATTCCCGTACGTCTGTCTGATCACGTTTCACGCTAACACCATTGAAGAGATATGAATGATACCTGTTAATTTTAGGAGGTTATTACTGGTTTATAATCTAGGATATTTTTTATCCCGGGAAATGAAACTATTCCCGCGGGATAAGTAATAAAAGTTGAAATGGACATTCTATTAAGAGGGAAGTGAATAAAGTGGTTTATTCACAGAACTAGAGAAAACCATTCCTACGAGTATAACAATGCGATTGTTAATTTTCTACGTAAGGCGTAGATTTTCCAAAGCAAAGTGAGGCCGGGGTACTTACTACATATAACATACCTAATAAATTACTTGTAAGTAATTAAATTTATTTCACTTTTAATGATGGTGTTTTTATTAAAATACTAAAAATTTTGGCTAACCGATTCGACCGTATGTGCCTGAAGTTACACCTTGATTTACATCCCTAGTCTATTTCATAAAAATATTAATTAATTAATTTACAACTAGTGAAAGTGACTTTGGCATGCAATAAAATAATTAGTCAAACTCGGAACCTTCATTACGAAGTCGTTTGAAGATATCATGCCTAAGAACAGCCATTACACATTAAATCTAGATTCTACACCGTGGCGAATAAGTGATTGCACGAAAACAAATCCCTCGACACTCGAAAATTTCTATTGCTTCCCGCAAGCAATTCTCGAATAGTTCGGGATAAAATGAATCGGACGAGATCACTATTAAAATCGCACGCACACCGTGTCACGGCTGTCGCTAGCAATACGCCGCTATTTAAAAATATCTCTTAATATTTCTTTTTACGTTATTAAGTGGACAAATAAATTATTTGTGAAAGCTCAGGACCGGTCAGAGTGGCGCAAGTTAGGGGAGGCCTATGTCCAGCAGTGGACCTCCAAAGGCTGATGGATGGATGAATGGATGAAGTGGACAAATCGAAAATGGCTCAAAATTAGATTATTTTTCATAAATTGTTTCATTTTTTACATAAATGTTTACATTTCTTTTCTGTCGTACACTTTCGTCGTTATTCTGAAATACAAGTGTCGTTATTAACGTAATAAAATTATGTATTACTAGGGAAACAATAAAGAAGTTGTGACGATGTCAAATTCGGTCATATTAATTCCCTTTGTGAAGGCATCACCGCAGTAAACGAACGTGTCAATAATGTCCAAGACATTATTGACGCTAGGGCCGTGAGTATCGCGTTGCTGGTAGAACGCAATAGATTCGCTGCTTGAAGGACCCCGTAGAACAACAGCCTAGTGGCTCGAACGAATCCGGCACGTACTTAAAATTTTGTAAATGATGTGCATATTATAAATTAATTAGCATTCGCTTCGGTGAAGAAAAATGTATCGTGAGTAACTTGCATACCTGAGTGTTCTCCATAATTTTGCTCAAAGGTGTGTGAAGTAAACCAATCTACGTGAGGTCGGGCGTGGCTAACCTAAGCCACATTCATTGTGTGACAAGACCCAAGCCCAGCATTGCGACAATTATTAGTTGTAATGATTATAACATATATATGTTGAACCATGGGGTACTCTCTAGCAAGATTTGAACGGACAATGAAGTTTGAATATCCCGAAGCATACATTTTAAAACCGCTGCAGCTGCAGTCTTACAAAAAGTTTAATAATTAAAAATCTTTTTTGCATTTTCATCTAAGTATCCGGGGCAGCGAGTGCACCTGAAATACCGGTTAATTGATCATCTTAATTGCAGCGTCATTGAACGGATTGCGCGCTTTCATCTCGCGCTATATATCTCTCAATCGGCGACGGGATGCTCGGCGCGAACTGCTTTGTTCGCACTCGCCGTCAAACTGTTACGGAATGGCTTGAAAATAAAAAAATTTAAACTATTAATATTTAGTTGAATTAACTGTATGAATGGAATTTTTATGGAACACGCTAACGAAAGTTTATATTTTAGGTAGTTTTTATGCTATGAAAATAATATGAGAACGATCTTTTACGATGCTACGAGTATCAAAATTAACATGTTAAAATTGTAGACTGCGAAACTAAAATTTTTCTTATTGATTATGATGGTGTAATTATTTATGATTTTTATTTGAATCGTGTTAAATAATTTGACTATTTAAGACTTCAGCTAAGTATTTCTGTTGTTATTCTCTTGTATAGTAGAAGCAGATTGTAGAATCCGAATTAAAAAATATATTTTATTACGCTGATCGAAGTTGTCGTTAATTAGATCTTAAATCTAAAAGTTAAATTAGACATTTTAGCCACGCATGTCTAGAATAGCATAGAAGCAAGTTGTTCAACAGTGTGAAACCATGGGAAACAGAATTTTTTTCATATCTTTGATGACGTCACGCAACTTAATATGTAGTAAAACATGTGCTTTCAATAATATTTGTGTCGCGGCATGTCACAAAGAAGAGATAGACATGTCGGTGCGTGACACCAACTTCAGGCTCGCCGAGATGAGCTTGCGATTTCTATTAGGTATACATGTATGTTTACATTTCAGATATTTTTAGCCACCCTCGAAAATTGCTGCAAAGTCGAGCATTAATATGATTCGATCCCTTTTCGTCTTGAAACATTTTCCTCGTCTTATTTTCCGTTCATCGCAAAACGTTTCTACAAATGATTCCCTTGCATTTTACTTTTCACCAGTGCTGTTAATATTGGGATCATGGTAGGTGGATGTATAATTCAATCGGTATATTTCCAGTGACCGTTTCGCAGCATTCCCATTTCTACATTATCGAAGTGAGTGCAACGGTTATGAATTATTGTGATCTATTCCGAGAGTGCTCTCTTAAGAATGGACACCGCAGTGCGAGTACATAAACGGACGGACGCATCGTCACTGAGAGTATGTTGTGTATTATAATAACAGATCGGTAACCAGTTTGGTTGACTTCTGCTTCTATGAGGTGATGGTTGGTTAGATTTTTTGCTCCTTGGTTGTTGAAGTCCTAAAGATTTCCTTTTTCTTCAAGGATCAGCATCGCTTAGGAGTTTTTAATCCACTGTTGAGTGGGTTATGTGATGGTCATTTACTTATGTATGGTATTGATTTATTTCGAACTTATACCCTGGGTATGTATGAAACAGACCATCTACTTTAAGCTTACTTTAATCTTTAAGTCAGCCTGAAACATTTGCGTCATTTGAGGGTACTTCGAGAATCATTTAATCAAAAGATTTATCCAAGCGATTATTTTGTTAAAATAACCGTTTTGCATAGTTTTAAAAGTTATTTTTAAAAACATATTGATTTATTTAAACTATATATTTATAAGCAGGGCTGTAAGTGGTACATGTTTAAAACCAATAGCCATAAAAAGGGACAAGCGCCAAAAATACTACTGTAACACAAAGACTAAAGATTATTACACTAAATATAGTCTATTTCAGTGTACTGTACCTGGTACATCATTTGTTATGTATGATAGATGCTTGTCCGATAGGTCGTAAGGAAATATATGTATTGTGTCGTGGTTCGATTAATACCACGCCACTTGTGTCCTATGAAATGCCAGTAATAGATTTATATCGTGTTCCAATAGCGTTGGTTTATTGTGACGTCGAGTTGCAGTGGCGACGAATTTCATGTAACAATTACAAGAGTATTTTATAATTATCTTTCGTTTAGAAGAGTATTTGATTTTAGTAGCCGCTTAACGAGTTTTTCGTGTGCAAGGGATAAATGAAAATCGATTTGCCCTGGTCAAACACCCTGCTGATTGACATGGGGGCAAATGGTTCCTCTTATCGCTGAGTTCTATACTAGCCATAATTCGAACGGTAGTCATAGATGGTGGCAGGTTTCTTTAATAATTGACCTAGTTATCATTTGTTGAAATCAAACGTAAAGTGTTTTTGAGTGCAGGTTGCAGTGACATAGAGGTTAAGTGATTGATCATCTTCGCCGGCAACGAGTCGATGATATTGTTGATGTTATGGAGATTCATAGGCAGCAGTGACCACTTGGCGAATGAAGTTGAATAAAGAAGTTTCGTTGTAAAGATTAGCCTAACGATGTGCTTGTAACATATTTATTAGTCAACTGTATGTTAAGCTATGGATCTAGGGTTCCTGATTTCATGATTCCTGGTCGAAGCATACCTTTCTAAGAAAGGTGACTGTATTATTTCGGCCGTTGTCTTCGATGTTTTAACTATAATTAATTATTATTAAGTGAATATTGCGTATTACAAATTAATTATCACTTACTTCGATCAAGGAAAACGGCATGAGGAAACGAACACCTTACAGGTATTGTATGTTGTCAAAGGTATGTAAAGTCTGTCAATCTGCACTTGGCCAGCGTGAGCGGAGACCCGGGTCCATCAGTGGGATAGTTATGGGTTGTAATAATGATGAATGATGTTGATGCTATTGGGAAAAATATACTTTGCCCTTTTTTAATATATATCTGATACCTTTGTATTACTCTATAGGTACACTATAATGACGACAATCAAAACTACAGGAACACGGAAACAAACGAAGATTGTTGAGAGCCATTTTCATAGATAGATATTGAAACATCACAATAATTTTTTATCCATGATCACATATAAACGTGAAATTGAGTATATTAAAAATAACATTTAAATAATAAATATCATTAAAAACATAAAATGTTTTCTTATTAAAGTTAGTAAATGTTTGATCGATCGCGGTTTAGTTAGATTAATTGTTGCTGCACTTTAAACACACAAGAGTAAAATTTACGAAAGACAACGATTTCTCAGTGTCGACTAAAAATACATATCATCCGATTCAATGGTATTAAAATCTGATTCAATGTTTTTATTTATGATTCCAATCACATTATTTCTGATTTAAAATACCCTGTTGATGATTCAAAACGTTGGCAAAAACGTTCGTGAGTGTCTTTCACATTTTTCTCTAATTACTGGAGTAATTTAGAGATTTATAAGCGCTAACAGTTTTGATTCAATAATGTAATTCAGCGCATGTAAAACATTGAAGATCTTACATTGATAATATAATCTTAAATAGAAAACTTTAAAAGCACCTAAAGCAATCCGTCCTATGGTTATGGTTGCTTAGTAATTTTAACGAAACGTATTTAGGATTCTTATTTTTTTCTAACAATCCCTCGAACTCGGGTAGCGGGTCCTAATCTCCTGTTGCGTTTACTGCTAACTGTAGAGACTTTTTACCACACCAGGCAATTAAATAATCAATGTAAGAATACCATTAGGATCAACCTAGGACATAGGGTCCAGCGACTTGCAACAAGGGACTTTGGTATTTAGTTTGTGTATTAACTTTTCTGTCAATTCTCTCGTTCCCCCACCTCCTACGATAAGAGCAAAGATTTAAGCAGTTACAAAGGATCTAAAGCTTACTGCAGATACCTATTGATAAAAATGGTCATTAAATTCAGGTAAACCGCATGGTATTTGATCCTGCTTTTGGAAAATAATAGATCCCATTAATCTTTCAATGTAAGTCAATCACTTCTATTTTAACTAAACAATGTACGAAGCTATAGCGAAAGCTCCATCTTCTTACAGTTCACTGCGATATGCAACACCTAGTTGAACTCCTGTGGCATCAACCACGGCGGTCGAGTTTTTGACCTACCTACCTAGTTCCCACCCTTCTCATACAATCGATCATTGTTTGATGTGTTCCGGTTACAATGTTAGCGAGTTGTTTTCTGTTAGACCCACAACTCCTCAGTGAGTGCCTTTGGTGCTCTCTGGGCGGCGGTAACTTACCATCAGAGGGTCAATCTGGTCACGAATGTCTGTTTTTTGTTGACTATCGAAATAAATTTAAACAACTCATTAATTATTACCGTGTCAACTCTGATGGTATTTTTGCTGTAACGCACTTTTCCGGTGCGAGCTACGGATGGAAAACAAAATGTCTGCATTTCCGTCGCTGCACGAGTCAAATTCACTGCTTCCGTTTTTATTATAACGAATTTTTAAAACGTCACACATTTTAATGTAAATTACCACTTCATTTTTTACTTGCCTTGGCAATAAATTTTCTTGTATATTTCTTTCTTGAATGAAAGTACTTTGCACGATTTGAATTTCCATGAATTTGTATGTACGTCAAATATTTTTATTTAGGAAACGTATCGGAGTATGTGATTGCTTACTGAATAATGAGTGATCTCTTAAACTGATCTTTTTAAAATGTCTATGATACGCTATGATGTGTTATTGCGTAAAGAAAGTGACTTGAAATGGCTTTATGTAATATTTGAAATATTTAATCTTGTTTATAAGGCAGCTGGCTTGGATTTTAAATAAATACTCAAGAACTGTGACACAGAAATAGGCTTGTCCATCTCATATTTGGTACATCAGTAAAACATATGTTAATCATCCAAATCAAACCCGAATAATGTTGATCTCGTGTGTATTTCCTTCACACATAGCATTCCACATAATATTGACAAAAAAACTCAGATGACAAGGTACTGTATGTAAAATATAACTTGTTGATTGTCAACGAGCCACTATCGAGTTTACAGCAAGACAAATGTTTGCGCGTACCACCCTTGTCGTTTGGGGTTGTATTATTCACAGGGTTGTCACACGCATTTTTTTACTTAATCGTTCAGTTATAATTAGTGCTATTTTATTAACTTGTGACAAATATGTAACGGGTTTGATTGAATTTCATTGTGATGAAAAAGATTTTGAACATCAGTGTAAATGGAAATGAATAATAATTTGTAAGTAACAAGTTGACGATACTTTTCAGTGTAAATAGCTTCGTCCGATCGTCGTCTTGAATTGACGCATTTCATCTCGCAGAAAGAGTTATATATGTGACACTATCTGTTACAAATTAGTTATTATTATATTTTTGATATTTATCTTCAGTTAGATTTCCCTGTATTTAAAATTTTACTGTATATACAAATAAAATTACGTAATATAATTTATATAGAATTATAAAACGAAAACAAAAAGTTTACAACCCTATTTAAACAACAGGTCGAGTGTACAAGGCGGGCACTTGTTGCTCCCCCAACAATGAATTTATTTCAATTCGAAGGGTACTTTGATACTTGTAGAATCGTGGAAACTTACTCGTCACGAGGGCATACCTGAAAACAAAATAATTTTATATTTATCTTGGTTTTCGTAAATAAATAAAGTTCGTAAAATAAAATACGGAAATAAAATTGTCATTAATAGATGATATAATCTAGGTTTTATAATAACCGCAAGACTGGTTTGTTGTACTCGTAGTATTTGTTTAGGACGTAGGTGAATAGGTACATATTTATTTCTCAAAAAAAAAAATATAACCCTTATTAAAGTGTGCCATCAATCCTCAAGTCCAAGGCAACTTTCTTTGTTGAAGAATGTTATTAAATTATGACGGTTAGATTGTGTAACATAAAAAAAATGTACATAAAATTGAATTCTCCATTCATTACAACATATTTAATTTTACTTATGCAACGACATTATGCAGGTTTTTTTTCATGAACTGTCATTGACTTAAAATCGATCATAACACCAAAGGAGTTTGATGTCAATACAGCGATGTCAATACCGCGAGGTATGTAAACTACGTCTGTTTCAATGAAAACTACTAAGGACATAATCCGGGTCCGATAACTTACAGTACACAATGCGGCGTGGGCAGAGACATCTCAATCCATGTCCGCACACTAGTCGCCCGTGTACTCGTAAACTGGGCCAGCCTGGATTTAGAATCACCTACACATTGTCTCACAAGACTCGCCATCTAAGACATCCTTACTTATTTTTAGGTATGGTGTTTGTTTTTTTTATTTCGATAATTTACTTATGCAGTTGAGCCAGCTAGTTTTAAATGGTACCTGTCCATGGACATTTTTAAACATCAAATGCATTTTTGATTCGTCACTGGCCAGGAAGGAAGCAAAGACCCGCTTATTACTGGCCCTCGGGCACTGCGAGCGAAATATGTAAAAACATTTCAAAGTCGATTCAAAAGAAGTGTGGTAAACGAGCACTGAATTCAATACTTTAATTGGCTACTAACCACACCCCAACCGGATCTTATTTCTGAAAATAAACCCATGCCTCGTGCATTGTTGTTGTTGGGAAACAAACTCTTTGTAAATTCATGAAAGTGTGAAGTATGTCGAATTATATTTGTTCTTAAAAACATAAAATCTAAGTTATATCAAAGTGAAGAAATTTGTAATAGGTGTTGAATTTCTCCAAAGTAAATGTTAAATTATTTTATACTTTATACTCTATTTATGTTTTTTTTTTGTATTTGGTGTGAAAAATAAAGTATATTGAGTTGTATTTAATGTATATATTTCTATTTTAAAGGAAGAAAAACGTAGCGCGAGTCTTCTAAGAGCGTAGCGTGCCGAAGAATACGCTCGGATTCGACTCGCCGCCACGCTCCACGATCGTTGTTCCCGCAGCACTTTATGGGAGTCGTGCGCACACGCAGTGTTAACAATGTAGCTAGGGTTGTCGCTGTGGTTGCGCGTTCACAGAATTGTGGGAAATTTTGTTTAAAATTGGTCTAAATGCAAAAAGATAAGTTAGGTTAGGTATATTTCTTATATTACTAGAGCGAAAACAATGTTGCGCGGCCCGAGCTGCATGAACACGTGAGTTAAGCAAAGCTGAAAGACGCTACGTCACTTTCGACTTTAGTTAATTAAATATAAAGCTTTTTTTCAGTTGTCTTAAGCCGAGTTATAGTCTTATACTCATCAGAGTTCACATTAATTAATTGAATTGGATTGAAATTAATTAATTAAATGCCCTAACTTTAATTGTCATGGTTCCATATGTCTATTGGTTGATAAAATGGACTTCTTATAAAGCTGATAAGATTTATATTTTTTTATGTAGAGGATATTTTTAAAAATTTATAAGAAAATTATTTCGCTACGAAACGACCTTACTTTCGAAACTACAGAGATGAAAATAAAAAAGGAACATAATATTTGACGTCATCCCTAGTTTGAAAAGTAGATGAAAATTTAAAATGAATTTTATTGGGGAAAAAAAATATTCATATATTGATATGTTTCACAGCCGTTATGAAAATCTGGCTAGCTCTGTGCGACAACTTAATTGGTATTACATTTCAGAATAAAATGTTATGTAACCGCTTGATACTCTGATATATCCTTATAAAAAATAGAATTAATATATATAAATTTATAAATTGTATACAAATATTTTAGTTCGTTTTTAATGTTAAAATTTAATTTTTTTAAGTCATATAATATAAAATTAAAAAAATATATAACTATAACTTTGCGACAGAAACGACTCGGTTATCCAAGGTTTATAGCAGAATGTTAGTTAATAACTTCTATATTCTGCAATCACTATCTTTTACTAAAAATATTGTTATAGTCGATGATAAGCTTTGTAGAGTGTACTGGTTAATTTCACCACCGCAGTCAATCGTCAGGATGGCCGAGCGGTCTAAGGCGCCAGACTCAAGGTACATAACCTTGCCTATAAAATAGGTCGAGCTGTTCTGGTCCTCTCTGAGGGCGTGGGTTCGAATCCCACTTCTGACAAATATATTTTTAATTTTTATTCCACAGACCATTTTAAGCTCATTATTTATTATTTACATTTTACTTTTGTATTGTATTCAAATTATATATATTTCATATAAGGTCATCAAGTGAATGATTTGGTATTGATTAGATAAAACAGTATTTATGTAAATTATAAAAAAATGTTAGTACTCATATTACTACACGACGTAGTCGATTGAGGTTATATTACAATATACACTATAATTATTTGTCTTGCTAATTAATTACAGTTTACGGTCCAATAGGTGGCGCTGTAGTCACAGACAATTACATTTTTTACTCAACCACATTGCAGAGCATCGACTGTTAGATTAGTTAATATTTGTAATAATTTAGAATAATTTATATTTCACTCCTAAAAAACCATACCTAGTTCAATTATAATAATTCCTAATAATTCATAGGTAGTTTCTTAGCGAGGTGTTGTAACCATCATCACTCACTAATGATTCTGTGAAGTAAATTGCATCAAGAAATCAGAACGCGTATTATCTTCAGGTATCGCTCATTATTCTGGCCTATAAGCGAGTATTCCTATCTGGAGAAGCGAAATGCATAGCGATCAAGAAACACAAATCTCCGACCACCTGTTCTAAATGAATTCTAAAATTAGAATTTTAATTTTAAACACTTCAATTTACATTACTAATACCGTCAACAGATCCAAATTTAGATTCTAACAGCTGTTCAGTACTTACTTGTAAAATGATAAGACCCCATCTAAATATCAACCAGATCCCACATTACAGAGCCGAGAAGGGTAAATATATTCCTTACTACTTGGCTCAGCATCCATTGGTATTGCAAAACGATGAAAAGGACCTTTCATTCAGGGAATTCTCTGTGACAGCGCGAGACAGAGCTACATTCCACACTAACGAAAGAAGAGGATGGAACATCTCTCCAGCTCAATTCTTGGCAATTGTCCACCGGAAGACGGCTTTTAGCAAAAAGACAAAATGAGCTATGAAACTGAAATACAAAGACGGTTCATTCAGTCGTTTGGCAAGAAAGGTGCGTAATTGGCTTCGAAAGGTCAATACGTTAAGAATAAGACCATTCGTTACGCCGGTTTCGTGATCTCGCGAAGTTTACTATGTAGGCTGGATGATCAGAGCGAATTATGGCGGATTCGAATATTCTATGGTGTTTTATGTCCTTAAATGGCGCTAATTTAGTATTTGTATTTGGATCGCAGGGATTTTGAGACTGCCCTCGTACCTTCTCAGCCAACATGGTAGACTTGAGTGATATAAAAGTATTCCTAAACTTCGAAATTTAGGGACACAAATCATTTTTCAACAACCTTTCAAAATAGAAAATGTTTCTCTTGAAAACGAGTCTTGTCGATACTTTAAGGGCGTGATCAATCAAGCTTTGTCAGAAAGTTGTATGGAATTTTAAATTGGATTTTGTTAACAATACGCGGATTAAATCTTCGACGCTATTGTCAGGCGCAGTTTCTCAGAGCGCTTCTCATTTGGTTTGTAACATTTTCATACCATTGCATGTTTTATTTCATTACTATTAGACTTTGAAACGGTCAAACGGTAATGGATATGGAAACTTTTAAATCATCAAACTAGGGTACGTTGTTGCATACAGCACATTTTCGTCGCGTTAGTTCTATAGTGCGGGGATTACGTGTTACTTATGAGGATTTTCGTGATGAGTTTTAAACGTTTCTGACTTAGATATTATTGAAACCGTTGTCTATCAATAGAAATTTTGTTTAGTGTATTGGGGCAGTTATAACATTAAGGATATTCCGATTCAATAAATGAGATTTTCTTTTAGTTGACATTATTTTTACTACCAACATTTATTTGGACGTCTTATTTTTACCCTTCTCGCCTACGATTCTATGACTTACCGCACGTCTGCGTTTAATCTCTTCAAAAAATTAGGAGTACTTGTGAAATTGGAATCAAGGTCTCCTGCAAGCGGAAGATTATTGTTCAAACTATTTTGTAGGTTTTGGAACGGATTGCAGTATCGCACGATACAGACCAAACATTTGGCAAATTTGGCGAAAAAAATGTAAGACTTCGAATGCCACGACACTTTTGCCACACTATTTAATAGCCATTCATGTGGTGCAGTGCAATAATATAAGTTATTAGTTTGTTTGTGTGATTAAAATTGTAAATGTTTAGGTCGTATATTACTACAGAAAATCGCGGCGTTCGCGGCATAATAGTTAAAAAAATGTTAATTACAATTTTTGTTATAATTGTGTTGTATTTTTATTATTAATTTTATTATTATTCAATATTGTGAATATACATATATCATTGTGCCTAGTATTTAATATATAATACTAGTGGCCCCCTCCGACTTCGTTCGGGTTGAAGAATTAATTATATTTTGCCTTGGTTAGACATCAATAGGTTTAAAGACATTTCATATAGCCTATCAGATGGAAAAACATGTGTTATCACTATACACCAATTTTCATTAAAATCAGCCGAGCCATTCTTGAGTTATAAAGAGACAAAAAAATGTAGAATTGTCAAATTGATATGCGTGAGTCATAAAATAAATATTTATCATGAAATTTGACAGAATATTAAATGTACAAACAAACAGACGCTACAGATTTATATGTTAGTATAGATATAGCGAAACGAAACTCTTTCCGATTGTGTCTCCCAACTTTTTGATTCCTGTTTATATTATTATTTTTAGTTTCGGTTACACAGCCAATTAAGAAGCGGTCACCGCGACGGTGACAACCCTGGTTTCACTATTGATGAATATAGTACTCCACATCTCGTGTGGTAAAACTGCATCTTATTGACTTGAAAGAAACTTGTATACGGCAGTCCTATACGAAAACTGAACGCATCTACATACATACATATATCTACGTCATTTCATTAACAGAAAAATCCTCCAGGCGTTATCTCAAACTTACCGTTCTTACTATCCGTAATTTTAGTCATCTAAAACAAAAATAAACTAGCAAAATCGATTTAACTAATAAATAATTTACAAACCGCATTAACCTATCCGCGCCCCACAAAAGCTCTGTAAACATAAACAAAAAAACACAGCTTTTCCGGGTAAAAATTTCATGTATTAATGAGAGTGGGCCAGGTCATTCATATTTAATTGGCCCGGACGCGGCTAGTTTATGATGCCCTGGCGTAGGGGTGATTTTAACATTTTTTTTTTCAAATGCCCGATAGCTGAAGTGGTATTGTAGAGAACAGCGGGAGGGTACGATGGAGAATAGAGGATACGCGGGTCGTTTAAATACTGGCAGGTTCGAAACGGTGTCGTCCTTGTTAGGGTTCTGTAGTGTAAAACCAGGAATATATTTTATTTCCTGTTGAAATTTTTGGACTTTCGTTTTTTTAAGTTTTATACAGCAATGGGTACTTTTCATGAACATAGTAAAACATGTTTTAAACTATACATCAAAAATTTACAAGATGAATATATATTCCTCTTATACAGCCCTTCTATTTAGTACATGTTTTTGAACAAGTTTATTTTTGTTTCCATATTTAATGCTTAATGTTAACTATTATATCATAATATTTAATCATGATAACTTACCAGTTATATTTATGTAGATATTAGTCAGTAAAACAACACCTGCTAATTTTACCGTGAAGCAACTTGCTTCAACCGGTCTTGTGTATGTGTGTGTATTTGTGTAAAAAGGTTATTAGGATAATTGACTTTTGTAATTGAAGCGTGCCTGTTTAGAATGGAAGAGTAATGCATATTATAGATACATTTATCCGGGACAGACTTCCATTACAATTAATCGTTTGCTGTTTGGACTTTCTATTTACTTACAACATTACTTTATTCACATTATTTTATTGGCCGGGAATCGAACCCAGAACCTCTCTCGCGATAGGCAGGATTTTACCAACGTCGTTTAAGATTTACCTACCAGAGCTTCTTAAATTTGTCATCAGTCCCATCCACGTTACTCTACCACCGACACATCGCGTCGCTGTAGTCCACGAGAGGAAAAAATACGCCAAATAATATCGAAAAGCCATAAAGTGTGAGGTACCGCTATAAAGTACAGACAAATACTGGAGATAATCGAACCGAGTGGCGTACCGTATTGTACGGAGGTTTATGAGCGCGTAATATTTTACTACAAGTTTGTTCCGAATGCTTTTAGAGTAAAGAGAATTGGTTTTGTGACTTTTTATGTCTACATATACCGCTCCTGTTTACGACGCGGAACGGAACGCATTTTTGGTAATTGGATGTGTTTTGCGGTTTCATTGATCGGTGTATCGATGGGCCAGGGGGTGCGTTTTAAAAATGTAAGTAAAATTATCAGAGGTTCATAAACAAATTTCATAGCGGAAAATCTATGGAATTGTGTTTTATTAAGGACACGATATTTTTTTTTTTATCAATAGCTAAAGAATTAGAATTTATGTCGAACGATCGCGTCGCGCATACGCGTTGCCGACCACAAAAGGAAGCTGGAATACTTAATATGCGTAACGCGTCTCTCGAAAAAGGCTTATAGACAGGTAGGTAAAGAACCCTACACACTATAAATATGAATAGTATATAGTGATATTAATTATATTATAATAGTAATACAATGAATGTCACTAAAATCTACGCTGGAATATTCACAGTGGCCGCTCACCGGCTACTTTACTACGGGCTATAACGAAGGCATTATGTTCCGTCTCGCTTTGACAACAAGCCTTACAATCGAGCCTTGGATTACATTCAAAACTATCGGTGACTACCATCCTAATTGGGTTCTTTCGACTCGACGCCATTATTGCAGTCGCCTCCAAACTGACGTTTTTAATTAATACATACAACCATCTGGAACACTTCGCAATTTCAATAGCTCTAGCATTCTTGTTATCTAGAAACTTGTCGCCTGCCTTATGTGGTGCTTTTCTTAACACCTATATATCTACTGCAAAGTCGTTTCTGCAGGCCCCGCAACCGAATGTGAACTTTGCGCCGCGCTAAGAAGACACAAAGGCGACTTTTCCGCACGACCAGCTATCGCGGCCGAGATATATAAGGGTGTGATAATTGCGGAGTGAGACAAAGTCAGTTCAAAGGTATTGTAGGCGTCGTATACCCTTCACGCGCTCTTAAACACTGGAGTAGATGTCAACCACACTTTGTCGTGCTGTAATTATGCGATGCACCTCAATAGGACACCACCGCACAATGCGTCTTGGAAATAAAGATAAATTAACGAGCAAGTTTCAGACTGACAGTTGTTCCTGGGGTGTTAGGTGAGCGTTGTGCCGCTGGCGATGGGTTTTTAAGCTGCTAGAACCCTGTGTCGTTAGCAGCGGATGTTTCAGTACGTAAAACATTTTATTGCCGTATTAATTTATGTTAAATAAATATTCATTTCAGCGATAACATTGCGTCTTTTTTCATCAATTACTGAGAATTGCAACATTTTCTATTATCTGATTGTTAATGTTTGTGTTATGATCTATTTTTTTACTTTGTTGTGGTTATTATTAACGCATATATATTGAGATCCCGGTATAGTGAATAGCGAAATAATACTTTATTTTCTTCTCTATATTTTGTCTATTTCATTAATGGAAATATTCTTATTGCTATAAACAGCAAAATGACAACCACCAACCCACGAAGAAGAACCAAAATTGCTGAGAAACAATAATACAGTTGTGTTACAATGTTCCTAAATACACTTTTTTATTTATTTTTGTATGTATTGTTTAAAATGTACAACTTATACATTTATTGTTTTTACTCAAAATGAATTATAAGCCTTTATTGTTCTTTAAAACCTTGTTAGTATTCAAATCAGTAAGTGCCTTGTCATAGACATCATTATCATCACAGATATCATTATCAAGATTTTTCGCGATTTTGCCGTCGTGTATTTATCTGTCACGTCTATCAGACACCATTATTGTCCAAGGTAACATTTTAAGGGAGAGTTGTTTAACTAAATAGATTAGTTATTTTTGCAGTAAATCTACATGCAACTTGCAACTATCCGATTAACATACTTCTGCAGCTCATCGATATAATATATCGATATAAGTATATTTTCTCTCAGTCAAAAGTGTATTAATCAAACAATATTTTCAAAAACAATATCATCTTTTTGGTAGCTTTATAGCTTATCGCTAATTGTATGACACGCGTATTTTTTTTTTCGTTGTATCATACTTGTTTCAACGAGTGAATTATCGATCAGTTATTATTAATACAGCAATGTCATAAAACGCAGTTGTATGGGTGTCACAAACACATAATTATTATTATGTGTTGTACTTAATATGTTCAGGGTAAATAATTAAGTCACACAACGCAAATTATACAAAGGGGTGTTGTATTTTTGTTGTATTATACTGTTGGTTATATGTTTTTTGTATCATCAGTGCCCAAGTATAAAATTATAATTGTGCGGTTAAGAGATATATTAACGCAATAAGAATACCTACTTGGCATATGTGTGACTTATAGCTTATGTTATAAGGAAAAAATATTGTTTTTATAATCAAGATTTTTTTTATCTCGCCAAATGATCTGTTCCCGCTGAATAGGCAATAGGAATTGGAGTTCTGTTGGCATGATGTACTAAACAACGTTTTAATTATGTTTCTGCACGTTTAGTAATAAATGAATATAAATTTCTAATTCATATAAGTAGGAAAATCGATCGATAAAATAGGGTGCACATTGAATTTATTAAATCCCTGAAAAAAATTTTAACAATATTTTCGGATGCAATGCTTTTTAAATGTAAGGCTAATGTTTTCTGGCGCCGCTTACAAATTATTTCAAGTAAAACCTACTGAAGTAATATTTCGACTTAGTAAGTGATTTGACCTAAATAAAGCGTACGAATACGTTTATACAAGTAAGCTATGTAACTACATCCTCAACAGTAGGGGGTGTTTCCTACCCCCTTCCTTGTACAAAGTCAGATGTACAAAACTGGATGATTAATGCGCTCGCACATTAGGTTGTGAACCCCTGAGGGAGTGTGGAGGTACGGTGTGGCCTGAGAGTCGACGAATCAATATTTTATATAAATAAATAATAAAAACTGAAATCGATTTTTTTAATATACAGATTTTACGTTGTTTTCCTACGTTTGTATATTCAAATAATCCGTTTTTTTATTATTCATTCGATTCACATCGAGTTCGTGATATCAATAAAGGTAAAAACCTTTATATTTACTGAAAGTTTTATTTCAATACGTGCAGTAGACTATATATATGTTGAAAGGCAAACGACAGGAAAAAAAATTGTAATATATATTAATTGAAAATGAAAATAGATATGATGAAGATGCCCTAACGTCCATGGGCGATGATAATTACTTACCATCAGGCGGCTCGTCTGGTCGTTTGTCGACTATTTACATAAAAAAATGTAATTATGTATGAACTTTATCAGGCAGCAAGGAAAATAAATACATTTTATTTAAATTCCAGACATGTTATCAGCTAACAAAAGGCCGTGTTATTGACGTTAGCAGTCTCATCCAGACAAACTTGAGTAGATTACTTATAGTAAAAAAGAAATACGCCAGGCGCGAGAGTATGTTTTGTGGCCGCACATCGCGTTATGCCAATCGATTTAAATGTACGATACATCGCGGGCAAAACAACTTAATGTACGAACAATATACAAACTGTGTTACGTGGAACGCAAAAAACATAACATAAAAATATAATGTTAGGTTTTTGTGACCATAATTACTAGATTCGTGTAGTGGTCGAAGTTCGACCACAATCATTAAATAATGTTCCGTTTCCATTTTTTTTTTAATTAATTACATTACATCATAAGCGATTAAAAAACGACTGTTAAATAAAGAAAGAAAAAGGGCGCGAAGGTGTCTTTTCAAGTAATAATTTATGCTTGTATTTTTTTATGTTAATAGCTGACAATCGAGAAGATCAGCCACGAGATATTAAGTAATCACCGTCGCCCATGTGATTCGCCCATTCTTAATTTTTAATTTCAATGACAACAGATTTGGATAACGGTATTTTGGCTTACGCAGAATCATATGTATTTATAGAATAATATTTTTAATATAGCGTATATCGTTTATATATCCAATTTATCTCCTTAAAACATTCACATATACTCGGTTCTCGATACTAAATTTCAAATGATATGGAAACCTGGAAATGGTTGAAAATAAAGGTTCCAGATATCATTACAAATAAATGAAGCATATAAAGCTTGTAAAATTATTTAAAATTTATTTCCTTAAAAAAAACACTCCAACAAAACTTTTATAACTGGGTCCAAGACAAATAAAGCTAAAGTCTTATGACTGCAGCTCAGTTAAGAATGGCGCTCGGGAAACATTGTTATCCCGGTTAGCCGCTTGTCGTAACGACTGAGATATAAAAGTTTCTAACCTTTTGAAAAACGACTATGCAATGCAAAACTGAAGACCAATTTGGCGTCAGTTACAGATATGTCGTTTACTTATATTCATCATCATCATCATCTCAGCCGGATAACGCCCACTGCTGGGCATAGGCCTCCCCCAAGGATCTCCACAACGATCGGCCCTGCGCTGCCCTCCCAGTGGCTACCCGCGACCTTCACCGGATCGTCGGTCCATCTCGTTGAGGGTCTACCCACTGTCTACTTACTTATATTAAATGTATCTAACTGCTGGGTTATTAACTTACTACATAATTGAAAACTTTGTTTTGTTTTTTACAAATACTTATATCACGTGGAATTCAGTTTGAATCCTTCTAATTTTTACATGTTATCACTAGGTTCCGTGTCAGAGAACGTTACTTACAAGTTTGATTTTGTTTTCTCCTTACTTCTCTAATCCTACTTCATTCATTGCTATCTACAAGCTATCTTATACTTGACATGTAATTTAATTATATTTAGTACACCCTGCCACTAGATATTCCTACGCTTATAACTTATCACCTTAAGGTTGTCTGGAAGAAATCGCTTTTGAGCGATAAGACTTTTTCCTTCCTTCCTATTTTCGTTTGTCGGGTAGGTTACGTAAGAAAATTCCTTTAAACGTTGATAATAAACGTGTTATACTTACCTAAATATATGGATGAGGCCGTGTGACGTTTTAAATATAATTAAAACAATTCATTAGCCGTTCGCTTATTCGCTTGCAGTGTCAATGTTACTTGCAACGCGCAATTATGCGCCGAGTATAGCGCATGCCAAATAAATCAGCGTGACAAGAGCCGAATAATTTTGCACCAACATTTTATTAGAACATAACGTAGCGGCGGACGTTTTTAAACCACAAATTTGCCCGCTCAAAACAAAACATCCTTTGAACTCCGCTGATGATACTTTTACGTGGAACGAGGGTAATATTGGCTCCCGGTTTGACATTTTTATGACTTATCAAAGACTGTATTGATTCAAATGATCGGTAGTTATATTCTTGATTCATCGGTGGTGTTTTAAAAGCATGTATTAATGTGAATGCTGCAGTGTTAGTGAAATATGAGGTAAATATTTTAATTCCTAACCAAATATTCGTTTTGTGTTAACACTACCCGCCGACAGGTTGATTGATGACCCCAAAAGACAGTAGATATTCGCTGGATTCGGAAGTCTCAGGATCAGTATGTTTTGCGCCAGTTTGGAGAGGCCTGCATCCAACGGCGGATTTTGAAAGGCTGATGGATTTATTGTGATCATTTACCTTGTGAAATATTTACAGCAAGCCGTTCGTCCTAGTAACAGAATAGTTGGTGCAGGGCGACAACATGCCGCGCTATATTACCTTATTGTGACGTGACTATTATTCAGTAAACACATGGTATCAACACATTTAACTGCAGCAACCATTCACGCATTACATTGATTATATGTAGTTATTGGATTAGTAGTTTATTTAGATTACAATCTAATGACATGTAGACCGTCGATTATGTCCGCGTTTATGTAAATTTAAAATCACATGGTATGCAGACCACAGTAAATCTGTGGACGAAACCATGCACAGCCGAACACTACAGATACAGTCAACCACGTACCGCATCTAGGTTGGTTTTATACTGCGTATTGGTCTATGCATGTACGATATTCAAAGTCATTTCGTCATGCAAAAAAAACAATTGAAAGAGAATACTTTACATGAACGAAATAATTGCTACCTCATGGTCAATGGCCACAGCAGTGATCGGCGCATTGACGTAGACCCGCGTTTGCGTTACCACATACGATGACATTCCTTCAGCACGTCAGTGTGTAATCTCTTAAAACACCTCTAAACTTGCACCCACTTTACCACTACAAATACGAAACTTTGAGTCAAATCTGCCTCATTTGATTAGCATAGCTATTGCACCTAGAGCATAGCTATTTTAAAATTTGAACAGCTCCACACTAAATGTACAAATATGTTGGATTCCTCACTATATGACCACCATTGGTAACAAATACGTACTAGTAAAGACGCAGAGGACTGTATCAGGACGATTTATGACGTCCTAAAGACAAATATACGCGAAGCTATAAAAGCCAATGCCAAGTACGCGTTATTTAAGTAACAATTGCTATAAATTTAATCTTAGTTTGCCTGAATAGCTGTTTAACTGCAGCGTTGAGACCGGCGACTGCGGTGACGGATGAGACCGCACGGTAAGCAGCATTTGATCGGGACCAACATTGGCCGAGTGTTGGCCAAATAGTGTTCTTACTTACACATATTTTACTCAGTGTATTTATGGACTACGCAGCTAAATGTTATCCCAATTTTTGAGAGATGAGAGACTGTTTAATGAGATATGATGTCAAATTATACAATCTCAGGATATAGAAATGGTGGTTGTCTGGATAAATTAATAATTTATACATATAATCATGTTTATTTTTCCGATTAATGGAAAAGAGCAACAGTGTACTTAACATGTACATGTTGCTGACCACAACTGATGTACACAATGATTGGCCAACTCATTGGCGCACACGATGCGTCAGCGTAATCAATTGTATGCGCTTGCGCATAAATCCCGCTCGCTTACCGCGCCTCTAATTAACCCCTAACAGTCGCGCACCGTACCGGCGTAAATCTCTCACAACAACGAACCTCCTGCTTAATTGAATACCGGACCGGACGAAGTCGTACGGACTGTGTACAAGGTACAGTATTGTATGGCGAATACCGATAAACTAATTAACGAAAGCGATGATAGCTCAGTGCTTTGGAATCCTGCTTCGGAAGTCCGAGATTGAATACAGAGTTCATTTGTAAATCAAAATGTCATGGCTTATGATATAAATTAGGTATCTTTAGAAACAATACGCGTATGATTTTTTTTCCCTTAATTTTCGGCCTATCTTGCCATTAATGTTACTAATCTTTTTGAATTGAATTCAGAAGTTCGTCGAATATAATAAATTACGTAAAAATTCCTGCCAATATTTTTATAATTATTTTAAAGTCAGACTTTTGATCTTGCGCGAAGAAAAAGCGAGATACTTTTACTTCATTCTTACATTGTTTAATATAAAGGTTTCCTAATAGTTGGCGTTTGTTTTCTGAATCATCCATCAAAATAGATCTCGTGTATTCAAAATAGAAGAGTAATGAAAAGGATGTTTTTTTTTTTTATATAATTTTAAACCTTACCACATCATGTTCAGTTATCATTTTACTGTAATTGAATTAAATGTCAACCGTCACCGTATCAACCGTTACATCGCCCTATCGCCGGTTAACAATGAACAAGATAAGGGCCACTGGGTACATATCGACATGCGCACATATCGACAGTAAACTGATTTTAAATTTTAAAATGATTTTCCTTTTGGTCGTAAAACAAAGGATATACACAAATGAAAAACCACAAAAAAACCAGAGAAGAAACACTTATCACATAGGTTTTTTCGTATGATAAGTTAATCTTTGCTTAGGTATATCTATGTCCTTGGATTGAACTTCGTCACTTCTAATGGGGCTACAGAATATAAGAATAATATACGCAGGTAACACCGTCAGTTTAAAAATTCACTTCCCTTTAAAAATATTTAAAAATATCCCACTATTAACACTATGTCATACAAAACGTACGGTTGGAAGGACGGGGTTCACCGGTAATCTGTCCGCATGAAATATGTGTTCTTTGCGTGACTTTTAACTAAAACTTTTATATCGCGTCTTATAATCCCCACTTTGATTATCTATAGGATCCATTTATCTCTTTAATGGCGTATTATGAAATCAATGTTTTTAACTTTATATTGTTACTTTTGCACTAAATTGACGCTGGACGATTTTTTTTGAATATACAGTCGACGCGGAAGGCGGATTACCTGATGATAAGTGTACAGGCTACAGGACATCTGTGATTCCAAATTCATTACGATAATAAAGGTCAATGAAGAAGAGGATACCCACTTTTTAAAGTCTAAATAAATTAGGTATATATCTACCTAATTAATATACAGTATGTACGTTGTTTTGATTGGTTGAAGAAACATTCGAAATTAACCGTTTGCTATAATATAAAAGGCTTGGCGGAACTGTTAACCGAGAATTGACCGATCTTTTAATACATTACCACAGTTCTTCACTCCGTTCAAAAAGTTATTGCCACTAACCTTAATCTGTAAACAAACGCTTGGATTTACTTCGCGAGTGCGCTGAAGAAACATCAATCAATCTTACAGACAGACAAAAGGGTGAGACGATTGTCGGAGCGAGGAACTACCATCAGGTAACTGACGAAGTTTCCGACGAGTCATCGCTCGTTACGATTGTTTTGCGTTCAAAGAGGCTTTTGCAACTGAGAAAATGTAATTCAGAATAACGTAAAATATCTATTTATGTTAAAGAAACTTTCGGAAAAGTCAACGTTTTTGGTTTATTATTATTTTTGTTTCCGCGCCAACGTCACATTTTCACTATCGCCCTGGGTAAACTGAGATACTATTAGGCATGAAATTTGTCCTTAAAACTCTTATGTTATGGTCGTTAAAACAAGGGTTTCAAGGGCCTAAATATTTTACTTTACACTCTCAATTCGCTTCAGAATAACTACGCCTTAGGATTAGAAATAGAACGTGCATTGTTCTAGAACTAAGAAATTAATCTATGAATTAGAAATATATTAATTGATACCTTTTCATTTATGGACGGATTGGAATGAAATTTAAATATGGAAGTGCTACACATGTCTAGAAGTATATTGTGCTCCCGGATTGTTGCAAATTAAATGAATACGAAATTGTTGTAATATATATTTTATTGCAATTGTAATATGCTATATTTTGGGGCTCATTTTCATTTTATTTCGTTTTAACTTCTCAAACAATTTGACTACAAATATAGTGTTTTTAAAAATTGAAACAACAATGGAATATATTTCAGGCTTAATATATATGCTAGTAATTTTAGATGACGCCCATATCAATAATTAGTTATGATAGCAATTTGTAATTAATTACAATTAAACGAAGAATTAACGGTAATGTAATTGATATAACGTACATAAAAGGTACGACAAATTGTATTTTACAATTGTGTTAACAACTGTTCCACATTACGCGTCAAATTAACTTCGACCTTCAAACAATACCGCCGCCCGTGCCGAGTGGTGTACGTCTTTTTACAGCTTTCGAACTACACGCATTAGGAACAATGATCCAACTGTCGGCGTCGGCGTCGTGCCGCGTTCTGCAAATCACTCCGACTAATTAACCCTACTGGCGTTATTGACGAAAATTTATTAACCCATAAAATTCTACATCCATCAGAAAAAGTTATTAAATCTCGTTAATTGGTGCGCTTTCGACCAGACGCGTTGTTTGGTCGCACACACATTGATGTTCGTTTTGTTTTTTTTTTTTTTT
>PDGT01000012.1:6944946-6955690 GCA_003671415.1 Megathymus violae | reverse complement strand
TTTTTTTTTTTTTTTTTTGCTTTTGCCCACAACTTACGTCTATTGCTGCCAATTAGCAAGTTGTTTTATTGTATTGTAATTTTAATATTAATATAATATCTAGGTGTGTGTATTGCAGTGTGTGTATTGTCGAGAAGGACTATCGAGTCGCGGGTTGGTAAGTAGTCACGACCGTAGGTCTAAGCCATCATCGACGCCTGGCTGGTCAAGAAGAAAGCGAGGAACTGGCTTATCATCTACTAGTTCTCAGGGTCACAACTGAGCCACATTAAAAAATTGTTGTTTTATTTCTAAAATGATCTGAACCAGCTCCTCTAAGGGTGACCAATTTTAATCACAGTAAGGCTCTTGGCAGTTTTATTTTCTATTTGACTGAAACCAACTTAGTTTAACGCGAGACTAACTTTTAAGTCAATACTCTCTATTACTGCTCAGATACTTTTAACCGGACTATTGATAATTCTATTCTCTATATAATTCAAACCTCGACCCTCCAGGTACACATTAGAAGATTTTTTTTTATTTTAAAACGATTACACGAAAAAGTTTAACATTGAAAGCCTTATAGTTTAAACGTCGTTTTCCCGCACGAAAAACTCGAGTTCCAATCCAGCACGCGCTTCTTATTTATCACCGGAATATTCAATAAATATCAAAATGATACCGAATAAAATATTTAGTGGAACCTCTTATATGCGCTGAAAATAATATAAAACGACCGAATGGGGCATTGTACGATTAGGTATGTGCAAAGACTAACAGTTACGATATGAGAATATAAAACTGAAGTAACTGTTAAATCTCGCTTTACTTCTAGCCAAATCGACCGGGATCTTGTAACTGTGATAGAACCTTGTACTATGATTCTCGGTTACAGGTAGTATGAAAATATAAAAATGAGACGTTACAAACAATCTAAACTCGAAAACAAACATTTCTCTATTAAATAAAAGAATTATCTCTATCGGAAATCAAACCCGAGACCTTTTATTCAACATTCCGATGTGTAGTCCTAAATCCAGCACCATCTGAACCATAGTCCTTAATCCATCACAGAAATATAACAAGTTTAAAACTCCCCAAATAACTTGGCCAATGCCATAATCTACTACAAAGCTTCTATTATTAATTGTCCGAATAGCTGTTATTTATGGGAACGTCACCTTTGTCTTCTACCGATGGAAATAGAACAGCGGGCCACCCATGGGGATGTTACTGTGTTGTTTGTTATAAACTTAAACAAAAAGTTAATTTACAAAATTAAAGATCAAAATCTGCGTTGGATTCGTTTTTATGGTGAGTAATGATCAGAGATGTTATGGAGCTCTGTAGCCGTGAACGAAATTGTCGCATATCCGAAATAAATATATATCCAAAACCGAACCGAATCCGTTGAAAATGTTTCGAATAATTTCGGACAGGGGCAGAGTCTACGTGAAACACGTTATGACAGGTTTTCGTTGTCGCTTTTATCTTTAGATGTTTTTATTGTTTGAATTTTAAGGTTTTTATTCCATGATTATAATACCAAATAATACCTAGAAAGAAGGTCAAACTCTTACCTAGGTAAATTCATTATATTTTTTACAAGTTCAAAATCATCTAATATCCGTAACCGTAACCGAAACCTGTAAAATATTATTCATACATCCGTATCCATATCCAGATGCAAAATTTCATATCCATAACATCGCTAGTAATAATTAATAAATAATTTCTGGCCGTATTGGGGCGGCCCAGAATACTCCCCCCAATCCCATGCTGGCATAACAGGGTGTCGTAAGAGGAGACAGAAGTCAGCCTGCTCGGTGGTAAGGCTTTGCGTAAAGATTATATTATCAGTTTTATTATTAAGTCATTAATTTTATTACTGGTATTATTATTTTTTCGTGAAGCCTACTTGGTAGCTACCACCCTCCTGCTTGAGTCAGCCGCCAAACGATTCGTCGTGTTCCGGCTGGGGGCTTGAGAGCCAGTTCTATCTTTCTTACCTTCTTCTCATTTCCTGGCCGACAACGCATCAGTGATACCTTTGGTCTTGCTGATGTCCATAGGCGACGGTGACCACTTACCATCAGGTGGCTCGTCTGCTCGTTTGTCGGCTATTAACATAAAAAAAAAAATAGGTTATTTCACTTTCATTTAGAATTTTTAAGTGTCATTTGAAATCATTAAATTGATTCTGGAGTGGAGACCGCGGATCTACAAACGTTGTTAGGGATACACTTTCACCAGATGAAGCGACGATATAAGTACCTATAGCTGTGGGCAGCAACTGGAGGAGAAGACCTGAGGATTGGAAGCAGTGTGGCGTCTTTAGATATATCTATGTCCAGCAGTGGACTGTAAGAGGCTGAAAATGATGGTGATGCACAGTTTGTAGGTGAAGGATATTTTAGTATACACGAACACGTTAATGACAAGGACAAGTTCAATACGTCTTGACGGACTTAAACACCAATCCAAAGGGTTTCGTGCAATTTAGAAACTTAATATGTTATATTTTTTTATCATGTCTTCAATGATAAGGTATCTTAACAAATACTAGTGGAGATTAAAACGTAAGTAGGTATGCGTTGTCAAAATAACTAAATGGGTTTGAATTTGAGTTTAAAAAAATAATGGTTTCACCGCGAAATTAGCTGTGATTTTGAAGATATTTTTTTTTAATTTAACACGGCTCGAAGCAAGTTTTAGAAAAAAAAAAAAAAATTATTAGCGGTGAATCTATAACTCCAGCCCGCGTACTGTGTGCCCTGCTTATATTCATACACATAATATGTATATATGCCTATATATATTTAGATGACTCTGTAATTCAGTATCGACCTTACTCGCTGATGGCAAGGGCCCGGATTTGTGTTGAAGCACATAATTATTTCTGACGATACAATGCTTATTTTCTGCTCTCGTGCTGACGATGCGTAGATCTAATTGTGGACTTATGACCTACCTACCCGATGCGGATAGTTTTTCACCGATAACCGAACCCGGCACTTTGACGCACTTCAAGCGATTTCATTACAAATAACAAGGAAGGAGAACTGGTGTATTAATTAGTTGACGTGTAACTGTTAACCACAATCCCACATTCAGGCACTAAACTCTATCATACGTTTTAGAATATCTCTGCGCATTTGGTATTAATAGCGCGCGTCGTAAATAATGTAATGCAAAATTTAATCCAAATGATGTGTTATGCAGTAAATAACTGGACAAAATGTCATCGTGAAAACACTTCTCTGTTTCTGAAACAGATCTGTAGTACGCGGACATAGTTTGAATACTGCTAGCCCTGGTGCATGTGAATCAAGTATATTAAAATATGATTGTATTTTTAGGTAAACGGAAGCAAAATACAGTGGCCACAACCGCCTATATGTCCGTGTCTGTTGCGGGATCGATTCCCGGCGAGGGCAGACATTTATCACGATCAGTGATTTCATATTTGTGTGTGTCCCCACCACCCGCAGCACGGGTATTCAAACTGAAATCGATATTTCCGCCTTATCTGTAGGCTCTAGGACGCGTTGGAATCCTTACAAAGGTTCTCGTTTTCCTTCACAGTAGCTATGACATATCAGTAAGCATTAATTACAAAGATATTCTGTGCAGGTAAGATTAACTTATCTCACTAATGACAACACTAAAAAGACCAAAAAGAATAAACAACTAATTATTACTAAAACAATTACTACAGATGACAATAATAGACCTTAAGACCCGTTTACACGCAGACACTTGAATGTAGCGAGAAAATCGAACGCGATTTTCGCCTTTATTTTTTATGTAAGTGGGCTCCACTGCCGAGCATGTCTGCAACATCAAAGTACTTACTGACGCGATGCCAGCCAACGGGAAAGCGATTCAGTTATTACATTCTGCAGGAAAACAAACACATAAGAAATAATACTTAAAGATCGCATTGCTAAAATTCGATTGACAACCTTTCAGTGCAAATAGGAAGGCTCCGGGATATGGTCGGAATATACTAGCGTCTCTTAGTGTAAGCTTAGTTGGCTACTCCTGGACTCCACTTGAAATACTAGAATATTAGTTTGTACGGCACCTATTTGTTTATACATTTTACCTACAACAGGTACTTTGCGCAAAAACGTGAGTACCTGTTGCAGTTAAAATGTAAATGCTCGCGATAATAAACATTTATTTGAAATCATTTTTGTGTTTAGTGGAAAAAAAATAGCTTAGGAAGATCTGTTAAAGAAAATGTGTTAGTATAAATGAGTCTTTAGCACAGTCGAAAATACGCAGCAGTTTCAGGCGAAGACGTATTGTGTGTCCAATTAGGAGGGCCGCACTGCGTTCTCTAAAAATACTTAAAAACACTCTGTAACCATTTGTCACTGAACGCCCTGTATTTATCAAGATGGCACGGCACATCTATGACTACAGGATGTCAGGATCGGCGACGAACTTACCTGAAACAATGATTGACAATTTTAAATTGAAAAATTTATAAAATGGTTAAAAAGTGATTTAAAAAATTTTGAAAAAAAAATGTAAGTTTTGAAAATGTAATAAAATTTTATTGTGTATAGTAATATCTGCAATTTTGTATTTCATGTCGGTATATAAATATACTAATATCTTGTAAACTTATTATAGAATTGTAAAACTTACTAAATAGATTTTGTTGTATTACAAAATTCTAAATTTAAATATTGTGCGTAATATTAATGGATTTAGAATGTTTTAAGTAACAAATGTTTGAATGTTTCTTACTTTAAAGCTGATATTTATACTTCATAAAGCAAAAAATATATTGTAAGTTTACCTTCTTTCTTATTTTCTTATTTCTTATAACTATCATATAAGAAAAATCGGTTTACTGAATAATCATTATTATTATTGATAATAGTGTTTTTTTCTTTTTTTAATTTTGTTTATTTTCTTCCCACCCTGTAGTAGCTGCAGTAGCCGTAGAAATAACCACGGTTAACATCCCTATAAACAAGATTGTCGCGGCATGCGCAACGAGATTGATGGCTATTAGTGGCGGAGCGTGGGGAAACACGCCGCAACATCGTAATGGTTACAAAACTGTCCTATATACTGACGAGGTAAGAACCTCGATCCATTTGTTTATTTTTGATTGTGTTCAAAGTGTCGAGCAGAAGCAAGAACGAGAGAATTACCTATAGTATGTTACTTAATTATACTGGAGATACATTTTCAGTTGGAGAAAATCCATATATTATAATAAAACCGTTCCAAACGTACGCATCGGGCAAATCCTAAAAGCTTGTTTGAAAATACCTCATATGTTTATGTTATAGTACACCAAAGTATATATAAAAGTGGACAAAAGCTTTGGGATGTAAGGGATTCAACACTGAGTTCGTCTTGACCTTAAACTTTACATATATATCTATACATAAAATAACATTTTAACCGATTGCTCTCTGGAGATGAAGGATATAAGAGAAAAACTTTTATTAGGGGCCTTTATTAACGTAATAGAACCTGAAATGGTAGATGTTAAAAGTTTTGCCTGTTTCTCTGTGCGTTTGTTCACGCTAACCTCAGAAACGGCTTAATCGAATTCGTTACGGTTTCCACTAGTGTATTGCAATAAATATCATTTAATGTTTAAAGTTCGTTTATTGCAATCCGTCCATAAATAAAAAAAGTTATAAATAGATATATTTCTAATTCACAGAAGAAGAAAAACTCAATCCTAACACAATGCAGATGCTATTTCTAAACGTAAGGTGTAGTTTTCTAAAGCAAAGTGAGGGCGGTTTGTTAACTTGTAATAGACTATTCTATCATTTATCGTCTTCCATCCTTGAGTCCAAGAAATTCCCCCTGGTCGTGACCTATCCTGCTGAACAACGAACGAGGTTATGCCGTGCCCTTTTGAAGATTTTGGATTTTGTACCATCAAATTTAATTCCGACGGTATTCATCCATGCTGGATGCCGCCTGGCTAGCTGATAGGCTCTTTCTAGAACTAACCATAATTTTAATATCAGTTACATGGTTGCAGAATAGGTAAAAAAAATGCGGGTTTCATGGTCAACAACTGTTTGGTGATGTTCGTTTAAAGGTGGCAATGGCTATTAAATCAGGTGACTCGTCAACTGATTTGTCGGCTACTGACATAAAAATTTGTTTGTGAATAACGTTATACAAGTAAAAGTATATAAACCAAAAATTATAACCATGGTTTTGGTTAATTATAACCATAATTACTTTTTAAATTATTGCGAACGGATGTTAATTAATGCAGTCAAATGTAAGGTTTTTTAAATCGAGCTATTGTCCTTTTTAAAATTAGAAAGATAATTTGAAAAGGGATTTGTTAAGATACAGAAATAGAAATGCCTATTCAGATGAAGTTATATTTATATTTGATTGTCGTAAATTATTAATACTTTTGTGCTTATAGGATTACATACTAGGTTTGGATTTATTTCGAAAGTATGGCCTGGTATAGCCCAACTTTGACTCCAATGAAGCCGAAATCAGATTAATTTTCGAAGGCGTGACTCACGTAATGAATACGTACAGCATCGTGTTACAGAAATAATTAATTTTAATGTATAATTAAGTTTTACTTCTCAATACCATTATGGAGTTGGTGGACCGTTGAAATATGTTTTTAATTGTTTCGATACTCATACTATTTTTAATTACAGTTCAGTAAAATCACGTGCTTTTTTACTATCGAAGAAGATCTAGAAGATTTTGAAGTAAGCCTAAATTACCAAAAATCTAATAACCTTTTAATACTGGAAAATTCACTTTCACATTTTAACCTTTAACATTTAATTTTAACCTTAGGCGGCGTGATGCACCGATTGTGCTAATACCAAATAAAATGCAGCAGCGCTTTGATCCTCGTAATAAGGCGACTTGGAGTCATTTTCACGTGTTACCAAACTCCAGGTACTCCATCTAGCCTAAGATTTGTTGACGTCGATAATTAAATTGACCATCTGCCCCCTGGTTACATTGAGAGATCAGCTCAATTAGATCAAATTATCACATTGTTCGTTTTGTTATTATAACATACACTTAGAAATAATTACAACAAAAATATATTTTTCACCGGTTCCTTCTCATCAAAGAAAACGCCCGTATTCGAAACGGTAATAGAAGCAAACAACAATATTGGCTAAATGTTTTAAAATTCTTATTGAAATTCGTTTACATATTCAGTTACAAGATATGTAAAGCTAATAAAACTTACTTAAAAATGATGAACGTCTTGAAACTAAAGTAATTTTAATCTAAAGCTATAATATAATTACAAAGGCTACACCGACGCCTTCGGTCCACTTCACGCGTGCATGTCGTCGCGTCTTATTATACTCATTTCGTCTTGACGTCTATTTTTCAAAGCACTTCAATATTTTTGAGCGTCTATTTTCGTTGCAACCGCGCTTCATTCGTGAGGCCACAGAGTAAATACAAGTACCGAAAGTTTACTGCGTGCTTTTTATGCAATTGTTACTTTTCCTTGATTGATTCATTGTATACAATTCATGTTGTTGCAAGACTACCTAATCAAAGAACTGATTTAAAATGAATAAGGTATTTAATGAAATAAAACATGTGTCATCGATTTGAATACTGATTTTTATTAATATCTATATCTGTTCTTAATGTAAACGTAACGTACGTTTTAAGTACACGACATAGTTGTTTTATATATTTATTCACGTTCCACCCATCAAGTAGATTGTAGAAAGTGTTTTTCGCATGGAGCGGTTCAACCCAACTGCTACAATTATCTTTAAAAAAATACGATTTCCTCAATTACATACAAAAAATATGTTAACCACAATCTTGTATTAATTTAATTTTTGTTATGCATTTGTAGAATCCTAACCCCAATTCCATGGTGGTAGAACAGGGTGTCGTAATAGGTGACAGAAGCCAGCTTGTTTGGTGGTAGAACCTCGCGTTAGGATTATATTATCAGTATTATTATTAAGTCATTAACATTATTACTGTTATTATTATCTTTCCCTAAAACCTGCCTGGCTAGCTACCATCCTCTTGCTTGAGTTAGCCGCCAAACGACTCGTCGTTTTGTAGCTGGGGGCTTGAGGGCCAGTACTATCTTTTTCTTTTTTTTCTTCTTCTTTCTTGTCCGGCAACGCGTTAGTGGTATCTTTGGTATTACTACGTATCAAAAAGAATAAAACATCATAAAGAACTAAGACATGAGACGCGGTTAACTTTACATGAGAATCTACCGACGAGTAAATCGGGCGTCGAAATTGATATTATTCGCTCATAAGTTCCACGACATACTCATCATTGTTACATACTTAGTTGCTCTTCTGTTAATATAATCTACATTTCATCACGTTAGATTGTCATTCTGTGGTCTTCTCCACAGCTTTTTATATCCGCGCCATTGTTTATTTAAACAATAACCGGGTATTTTTATTACGATGACGTTTTAATGATTATAGATGGTGCCATAACGCCGCAGAAGACGGAATGTGGCGATTTTAAAATAATTCTCGATACTGTTGTCATGTTTACAATTCATTTCATGTGTTATTTGGAAATTGATATTGGGTTTGGATTTGGTAACTGTTTTCTTTTTTTTTGTTTTAATATTTTAAGAATTTTGTATTCAACGAATTTTAATTAGGTAGGTATCTGTGTCATTAATGGTATGTAATATGCAGCATTATTAATTACAGGGTTTTTATTATTATCTTTTTACATATATGAATTGTGAGAGACATTGAAATTTCCATCTAATTGAAAATATATTTTTTTTAAATGTTTTGTTGCTACAAAGCTCATAAAATAAACCAGTAACAAAAGTTACCTAGTTGGTTTTGAACTTCACTATCAGTTTCACCGCTATGTAAGTACCTAACATTATCATATTACTATATTTTAAATATTCTAATTAGATAAATATTTAAGATTGTTTTAAAGATATTTCTTATTAAGTAAACGGGACGTAACTAATTAAATTTATGAATAGTTTCGGTATATTATTAAATACCTTATTTATTTCCTTATACTTATTTGCAAAATAAAATTTTATTACCACAAAATATTTAATAACAAAGAACAGTAAATAATTATAGTCAACATAAAATTTCTAAAATAAAAATCGCACTTTGTAAGAGAACATTAAATTATTACTCGAAAAAACCCGAACGCTAACAATATAAAAATATTTGGCGTTATCTTCTATAAAAATATATTTTATAACGTTGACAATAGCTTTCGAAACTGGAACTTTATGTTAAACGTTTGTCGTTCTAAAAACTATTGTCACGGTATTTTAAAATTATTTATTTCCGTTACAATTTCAATAAATTTCAACTCTTTGAATTCCAGAAGCTTGTTCAAATAATTTATTTGAGTTTTATCGATTGCAGGAATTCGCAGCCGAGACGTGGATTATGTGTTGGGATTAGTGGCTTATGCAGTACAATTAATTAACATTTGTTACGGCCAAATCACCAAATATTGAATCTTAATATTCTGCAGTTGAGTAGACAGAACATCTGCCGGTATAAGAGGCCGTCACCGTCACCTTTATAAGCCAAGAAGAAAGTTATAAACTTAACTGTTATCTAGTTGACATTGCAATCGAAGTACATAGAATCATTTCATAATTGTTTTTTTAAGTAGCTTGTAAGGTAATGTCACTTATTATCCTTGAGTATCGTATCGTTTACATGTGCATTGTTCTATCATACAGCGCCCAGCGACCTCTAGTGGTAAGCGAGAGACCTGGACCTTTTGTTGGTCTGCAAAGTTTACCTCGAAAGAATGGCTGCTATTTTTATGTAAGCGGCCACCGCCACCGATGAACGTCAGCCGATGCATTTTGACCAAGATGGGAGCGTTATTATTTTCTATTTATTAATTAAAAATACTATCACAAATAAATTAACTAGGCGTGCAAAACAAAGTCTGCTCGATCACAATAAAATTAACAATGATAAGTACAACGAAAACGAACGTGTCTGTTTTGATAATTGATCCACTGCGGAATCTAAAGAATTGGATAAATCAACACCTGTCACTTTAAATCAGGAATCTGTATTGTTTTAAAAAATTGAATGTTCGTTTTAAAATTCCTTGGCTATTTCTGAAGCAATAATTCTTAATACCCCTGTATTAACGATACATTTAAAATTTGTTTTTAAAATTTTAAGAATAAGATTCACACTTGTCTTGAAATTAAATTCTATAATGTTCTCTATTATAGTACAACTGTGTTGAAAGTTGTTTATTGTAAATTAAGTTTCTGTCTCATTAAGGCGATGACGTGTAACGAGATGACAAAAGTGACTGTGGTCACATGGTATTCCCTAAAACAAATACATTGATAAAAAGATCTAGTTTTTTATTAGACGTAAAAGAGAAGGAAGTTCTCAATTCGTTTGTATTTTTTTTTTGTTTTGTTACCTCAGATCATCATTTTTCCGTTTTAGAGGGTTATACTTCCCGTTTTATTCCACTTTGATTTGAAAAATACAATACCACCCTTAAGTCAAAAGAATATGAGATGAAAAGAACTTCACCTTCTGTAGGTTGACGTCGGTTATTTATTTGTCAAAATATTTACTTGTTATTGAATTCAAAACTCACTTACTTGTTGTTGAATTCAAAACTCTATCTATTTAGAAGAAGCGTAAATAGAGTCCGCATATATTCGTGAACTATTTGCAGGTTTCGTTGCGACGACTTACTTCTCCAACGCAAGTGAAAATTAATTTTAAGAATTGTA
>PDGT01000012.1:6873470-6944141 GCA_003671415.1 Megathymus violae | reverse complement strand
GTTTTGTTACCTCAGATCATCATTTTTCCGTGTTAGAGGGTTATACTTCCCGTTTTATTCCACTTTGATTTGAAAAATACAATACCACCCTTAAGTCAAAAGAATATGAGATGAAAAGGACTTCACCTTCTGTAGGTTGACGTCGGTTATTTATTTGTCAAAATATTTACTTGTTAGTTGAATTCAAAACTCTATCTATTTAGAAGAAGCGTAAATAGAGTCCGCATATATTCGTGAACTATTTGCAGGTTTCGTTGCGACGACTTACTTCTCCAACGCAAGTGAAAATTAATGTTAAGAATTCTAACCCAATCACCCAGTAATAATGAGATTACCATAAATAAGGAACAACTGCACAAAGTCCTGTATTGCAAAACTTGGATATATTTAGTAAGAAATAATAGAAGAAAAGAAAACAGACAATTTCCTTCGTATAGGTACGGACCTATTCCGTTCCATCCTAAATAACATCACCAGTTATAATATTCCAGTGCGTTCCTGTTAGACATTTTGCACATGACATCTCACGTCCTCGTAATAAGCCTATTTTATCAATCATCAAATACCAAGATGGCGTTGATGACACCCGAGAACCTCGAAGCTATTCGCGCATTATGATGAAAGATTTATCGTGAGAAAATCAAAGGATTCTCCATGATGGTTTCGAAAAATTGTGTAAAGTTTGTCTACTTGTATCTGGGCAACGACATGAATTATAGTTTTGACTTCTCATTTGGAGTGTAATATTAAGTTTAACGAGGTCATGGCAATGTCAGTATGAGTACGCTTAAGGTTCACTAATTCAGATATACTAACGCCTTAACAATCCCAATTGTGATGACTGACAAATAGCCGTATAATAGCCCCTTGCCCGCCATATACCGTGAATCCGCCACTATATTCAAAACTACGCCACAATATTTATGTATAGTCCCACACATTCGTATGATTTACGCGCATATTATACCCTCATAATTTGACTCCCCTTGCCTGAGTTATCGCGACTTCTGAAAGTCACGATTAACTTTTGTTTTGCGTTTTTGTTCAAATGCGTCTTTTTTTTTTTGGAAAGTGTTATTGTCATAACTGTGCTGCGTATTTTTGTTTCAGAGATAAATAATAATTACTCGAAGACAGCCGGTGATAAATTGGGGGCTTATTCTTAGGCACGAAGTTATTTTTCTTTGTTGGGAATGTCAAGTGTGTCTGGTTCGTTAATCTAGGGGGGATTATTATATCGAGGAGCAATTCTCGCAAAGCATAGTTTGACAGGTCTCCGATTCGAAGATACATTTGTTTATACAATCGCTTCACTGAAGAAAAAGTTGCATAAATATTATGTGAAATGCGTATCAACTATGTAATGAGAGCTTAGTGGTTAGAAGCTCCGCCTTCCACACAAGGGGGTTCGTATATTACAATTTAGGTTTTTTTTAAATAAACATTTCCTCCGTTAAAGAAAAAATCTAGAAGAACGTTTTATTTGTTAATAGTTGACAAACAACGATAGGGGTCACCAGATTATATGTCGTAACAGACACCCGCTAATAATCTTACTCTCTGACACAGAAACCGAAACATCTCAAAAATGTTTCACAGTTGTTACCAGCCGAGTGGTAGTTAGACAGCCCGATAATACCTCACTTATTTTAAAAGGTATTGAAAGCTACAGCAGGCACCAACCTGTCACATAACACAATTCAATATGTGTACAAACTTATGTACTCTAAATATAAATGGTACAGAACTCAACTACCTTGAGTAAGATGGATGATGGATGGATTTCATCGCTTCATCAATTGCTTTTAGGTAGTACTATGAACAGGGGAAATTAGCTTAATTTCACGGGTACAGAGCACCTTACATCTTCGAAGCTTACATACTAAATTCTCTTTATTGTTCTGTGTATTTACCAGTATGTATAACAGGTATACATACCGGTATAAATAACCGGTAAATATGCCGGTGTATATAACAGTGTATATACCGCTAATTGTGTACTGTCAACGCCTTTGTGGACCTAAACGATTCTTATTGTAACTTGTGACGAAGATTAAGTAACTAAGTTTTTTGTTAAATATAACTATTTGAAGTTGAATATAGACACATTGTCTAGTCGCCAGCTACCAATAGATAAGCGATAATTGTTTTAAAAGAAACTAAATACTTTACTTACCCTGTGTCTCTTCAGTAACAGAGAAATAAATGAAAATAGAAAACATGTCTACGTCACTGACATTCGTAATATAATTCGATAAACATGTAATTAATCGTCGGATACAAGCAATTAATTCCTGGCATAGCGTCATATATTTCAGGGCATCGCTGACGTCAGATAAACATTGTAATATTTTATTTTATATTGATGCTAATACTTTAAAATATCTCCTAGCTGGATGTAGAAATCTGTGGCATAAATGCAATAAATTTATTTTGACAGTTGCGAACACGATGAGAATATTGTGGCGTTTTTCTAATTTTCAATATGTGTTGAAAGTCACAATGTTTCTCTAAAATAACGCATTAAGTGATAATGTGTCGATGTGATTCAATTATCACATGGAATGTGAAATCAATTCATATTTCAGGGTTTTTTTCAAAAATCATATTACTGTTTTTGAAACCAACGTAAGATATCAAATGGATCTTTATTCGTTAAGCCATTGTTAAAGCGAACCAGTGATTCGTTTTCATAATTATATCATATTATGTTATAATTACATTGTTTTCTGGTCATTTGGTATTGCGTTATATTTATATAAAATTACAAATATAACAAAGATTACCTTATAAATTGTCAGGAGTATCATTCTATAGATATATACGAGTAGATAAAACTGTAAAAACTAGACTAAGTGTGCACAACCTAATATTAGTACCGCATCTTTAACGATAATTCTCTATAATGTGACAACTTGATTTGTTATGGCATAAGTTTTAGCGGAAAACTGCTTCAAATTTCCGCATTTTTTCATTAATAATTTAATTGTTCACCCTGGTAATGTCCAATAATTTATAAGCTTAAACGTTTTGTCTATTAGCGTGTTATAAATTATTTTATTTAAGTATCTAACACAAGTTTTACATGTTGTATTAAAAGATATACTATTTTCAAGTTTTTGGTGTCAAATTATTTCAATTCGTATTATAAAAAACTACTAGTTATGTTAATAAATATTCAACAATCCTGAATAATATCAATACAATCCTGAATAGTGTATATTATAATTTTATATTAATTAATTAATTGAAGTTTATTTTAAGAAAAAGTTATAAATAATATTATTAAATTTCGGCTATCTACGCCTCAGACATTTTTGTATCAGAATAGTGTCGTTTATCTTAATATTCAATGTTTATAATAGCGTCCCATTTCTTATTATAAATCATTTTATAGATATACCTAATACAGCGATTTATTGAAATGATTCTTTAGTATTATAGCGTTATATTTTATATGATAATTTTTTAAAATAAACTGTACCGCAAAAAGAAAGTACGGTTAGAAAGTCTTCAATATCTTCAAAGGTACCTGACCTAGCTTTATGAAATAAAGACTAAATTAAAGAACATTTAATGCCACATGAAATAACATACAAAACCTTTTTATTTATTTTTGATAGTTGTATAAAAAACTGAAAATGTAAAATAATGGTCGTTTTTTAATTTAGGATCAAAAATTCAAATCAATTGTTTCGCGTTTGTTTTAGGTTTGCAATAAAAAGTTATAAATATGGTGTCTGTGCCTTATAAATTTTATTATTCTCAAGTCATCATGTCGTTAACCCCTTGTAGTATTTACAATACTTACATGTTTTTATATCTGGTATTTTGGCACTCGTATAGTTTGTAACTCTTGTAGTGCTCCTTTGGTTAACTTCTTTTATAATTTCCTGTATCTTTTGACCATTTATTCTGTAATTTCTTTATATATTTTATTAGTTAAATGTTTTGTTATTGTTGTCAAATGTTTGACAAATGTTCTAAATTATTGTCATCATGATTACTTACTTGAAGGAGTCTCATGCTAAAAGTCTCTATCGGAACAGTGTCGCGGGTGTAGTCACAATTACGGAACGAGACAATCTACGCGTCTCGTGCGTATTAACGCACGCCTGGTTAAGGCGGTCTCCGTGCGCTGAACGCCGGGGACTCCGGTAGTCTCGTGCGCCCTAAACGCACGCTCCAGTCGCCGAGGTCTTCATGCGCTGCCCGCCAGAGAAGCGACGGGCCTACCTTCTTACTTACAAGTGACCTTCTTTTTAGTTTCTTAATCTTGTAACTACTGTATTTTAGTCATTGTAACCGCCAGGAATTCTTAAATACATTAAATCTTCTTAAAATATCTACATCTTTAATTTTAACGTTACACCCTGAAGAATGTATCAGGATTCTGACAATGCTTGAAGATGGGCACAATCACCGAAATACAGCGAGATCTGTTGGTGTGACTCTTTCTACAGTTCAGTGAGTACTCCAGCGTTTCCATAAAACTGGATCCAATGTTCGAAGACCAGGAACAGGCCGAAGAAGGTGCACGACGGCGCGGGCGGATCGCTATATGGTGTCAACAATTTTAAGAAATCGCTTTCTTACGGCTGTTGAAGTAAAGAATCATCATTTACAAGCTGGAAGAAACAATCTCAGTACGGATACAGTAAGGCGGCGTCTGTCTGAAGCAAATTTAAAGCCGTTGAGACCTGCAAATGGCCCAAAACTAAAAAGAACTCACAGAAACTCAAGGTATATTGTGGTAGAGAACAGGAGAAAGGTTTTTAGACGAGTTTAGATTTTGTTTATAGAAGCACGACGGGAGGAAAATAGTGTACAGAAGGCCAGGAAAGCGCTATAACAAAGCCGGTATAGACGAAAAAATGTCATACGACGAAGGCTCTGTTCACGTGTGGGCTGGGATTAATTCCTAAAGCCGCACTGAGCTTGTGGTGATAGAAAATTGAACTTTAACTGCAGAAAGATATGTCACTGAAACTCCGAATGACTACGTTGGTCTATTTTTAGTGGACGTCGGCGAGAATGTCGTTTTTAAGCAATACAATGCCCGCCCGCATACAGCTCAGATAGTGTTTGCCTATTTTCAATAAGTCGATATCACATACATGGAGTGGCCAACACGCAGCCCCTATTTAAACCTCATTGAGCATGCATGGGACTAACTGGGACGATGTGTAAGTCAGTGGAATCCGCCGCCAATCACTCTACGTGAAATGTAAAAAAAGCTCTAATAGAGGAATGGCAGAATATTCCGCAGCGTCGCCTCAAAAACCTAGTAGAAAGTATGCCAAATCGTACAATACAATAAAATACAGCAGTATTGTGAGCTCGCGGAGGCAACACAAAGTACTAAGATGCGTGAAAACAGCACATCTGTAACCAATCTACATTTGCGAACATACTGGAAAAACGACGTATTTCTATTTATTTTACATTTATTAAAAATAAAAAGCATGAATGCAATTTTTTTTTTATTTAATCACATTAAAATATTTTTTAATTTAGTCTTTATTTCATAAAGCTAGGTCAGGTACTTTTGAAGATATTGAAGATTTTCTAACCGACCCTTTTTTTGGGGTCCAGTGTATTTATATTATGTATAATTCAGTTAATTTAAAGTTGATTTGCGTATGTACTCGTTTGGATTCCTGCCATCCTTTTAATTTTTTCAAAATATAAAATCTATATCATTTGTTTAGGCAAAAGAAAACATCTTGATGAAACACGTGTGCACCAGAGAGTTGTTTTTAATGTTTTAAAATTATGTAAATACTGTTAATTCACATTTGGTCAGTATGGCAGACTATGGCCCTTATCGTTCACGCTGTAAGACGAGATTTGAGTCGAACAATAGGACATCGTATGTGTTTTTAATCCGTATTATGTAAAGTACATATATGTTTGGTAGGAAAATGGTTGAGTAAATTGTTATTTCCTATGAAGTGTGTTTTGGCAAAAAGACAAGATGCCAATTTATGTCATGATTTGAAACGTAATTTCTGACTCTTCTAGAACCTGCCCCGGCCTCGGTCAAATTTCAATTTGATTCTGCTCTCGAATCGAACTTCAGGCCTTTCGCTTGATAAGTAGGGTGGGTCACTGGACTCATAATTTAATAATACTAAGGATATGTTTCAGCAATCATCTCATCTCACATCACACGTCTTATTATTGTTGACAGGAAAAAGTGAACAAACAAATAAAACGTATTAAATTATGCATTTTTCGCCCTATATGTTTTGGTGCTAATTTTATCATCCAAATTGGGCATTTTACACAAATATGACATGTATATGACATGTCACAGCGCATGAATTTCGATTATGATGGCTTCGTTTTGTGTTATATTAAAAGATTTTATGCGTCTGACTGTACTTGTGATTAGTACCGGCGTGCACGGAATTCAAACTCGGAAGCTTTAAAAGTAATAATGTCATAAATGACTTTGTGACATTATTCCATATTTAAAACGAGTCGCTTGTTAGTCGGTCGGGCGAAGGGGAAAATGCAAATTAAGTCAAAACTAAGTGTTGCAAGTAGAGTGAATGGGTGAGTTTTATTTATTTATTTTCTCAAAGCTTTTGTTAATGATGTATGACAGACTTCACACCTTCGAGAATGTTATGGAAGACTCTCAGGTGTACAGGTTTCCTCAGTAAGTTTTCTTTCACCGAATCAAGTGATAATTTGAAAAGTACATTTGAAAAGTATGAGGTTCGTATAGGATTCGTTCACAGGAGGCCAGCTTTCAAAACACTAGGTTATCCCTGTTTTACTTGTCATAATAATCAATATCAATAAATTCAAAGTAATCAAGTCCTTTAGAACCGGATTTGGCTACGAGCAAGGGGACACAGGGGTATTATATCAGGGGCTGAAATGTTTAACCCCGTAAATTATTTAGTTACGTCACACGTCACATCTGATGATGGATCGGGGTAATAATTGCGTCCCTACCCCCGCCCCCCTCCGCCCCTCTATGTTCGGGGAATGTTATTGATGGGCCCGCCAAATGGATGCGCTTTGTTTTATTACGGTACGTGCCCTCGTAGGCGGGAATAATTGTTTTTAATGGAGATTCTATGAGATTCTTAGTTAATCGTGCGGATGATATTTAAACCGAAACCGATGTATGTTTGGATCTGTGACGTGAAAAAAAATATTTTTTCTTTGTTTTGGAGGTGACATAAGTGATTTGAGTAACTAAATTTGAGATTTTACTTTAAATAACGCTTATTTATATTTTTATAAACGGCCCTATACATACATACTTATAACCCCATATCGATTGTAAATAGATTGTCTTGAAAAAATATTAATCAAAAAATCCTATAAAGACATGATTTCAATTCCAATTTTGAATCTTTCCAATTTTGATTTTTTTTCTACAGTTTGAATGAAATTGTCTCTTATATTGGTTTTTATATTTTTTCATATTTTTCATATTTTCATATGTTTTCATATTTTTGATTTTATAAATAACTTAACCATTTTCCCTTATCGGATTTGACTATAACTATGGTCACAAAGTGAGGGATAAGGACTCGTAGCAACCAGGTACAATTAAATTGTTTTCTAAAAGAATTAAATGTCAAAATTCACTCATTTTAGAAGAAAAGTATACGGATCTTACCAAATATTAGTATATTAGTAATATATAACAATGTGAAAATAATGTTTTTTTAAATATTATATATCCTTGGGAGATTTTTGCCATTTTTTCTGAGACTGCTCATCGACGGGACTTGATGACGCGATGGCACGAGGCTAACGTGTTTGATATGGATTTTAAATACGAAATATTCCATATTAATACTTTTACCCTTAAATATCCCTTATCCAAACTTAATGGAAGCAAGGTTTTACATAACACAACACACCTAATAAAACTCCTTAACAAAACAGTATGAAAGCCCGAAAACAAATTATCCGCCCTATACAATAGGGTTTTCGTAATAACGTAGCGAACAAAGCCCCCTAGCGGGTATAATCTCCATTCAAGTTGTCGGCAATCCGTCAAGAGATGGCGCTACAATGGGGATTAGTGCGTGTTATTACGTCACTTTTGTGGTTCGGAACTGCGTTATGATCAAGAGCGAATATTACGGATTATGACGGCTCCCCTTTATAGCTATGAGAAGGGAGAGAAATAGGTATTTGAATTTTTTCACAAGAATTCTCAGTGTTCTGTCAATTTTCCGACAGTATATGGAAATAAAAATTTAACATTTATAGTTTTTACTACTACAATTACATGTTATCGTGAAGAGTGTCGACTTTTTTTCTATCACGAAGCACTTCTCTGTAAAGTCAGTAAAGACAAAGTACGACGTGTTAAAATGTATCATAGTGATATTTCGATTCGAGTTATCAGAACAGTACGGCTTGAATTCATAATCCAACACGCTGTCCGGTGCAAGGTCTAACATTATGTATTTAACCGTATTGGAGCGGCCTAGAATACTCCCCCAATCCCATGCTGGCAGAACAGTATATCGTAAGAGCCGACAGAAGCCAGCTTGCTTGGGGGCTTCGCGTAAGGATTATATTATCAGTATTATTATTTAGTTAAGAATATTATTACTAGTATTATTATCTTTCCGTACCTGGCTAGCTATCACCCTCCTGCTTGAGTCGGGCTTAACCTTCTTCTCATTTCCTGGCCGACTACGCATGGACCTCCGATCGTTGGTCGGCTACTTATACATAAAAAAGATCTAAAATTCCAATTAAGGTCACTTAAAAGTAAAATAAATATATCTATTAATCGAAATTGTATTAAATACTCAGTTAGAACCTGTCAAGTAATCAATCAAATTTTTGTCTCAATGCTATTGTCGTATTCAACTCTCTTTAACACTTGGGGATTTGTTTTCGAAGGGCTCATTGAGGGTGGCACAATTTCGGTTTCCGAAATTATCAAAGAAAGTAGGCCGGTGTTAGATGCGTTCGTTCCCGAGTTGTAATCGGTTTTGTTTTAATGAGTTTCTGTGTTTAGTTTACGCTTGAGTTGGTAGTTGTTACGGAGATTTAATGGTGGGTACTTAACTTGGGACGTGTGGCCAGTCTAAGAATGGTTGGCTGCAAAAACTTTGAAGATAATAGCAATTAATTAGCGAGTGTTTGTTGTGAGTTAAATTAAAATGTCAACATAATTTTGACATTGACTTGTTATGTGTAGCGTGTGGGATTGTTAGTTTGTAATTAGTAATGATAATAGAATTAAATAGATTTGATCTAAAGGGTCAAATTTTCCTACATCTGAGTTACGGGAAAATTCAATAAACAATTTTATGCTATGTACAATAAATAATAATGCGTAAAAAACTGCTTTACGATCTCCAATTTCAAATCCTTTCGAATCTATGCTCGACGACTGAAGAAAATTGGCGATTTTCCTTTTATTGATTTATTATTTGAACAAGGTTGGTCGAAGGCCCGGTGTAAGTTGCGACTATATACAAAACATAGACAACCCACCAACAGCAATCATTTAGTATAAGAGAATATTATCAGATATGAATTTGTTTTTGAATAATATTTAGCGGATACTAAGGTCACTCCAAAACCTATCAAATGATTAAACATTAACACACACATGCTCATACTAGGTTTCGCTGTGTTTTTAATGTCATGACATACACAAGTGGATAATAACAAACACTCACGACTTGAACAAACTTTTATCTGTCAATATTCACCCCGTTCATGGATCTATCCTGGAAACCTTTATTCAGCAGAGTCACTACCAATCTGACCAAAATCATATCAACTTTTGCTACAGCAATTAACAATATTTACATTAACTACCATACCTACATTATTATATATACCAGCGAATCCGATTCTGTGAATTAGAAAAACATTAATTTATAACTTTTTTATTTATGGACGGATTGGAATGAAACGATTTTAATATTAAGTGATGTTTATTGCATTAGTAAAAACCATGATTAAATCGGTAAGGCCGTTCGAGAGGTTAATGCGAACAAACGCACAGACAAACAGGCAAAAATTCTAGCAACTATTGTTTCGGGTTCTATTGCGTTAATAAAGCCACCTAGTAACAATTGTTCTCATATATCGTTCATGTACAGAAAACGATCAATTAGAATTTTATGATATGTATGTACAGATATCAAATGCATTATTATTTCTGTTACGAAAGCTTATTTGTAATCAAAGAAAGCTCTCATAAGTTCAAGCATCGGTATTGTTTGCTGATTTTCCTCATTATTTTGTCCAATCAACCGTAAGTCTGTCGGACTTACGGTTAAGCTCACAGAAGCCGTACATTATAAGCTCTAATCAAAGTTAACGACGCCGGGCCGCGCCGGTGAGTTAGTGATGTTGTCCCGTTAAGAGTGATTGGATCTTATGAGTTGGATTATTCCGATCTTTGACGGATATATTTGATTAGAATTAGATAAACTTTTCTGATAAACAGGCCTTTTAAATATATTAGGTTTTTTTTTTTAAAATTGGGAATAATTATTTTTTAATCTTTTCTTTTACGTTAAATAAATAGGGATACATAAAAAATATTTTGTTTAAAAGCTGAAATTTTATTTGTAATTACTATGTACTTTACATATTTGTTCATAGTTATCAAGTTGAACGTGTTAAATATTATATCATTATAATTTTTTTTCTCCATTTTCCTTTCCTGTTTCTTTTATTGTTATTATTCATTGTATGTTAACAATGCATGCTTTTATGTAAATACATCAATTGTTAATGTTTTCTTTGATAAATACAAAGCGGCAGGAGCAATGCGTTAATAACCATCTGGAATTATTTATAACAATACTATACAATTTATCAATATGAACGCCATAGTTTTTGACAATTTATGACAACATCGCAATGCGGCTAGCTCCAAATTAAATTCACTTCCTTCGTCAACGAAACGAAGTCTAGACGACTAATGAATCTCTAAATCATATAAAACGAGCGCCGAAACACGCGTTACGCCCTCCGAGTGTTCCTAAAGACAATTTTGACAATATTCATCAACTAATTTATGACGCATCTCCGACAGAATTCTGTTTATAATAACGTCACGGCTGGCGCATTATAAAAATTATTTATTCGTTGGTAAACATAACAATCGCACTAATACCAATAAAAAGTGTCAGCAGCGGAATAATTGGAGCGAGGAATTATTATAATTATATAAATAGTTTGGAAACTAGAAATAATTTTATTTCGTGTCGTGTGGGAGCAGCCTGCCGTCGTAACTCATATTTCTGTTTACTGCGCTCCATGTTGTTTGATATTTGCTAAATTCCAAAGTTTTGACGCTTAAGTACATTGTAATGGACGCATCTGTGTGTATACAAATGTAATTAAATGTTTTGATTTTATTTTCACCGAATTCCAGTTATTAAATTAATACTAATTTACTAACAATGATTTTCCGCAAAGTAACGCCTGATACTATCAACAGCTTCCAGTTAGCTTATTTTTTTTTAATATTTTAGGAAAAAAATTGTTTGTGATATTAACGGTACCTTCTAATTGTAAATTCGTTTATATTCACTTAAATATTTGTAAATACAATCATGCACGTCATTTTTGTTTATGCTATTGTAGCCACTAGATCCTAAGTAGCTTTGATCCCTAAGTGCTGCGGAGTTGGTAAATAGTGTAAAATCAAAGTATCTTTAAGTCTCATGGATTACCTCGGTTGGCTGAGTCTAAAATCTTCAATAAAAATATGGAATACGGGATAATAAAAAAACGCAATGAGATATTGTAGGTATACGTACCAATAGGCTTGAACTAGGTGGTACAACGCCCAGTGACCTAGAAAAGGGCTCAATACCATTGCTTCGTGTCGTTTGACAAGGTGAACCGTGAGTAACGTTGGTTTTTTGGACTCCAAAATAAATCCCCTTACATTGTGAAATATTTCTGAGAATACGATTTTATTATTTCAATGTTATAAATTTTCTTTAATCTTATTTATTGGTATAGAATGCTCTGAGCGTGTTAAATGAAGTTCGATAATGTAATTATTAATTGATTTAAATTAAGTTCACATTAAAATGAGATTAACTGCAGGTTATTGAGATTTTAATATTTTTTATATTTTTAATTTTTATGTGTTTATTACCAGTTTTAACATAGTATTTGTTTTCTTATTGAAATATTAATTAGCATTCAGTACTTTAAATAAAAAGGATATTCGATATTACATTCCGATTGTTGAGATTTGAATAGATACTATTTAGAAACAAAAAATAATAACCATATATTTTCGTCATCGGAAACATTGACGCGCATCAGTATACCTAAAAGTTTTCGATTTAATACTTTGTAACGCGCGTGAAATTATCTATTATCAAAACTGCTAGATCCAAATACGTCGAGACAAGGATTTCGTTGTACTGCACAATAAAATATTTCATAAAAATAAAATGCAGTAACTTTTCTGTACAGTTTGGAGCTACATGGCACTATCCACGATAATTTTATAGTTTTATTGGCATTTCCATGGAGAAAATATCAAGAAGTGGCGGTCTTCACTACGATTTATTATGCATTTTATTTTTGTTTCCGTTTACAATAAATTCAATTTTTCTGTCATCCAACGCGAGTGCATCTTTTGATGTTATGAATGGTTTTGTTTAAAGTTTCCTCTGCGTATTGTTTGTGCTTAAGGGTCGCTTTCACGATGTACGTGAAACTTGTTTATGGATAGCTTTTTTATTATTCACACAAGATATAGATTGGCATATTAATAAATAAAAGGCGCAATACATATAAGGTGTTTTTTAATGTGTATTCTGATTACCTGACGGTAAGTGGTCACCGCTGTCTATGGTTATCTGGAACGCCAAACATCACCAACGCGTTACCAACCGAAAGAAAAGCGGTAAATACATTAATAGTTTATTCGATTTAGATTGTATAGTAAACCAGCGTAAATTAGGAACTGATCAATTTCAGTCGCGTAATTTACGTATCACAGTGCCAGTTTTGTTTTGATTGACCGAAGAAGAAGATAGAAGATACGGCGATCGGTCGAAGAACGGTGTTCTTACTTACAATTTGGGTATTCAAGAGGAGAGTAAATAGGCTTTGATAGTTTAGTTTAGGTAGGATTATTGCCAAACATAATATGTAAAAAAAACTTGCCATAGATTCCCAATTGTTAATATAGACAAGGTTATAAATAAACACCTTTTACGTGCTACTCTAAAAACACATAAGGTAACATCAATCTATTCCTACGAGAAAATAAGCTTAGAACTATTGCACCACTGATCCTTTCCAGAACTAGTTTCCGCGCAGCACGCCCGGCACACAATAACGATAATCCAGCGACACGTGAAACTTTTGCAGTCGCGAAACTTAGATTAGATTCTTGTCGTAACGCTACCGGAATTAGACGCGATCTTAATTTGCTCATAATAGGTAAATGTGATTAGATATTTTGGTTCTCTAGCGATGTATTTTAATACCTCGTAACATCATCAAGTTAAATTATTACATTATTATTATTATTGTTCATTTATTACTTCAGTAAGGTTAAGAAAGGTAATCGCTGGTATGCTCTTAATATGCTCATGCTGCAACATTATTATGGTGTACAAATATTTAGTAAAGTTCATTTATTAATAATAAACTTTAAATATTATATACGCATTAATGTCAAATTTAAATTTATATGAACTTATTTACTGGTCGAGAAGTCGATTAAGAAATATCTCAAAAAATTGAACCTTTTTCATTTTGAATGAACGCCTTTAATAACTTTGCGTAGTTTCGCTTTCATGATTTTGTCGAAAACCACAGAGACTATTCGATTATGATTCTTGGTACGGCGGTAAATATTTTTGTTTTTACTCGCGGCCCGAATACGTTCGAGTTGAACGATTATTTAACAATACAAGTACGTCGAAAAATTAACACATAGACGCAAAACTTGAGAAGCAATTTACGAATATCATAAGTCCACTTAGTTTGTGTACTTATATACATGATATATATATATAAAATCTATGTGTCCTTCAAATGGTGAAGGAACTTTTCAAATAGGTTCTTCGGTTCCGGGGATTACCCTCTGGATACACACCAACTCATAAAATTCACACTCGCTTTTTATAATATTAGTACAGATAAGTGCATCGTGTGTTTCTTTGATGGGGGAGGGGGTTGCTACGCTTATATCTAAAGAATAGCCGCCCGCCCCGGCTTCGCACGGGTGTACTTTTAATGTTTATAATAAATATAACCTATGTTACTCAGGGTACCACTCTAACGGTGAAATATTTATAAAATCGGTTCAGTAGTTTTTGAGTTTATTCGTTACAAACGTTCAAAAATATAAAGCTTTCCTCTTTATAATATTACTATATATATGTACTATACATTCTGACAGATTGTTGCTAAGTAGATTAATACAAATTTCGTTGATTTATTTCATCTAGCGTCCTTCCGGATTATTGTACCTTTCAAGCGATAAAATAATTTTTCTAACATGTGCCATGGTTCTGGAGATTACCTTCCTGCTCACAAAATTTGGGCTCTCTCTTCATAATATTAGTATAGATTAGAATTAATGATTTTTGGATCCCCTGCGGATCTATAGTTGTATAAATCAACCCCTTCATTTCGCAGCACGCCTTGTTGACCAACGCAACAACATAATCATAAGAACAACATAACATCAGGCCCCTGCCAGTACCTTGGACGTCACTGGGATCTGTACCATCCCATACAATTTCGAAGGTTGTATTGATTTTCTTGCTACTAGCCTCCAGACAAAATCAATAGTTAAAAGTTATTTATGTATATCAGTTACAAAGACGGAAGACCAGTTGTGAGGAGTGATAAGAAATTCATTGTTGCAAAGGTGATCAGGAACGCGTCGGTATCTAGACATTAATGGGTCAGTGATCATTTATCAGTTTTTTTCTTTGCTTACTTGTTAACCAGAAAAAACTGAACTAGAAAATATTGCATATACTTCGCAGCTTGGAATAATCATGCACTTAACATTGTTGCTATGTACTTACTTAATTTAATCGTATAGGTATTCTGTAAATACACTTATAAACATATTTTTTTGCTTCTACCACCGTTTCGAAAGGGGGCTTTAACAACGAGGAGAAGAAACGGCTAAAGAAACTCCTCTGCACATCTCCTAAACAACACATGGTAATTGCAAAAGTATAAACCTGTGCGGAACGGTTTCGACACTATTATTTCCAGGCGTCCTTGTCATTAATGTATTCATCTATACTATAATATCCTTTGCCTATAAGTAGTATTTTAATACGTCGCTCAAAAGTTCCAATGGGCAACTATCATATCAACTTAGGAATCTTATTGTAAAACGAACTCCAAGCCCCATAAAGGAATGCTGAACCTTTTGAAGACGATATGAAGATGTAACCAAATTACACGAACATTAAGAAACTTTAAGCACTATTTAACAAACGAAATAAACACATAGTATCACTCCTTGACATCTCATGGGAGCGAAACCCCTTTGAAGTTGTAAATATAAAGTTCATAAAATTCAAATTAGCATCAACCCCCAGTCTTCAGGGGCCATTTGAATTCATAAATAAACCCTTCAGGAATGGGTTGGGATAAAAAAGTCCCTAACAATTAACAAATCGGTGGATTGGGGTTAATTTTAACCGTTTCCTTCTGTTGCGCGGGAGTGCGTTAAGTTTTTTCGTGCACAAATTACTGCAGCAACCTGAAACGGTTTTCATACAATAAATAGTGGGTGACAAATAAATTTGGGGAAAGGTGCGCCGCTTTGGATTAGAGCTATTCATACGATCAGAAGTTATTCAAAAAAAGCGAATGTGAAATATGAAAAAAAATACTTAGCACATGAGGTAATATCTAAATACTGTATTGGTTGCCTAGGCATTTGAATATTCGTCTCTTGCATGGACCGTGGGTCAAATACAATTTCGAGATTGTTCAACGCGTACGTATTACATTAATTCTATTAGTACATTAATTCTATTAGAAGGAAACTATCGTAAGGAATCCTGTATATCTGAGAATTCTCCGTAATGTTCCCAGCGGGTATTGAGTCAGTTGATCCACACTTGACCAGCGTGGTGGATTATGGTCGTAACAGTTCTCATTGTCACTGATCACAGTAGTGGAACTATTATTGGTTGTGATGATAATAAGTGGTTATGCTGTTTTTTCGATTAAGTTCCGCCATTAGACCATGAACAGTCATAAATCAGAAAATAATATATTAAAAACTAGAGGCCTCGTTTTACAAGGGTAGGTATTATTATAAACTATACTCGTAGTTTTCCGATTGAATCGAAAATTATTGCCATACTGCGCCCAATGTGTACAAAAAAACCATAAATTATATACTTAAAGCTGTCTCGTAAATTTTATCATTGCTAAAAATCGCACGAAAGATTGATGATATTATTGCGAATAAACACACTGATAGAGGCTCCATTTTATATTACATATACAACATTTTTTTTAATTGTGAGCTTACAAAACCCCTGATAATTATCAGACAGCTGAACGTGCATGAAGAGCTACGAAGCACGTAAGCAAGCATTTACTTCGGTTCTGGCTTATCCTACTTCTATACGCGCTCAACTTTACAAAATGTAATCGTATGTCAAGGTGAACCGTAGATATTAAGCTTGTACAAAAAGCGGTTTATAAAAAGCGCGTTACTAAAGTTTTTCGTGTTGGGACGCCAGTAACCCGTTACCCGAAACTCACTCTTTACAACCTCAACATCTGTTTGTTATTCCGTCTGTCTATTTCGGTACATCCGTGTTTTTATTCCGCTCCTGTCATTGTGGCTCGATTAAAAAAAAACGCATTTTATTTTAATGGCGTCAAAATTTTGACGATAAATTTGTGTGTTTGAATTTGTAAGAATTTAGACATTATTCATACACTTTTTTATTCATACACTAGATATAGAAATTATTCATACACTTTTTTATGCTAATAGGCACAGAACAGTAATTAATTTACGACATTTTGACGCTGATCACATGGTTTTGGTGATGAAAAACGATTGAAAATATTATATCAATATACCTAATATAATTATTAGATAAAAATTACTTCTTTGGATATCTGCACAGTGGCGTTGTATTGAGTAGTAAATAATAAAACTATTAATGCATTAAAGCTGCTTGTTTGAAGTACCTATTTGTGATATTATACTATAGATATACTACAGAAATGTATGATGGATGAACTGAAATTGACAGCCAAAGCTGACGTAGAACAACTGCATACTGGCATACAAACCTTCCAGAACACAAGTAGAAGCTCAACTTATAAAGCTTAAGAAAACTCCCTCGAAGCTACTGTTACAATTTTTATGCTGCGTGTTACAATGTATCACAGTGTGTCACATCCGAAAACATTCATTATGTTTCATTGAGTATCATTGAGTATCATCATCATCATTTCATTGAGTATTTACATTTCTGTCACATAGTGTTGCCACATTTATGTCATGTTCGCGGCGTGGTGGTAACGACATAATAACATTACCGCGGATGATAACAATATTGCGATCGGAAATGGTCGATGGCGTATCGACGATAAAATTATGGCTTTTAATTCACAGAAAATATATTTTCGCAATTTTTCACGAAAAAGAAAATTATGTGTAAACGGTTTATATATATGGACGTGTGTATTTGTGTGCGTAAGTAATACAGAAATGTGTGTAATTAAAATTTATTTTGTTTTATTATCTTGATGTACAGTGGCAAACATAAAATTAATTTATGACAAATATATTTAATTTCAGATTCAAAATTCAAAAATTCAAAATCATTTAATCATGTAGGTATTCTGTCAATACTCATATGCACATCATTTTTTGCTTCTACTACCGTTTCGAAAATGTGCTTTAACATTTAGAAGAAACCGCGAAAGAAACTCCTCAGCACATCTTTTAAACAACACATGGTAGTTACAAAAGTTTAAACCTGTACGGAAATGGATTCGACGCTATTATTTCCAGGCGTCCTTATCATTAATATATTCATAAGTTAAAACTAACTTAGGTGTATCTGGTATATAACAGGCATGTAACAGACTGTATTAAGTTACATCCCTCACCATGCATCAATAGTGAAATTTATCCCAACATAATAACATCGTAACCCACATACTGAATATGAATATTTGAACTGTGCATTTTATAAGAAATGTTTCTGAACCGAGTTCATGTATATACGTGGTAGAGTCGGCGTTTCCGATTCAAAGCCCGTATATACCAACAAAATCCCGAACGGCCGTCTTGTTTAATCGACACCGGATGAACGGTGAGCGATGCGATGTGTGCTTTAAAAATAATGATTTCTTATTTTCATCGGCATTTGTTCACAACAATTTACAAAGTCAAATGAAAACCGTTGAATCTTTGGATAATGCATAATTAAATTTGAATGTCCTATCCTTAAAGTATCAAATTGTATTAACCTATCATTAAAGGTTTATATGACAAAAGTAAAAGTATAAATTTTTGATGTATTTATAACAATATTTTGATGTATTATCTACCAACAGAATTTTAGAAGATTATAATTGTACACGTTAAGTGTTATGCTTATTTCTCTTTAAAATTACCGCAAACTGTGTTTTAGTCGCTAATTTTAGTTTAAATCTAGAATAATTAACATTATAATAGCCGTGGAATCACTTTGTATTAAATGTAGTACAGTAAAACTACCAAATTTATGAAAATACCGCACCATTATTGGATTCAATCACAGTAATGAATAAATTATGTAACACTTAAAAAAAATTTATAAGTTGACTTTCACGACAATGGCTTTACGTATCGGCATTATTATGATCAATTATGTTGACGACTGATCAGCTGATCCACCTATACAATTTCATAAAAGCATACAGTCACACATTCATACACCTATACTAGGATTCTTCGTATCGCGGGTGGCACGGACACATAAAATTTTAAACCTTTCTGTTTAAAGTACTTTTCCCACAGGATAGTAGACGCAAATAATAATGCGTATGAGTACTATGCGTATGAGTGTACTGATAAAATATATTAAACGTTAAGCATTTTTAAACGAGAGAACTATTCGGAGATCTCACACAAATCTATAACTAAAGTGTATAGGCTATTTATTAGACCTTAATCCGTCAATATGCTACTACGATCACCAATATAAAAAAGTTGTTCGCTGATAGTATCGCAGGTCCCTAAGGGCACAGAGTAAGACGACTTACAAACTGGGTCGGTTGCAGATATTAGATGCCGGAGTCATCTGTGAAATGAAGATTTCTAGGCATTATTGCAGCCATTGCGGTAGGTTTTAAACTTTTATGTTCGTTTTTGAGATTCAATTGAAGTGCTCAAGTCGTATTCAAATGTACCAGAAGTACATGAGAGAATTTGGGTGGTTCTTGTTGGAAATAATAAAGACGAGACTGAATTTAACTTGGTTTATTGACGCAGTCATCAGAGGTTGCTTGTGACCTTGGTTGTGAGGCCTTGTGTGAATTATTTAGAAAATATAAATTATGTTGTATTGCTTATATTCCAATACTATATGACTTCAAATATTATTCGACCCTCTTCTTGCAGTGATAGATTATAAGAACATAGGGCTACGCTAACCTATTAGATGTGGGCAGATTTCATTTGCTTTTAAAAACCTCACAGAAAACATTGGGATACACAAATCTCTTTACGATATGTGTTAACCACAAGTAATAATGAATTTTAAATACCACGAGAAATTGGAGATGCATGCAGATTCGAACCCAGAACATATAATTTGATATACTAGTTGATTTTCTTATTATTTTAGAAATAGCAAAGCCAATAGCAAAACAAATGTCCTCGTGGTGGACCACTTAGCTCATGGAGTACTGTAACCAGCGACTCTTCCACTTAAAACCAGCCATAGATAGACTACAACAGGACTTATATATTATGAGACGGTAGAGGGAAACGAAAGTCTTTATTTACTATCGCTTTTTGGATACAAGATGTCAGTGAGATGCACTTCTGAAAATTATTGACTGACTAGTCTTCGCTCCACTCTAGAGTATTCCTCGGGATCAGATGCATTGTTCGGGATGAAAAAATCCTAGATTATGACGCATAATATAAGTTCGAAATATACCAAGCATCATTTAAATCAGCTTAGTGGTTTTAGTTCCATATTTGTAGAGATGGACAAAAATTCTATGGCAGTATTATAAGTTGCGTAGCAGTTTTAAAGGAGTGAAGGAGATGGTACGCCACAATTCCAAAAATAATATGTATATTGGCCTCTATCGACAACAAAGTTTACTTATGTTGAAATTTACAAACAACGTTCAACGCAAACATTCGGCTCAATTACTATTTAATTATTAGTATAGATAATTAGCGTTTCCAAATTAATCAAATCATAATTTGCGCAGAGTAGTCTTCTTTCTTCATATGATATTCCGGTAACGTGTTCAATATAAAATATGTAAAAGAGGTAATAGGTAGAAGCAGTAGTTACAATCCGATCTGATAACCGGGATGGTAGAACACGCTAGCTCAGTATGAGCCCATTCCTTCTTGCAAATGTATGGCATAATCAGATCTGAACATCTCATTTTATCATTGGAAGATGAAAAAAAAAATGAGGTCTGGCTACTTTAATGTAAACCATTAGCACGATACAGAACCAACTGTGGCTACGACTGTCCAGTATAATGCACTGACAGTATCCAACGAAACGAATATCACTCAGGGCCGTGTATCTGCTGTCAGAGCGTGTCATCGCAGCTAAATCTGGTGCGGCATTACCACGCGGCTATTTGAGGCGGATATCGACCGCGTTTCCACTGACAGCCGACGGCGCGGGAACGGCTGAATGGCAGCAGTGGCTTGAACGGTAACGTTTTGTTTGATTCACAAATATATCGTTGATTATTTCCGATTTTCATTAAGATGTACATTAAGTAGTAGGGGTTCCGGGATCGATTCCTATATAGCAATATATTATATCAAATACAAATATATATAAACCATGTTATAGATTGCTATTTTGTACATATTCTAATCAGATAAGGTGATCATTATCACCAAGCGTTAGCTAAGTAGAAATCTGTGACGCTTTTTAAATATCGAAAACCTTTCAGAATCTCTTACAACAGAACGTAAAGATTTCCACAACTTAACGGTCTGAACTAAAATGAATGATTTTATTAATTGGGATGTATTGGAGCGGCCTAGAATGCTCCTCCACAATAGTCGTAAGTCGGAATAGTCGTAGGAGGTGACAAAAGCCAGCCTCCTTGGTTGTAGGGCTTCGCGTAAGGATTATGTAATCAATATATTATTAAGTCATTAATATTTTTATTGGTATTACTATCTTTCCGTGAAGCCCGCCCGGCTAGCTACCAACATCGTATACCGGCTAGGGGCTTCAGAGTTTCACTTTCTTTCTTTCTTCTTAATTCCCGACCGCCAACGCATCAGCGACACCTTTAGTTTCACTAATGTCCATCGGCGACGGTAACCACTTACCAACTGGTCGCTCGTCTGCTCGTTTGTCGGCTGTTTATATATAAAACAAATGCGACGTTTCATCTATTGCTACCCATAAAATCTCTGATCTGCCACTCGCCTTAAAAACCTTTAGGTCACGTGACTCCAAGATAAACTCAGAAAGTATACGTACTCAAATAACAATAATATTTTTTTGTTTATCCATGTTTGACTGGTTTTGATTTAAAAAAAAAAATCTATTGGTCTAACAACGCCGTGATGCGTGTGCTCAATGGACACGAACCAACAAGAGCGCGTCGCGCCCGCTGTCATACAACATAATATGACAATAACCACTCTGCACTTTATTCGTTGTTGTTAGAGACATCTTGTTTGTCGGTTATTCCTGGTGCGCTCACTGTCAAAAGCATCAGGGAGAAAGTAGTTTAAAAATGTCATAAAATAATATGAAAAGAATGCTTTAAAAATTCATAGGTATAACATAGAGCTTTGCGTAGCATCAAAGAGAAAAAAGATAATAATTTTTATATGTCTTTGTGATACATAGATTTTCATATGTAGATTTTTTTAAGGTTAGTCTAGATTTCATCCATTCATCCATCAAAGCATTTGTAAATGACCCGAAAGAAATAAAATGTAAGGGGCTCCATTTATTGTCGAGTTCACTGCTCGTGGTGCACCCTCCTGGATAACGGATGAGGCAAGTATTCCAGGTTCCTCATTGAGAAAGTCATTGACCATACTGTTTATTACCGACGATATTCCTTTGTCTCTGGGTTCCAGATGGATTTTACCAGTTCAATAAATGTATAGCAAATTAATCTTTATTCTAAACTAGCTGTGCCCGCGACTTCGTCCGCGTGGAATTTAACAAAAAAGTTATTTAGTCGAAATAAAAGTAGCCTAAGTTACTTCTTATTACATCAGCTCCCTGCCAGTGAAAGTCCCGTCAAAATCGGTCCAGCCTTTTCAGAGATTAGCCGGAACAAACCGACAGACAGACAAAAATTGTAAAAAAATGTTATTTTGGTACATGTACCGTATATACATTCATATGCATGTAGTAAAAAGCGGTTATTTTAATATTACAAACGGACACTCCAATTTTATTTATAAGTATAGATTAAATGGAATAATAATAGTAAAAAACCGGCCTTATAATTCAAGTAGCTGTTTAATTCGGGCAACCCATTTGCTTAAAGTAAAGTAAATAAGAAAACATTAACACAGTTTATATTTAGGTTACAATTAAGATCACTGAAGAGAGAGAGAATAAGAAAGTTCTAAGCACGAGTCTTCTCTCAGAAAGTGGCTATAGTCAAGATTTTACATGCCCTTGAGTATTTATGGTTAACTCTGAGGTGAGCAGATTTCCTCACGAAATTCCACTTCACTGAATCAAGTGATAATTTATTTGTAATACGCACATCATTCGATAATTTAAAGGTGTTTACAAATTTCGATCTCGGGTACTCCGACCCTCAAACGTAACAAGTTACTTTTCTGTATGAAGCGTCGTGGAAATTTACTAGACTGCAAAAAGCTAGAAATTCAACTTCGCGGATGGGGGTAAACAAGAGTTCGATTAATAAAATTGCGAGTTTGTTATCACCCAGAAATATGTTTGTAATATATGAAATTGGATTAAATTAAAAATTGTGAAGCTTTGCAATTGAACATTGATTTAAAACTTGTAAATAGGATATTGTAGACACTTCCCACTCTCTTCCCCGCACCTCCCTTACTTCTTGTATCGGCACACGGACCACATGTAAGCTAATATATATATATTTTTTTATGTTAAAAGTCTACAAACGAGCAGACGAGCCACCTGATGGTAAGTGGCCATCGTCGCCGATGGACATCAACAAGACCAAAGGTATCACTGATGCGTTATCGACCGGGAAATGAGAAGAAGATAAGAAAGAATGTACTGGCTCTCAAGCCCCCAGCCGGAACACGACGAGTCGTTTGGCGGCTGACTCAAGCAGGAGGGTGGTAGCTAGCCAGGCAGGCTTCGCGGAAAGATAATATTAATGAATTAATAATAATACTAATAATATAATCCTTACGCGAAGCCTTACCAACAAGCAGGCTGACTTCTGTCGCCTCTTACGACACTCTGTTCTGCCAGCATGGGATTGGGGGGAGTATTCTAGGCCGCCTCAATACGGTAAAAACACACTGAGATCATAAAATTTTTGGATTTTTCTGTGTTCTGTGTGTGTTACTCTATTCGTATGACAACAGCGTCCCTTATTACCGGTACATAGGTTATATCAGGTATATGAGAATATGATGCGCATTCGTTAGCAACTCGTGAAGAGAGCAGAAGACATTGTGTGTTATCTCCGCGCGCCCCCCGGCTGCATCTGATGCGCTAACGAGCGACCGATGTCTCTATTAGCTCTGGAGCGCTCGCGACGAACAGCCGTAGAGTAGTATGACCAGTCGATGTCATGGGGTCTGCGAAACATGCTCAATAGATTCTTTGTGACATTTTAGAATTGACGACCTTTTCTTATTTAAAGATTCATTAAATTAATAGAGCTTATTTGAAACTGTGCGAATTATTGGTTATCTAAAATTTAAAACATTAATATTTATTTATAAGTACTTGCGGTCCGTTCCGACTTCTATTGAGTTCAATAATAATTAAATAAATTACCAACTTCAGTACAATATTGTCCCAAAAATCACAAGCGCAATCCAAATCTCTACACTAGGTCAAAATAACCATCTCGTAATGGTAAGTGTCTGAGTGTAGGCCAGGTTCGGGCACTCAGTGAGTGGGATCACGGCCATTGTGTTCGAAACGTGATAAAGTTTTACAAAAACACAACCCCACGCCGTTGCTGTTCTGCCGAGACACATTCTGCACTATGCAAATAAAGTCGGTAGCAAAAACAAAGCGAGCCACGGTAATTACACCCGGTGGAAAATTAACTGACATCGATACCGGGAACATGCTCGCCGAACGGGGCACGTAATGAGTGTAGATATCGTTGCGGTGCACGCCAGTGTAGTTAGGGCTTTTTATGTTTTAATTGTAATAAACGACAGAGGATATTTATTTTATACATATTACACTGTTTGTGATCGTTCATTGCATGATTGAATAAACAACATTGACATGTTTGATTAGGTGTTTTTTCATGTAACTATAATGCATGATGGCTTAATGTTTAGTTTTATATCTGCTCAAAGGACCAGAGCTCGGTTGTTTTCGCGTCTCAGTACCTAAAGGTTGGGTTTAATTACAAATATTTACAATTTAATTGAGCCAAGGAAGACATCGTGAGTATCCAGCTCTTTCGTCTTGGCTGGCAATGCATTGATTTATTGACAATACTCCATATTTATGGCATCAACCCCTTGCATTTGGTAAGAACCTGAACTCAGCACACGATGGAACTTCTGGAGCAGTACTCCCAGTTGCTGTTACACATTGCGTCATGACATACACCTAAACTCAGAATAAATATTTATCTGGTACATAAATGCCTAGATAGAAGGTAGTCGCTAGTTCCAGTAGGGCGGCGAGTTGTTTTCGTTGCCACAAACTGGTGATCCTTACGAGGAAGACAAACAGAGAGGAGGTCACCAGCACGTTCACTCGAGGTCCTGGAACACCTCTATACTCTATACTATATCACCGGTGATTGCCGAGCGATTTTAGTGCGTATAAATATAACATATTTCACGGATGTTCATCTAATAGAAAAAATTAAGTAACTAAAACTTGGGAATTTGTTATTAGAGTTTTAGAACCATAGTCTTAACTCTGACTCTCGTCGGAGTGTATACTTATATATTAAATGTTTTTCTAAATACACAAGGGCTGCAAAGTAATTGAAATTTGAGACGTTCTATTTCGATAAATATTACAAAATAAATCTCCCAACCGGTCAGGGGCAACCCTAAAACAGTTACGATCTATTTTGGTGGCAATTTATAAAATAAAGAAACGCGATCTTTTCTGCATGTCGGGTTGAACCCGCGACCGGCACATAAATCTGTAGCCAAAGGGTTGTAAATCCACCACCCCTTCTCAACCAAGTGATATATTTGCCTTTCTAAGGAGACCTCCCATTACCCTCTTCGGGCTTCCAAGACAAGGTCAAACAGGGTTGCGCCTTACGCGCTTGGAGATCAAGACGAACTGGTCGCAGTTTTGTAAATAGGTATGAAATTTTTAAGAAGTAAAATATAGTTTAACCCTCCCTCTCGTCCATTTGTAAAGTGATATTGGTTTCGTGTGTTTATTTCGCATCAATTTTTTATTTTATTTTTAATAATTCATAGTAGTGACTGTTTAATGGGTTAACCTTTATATTATGGTTTAATATTCAATCACATTATATTTACTAGCATATAGCTTAGGGAAGCGGTGTGTACTCGGCCACGCTGTACCAGTATAGACGATTCAGTGTCTAACTCAGTGTCGATAACGCCTTACCCCGAAGATCCCTGATAAGACTTATCGATTGCTATCTAACGATACCCAACTAAATAACAACCACCGAGCTATCGACCGCGTTCGATTGTACTTTGTGCATCTTGATATATATATTTTTTGGTATAAGTTTGTCTGTCTTGTGTAACTCTCCGGGGTACGACATTTACGACTCTCGTGTGTGTTATGACATGTAAGAATTAAAAAAATTCAGTAATTTGTATTCTTGATTGAAGTAATACCATATCAAAATAGCTTATCTATCCTCATATGTATTTGTACTGTAAGGAGAATGCGAATTTGTGGGCTCTGAAAAATTCTTTTATCACTTGAAAGATACATAATTGCGGATGGTCATAATAAATATAGTATATAACAAATTCTCCGTCTCTCCATTTGAATGCTATAATTTCAAAAAAGTACGAGACGGATTCTCATATGATTTTTACCGATAGAAATAGTAACTCACGAGAAAGGTTTTAGGTTTTCCTAACACCTTGATCCTAATATAACACCTCATAAAACTTTGGGTTCGATTGCTATTTGTGAACGTAAAAATCAAGTTTCTGCTAGTTTACTAGTATTGTAAACAAGGGGTTTTGTGATTTTGTAAGTTTGTGTGTGTGCTGAGTATGGGTAATCTCCATTACTGCGGCACCTCTTTCAAAAATGTTTTTACCATTCGAATGGTACGTTGTTCTGGATGGACAGAGCCTATATGAAGTAAATAAACATATAATTAAACGTTTAACCCGAACCAAGTCGGGGCGGCTGCTAGTTTATTAATAAGAGATAACAAAGCTGATATTGGATATTTCAATATTGTGAGAAATTGATAATGTACTGGGCTATCATAATAGAGGCTTAAATATAAAATATTTTTGTTATTTATTTCTGTTTATCTGTCTGGCTGTATTTAAATTATGATATCACATGAATAGTAGATTAACAACAAACTTTTTATAAGTTTTTTAATATTATTAATTTTTGTAAGTTATGCTTTTAAGACATTTTCCATACGGGAAATGATAATTATATTATAATTATAGTATTATTTTTAATAAATGTTTGTTATTTAAAGAATTCTAAAAAGAAACAGGTAAAATAATAAAATGTGATAAACATGGAATTTATGAATCGCGTGTTAAATATATATGTTACAGTTAAAACCAGTTTTTAGGTAGAACGCGTTTTCCCTAGTTAGAACTAGTTTTTACTAAATGCCTTTGATAAAAGTTGAATTTAGGTTAGGTTAGGTTAGGTTCTCGAGATGATGCGCACGGTGTTCCCGCGTGCACCTCAAAGACGGAGGTATGAAGTAGTTCCAGATTCATCCCGCACAGGGACGGGCTCTGTAGAAGAGCGAACGCCGTCGGAACCGCGGAAGAATGAGAGAGCGTACCCGCAGTCCCGACAAAGGGCGCTCAGAGGAACACCGTGGGGTTTTAGCTGGTAGGAGTCCGACATATCCTATCAGTCGCCCCCGCGACTGAGAGGAACCCATGAGGGTTTCCCCATGTAAAAAAAAATTGTTAGGTTAGGTTAGAATGAACGAGCACAAAGCGCGCGGATGGCGCTCGGAAAGGGATTCCCCCGCACTTGCCGAATCAAGGGACGTCTCGAGATCAATTAGAATAAGATACGATGAACTTTGAGAACAGTTTTGAATGAGACTCACTTCGGAAAAACGCGTTTTGTCTAGTAAGAACTAGTTTTAACTGATATTCAATTTTGAGCATTAGTTAATTCTAGTTTTAACAAAGGCATTTAGTGAAAACTAGTTCTAACTAGGGAAAACGCGTTCTAACTAAAAACTAGTTTTAACTGTAACATATACATATAATAAAAGTCTAACTGATCGCTTTCTATACATGAACGATATATAAAAAAAACTTTATTAGATACGTTTATTAACGCAATAGAACACAAAACAATCGTTGTTAGAATTTTGTTTTCTGTTTGTCTGTGCGTCTGTTTGCACTATTCTCAGAAACCGCTTAATCGATTTCATTCTGGTTTTCACTAATGTATTGCAATAAGCATCACTTAAAACATAAAGTTTATTTCATTTGAATCCGTTAATAAATAAAAAATTAAATATTAATTTATAATAAATATATTTCTAATTCATAGAACGAGAAAAATTCAGTCCTAAAACAATGATATTCCAAAGCGTAAGGCGTAGCTTTTCTGAAGCGAAACGAAGGTATTTACTAATACGTAGTAATATTATAGATTCCTGAATAATTGTAATTTTTAAACGGAACGTAGTTTTTATTTTATTTATGTAAAATAATATTTTACCTACAAAAAAACCTAGGTTAACTTTTTATTACATTTAAAATAAATGCAATTTAAATTTTTTTTCTTGTATATTTATATTATTGGAAATATTAACCTAATTTCTAATAATTAAGGTCAATTACTGCAACGGTACTTACTCAACAAAACCGTTTAGAAAATAAATAACTTTTTAAATTACTTTAACGGTTTCTCAAGTAACGCGTATTTATACGAAAGTGACGTCTCGCAAAATCTAACGTAACTCCGCATTAGGTATAGAAAAAAGATAAATGAGTATGACTTCTCCAATTTCCATCACCGAGGATTTGCATATTAAAGTTTGAATTTTAAATGTCTGATCATTTAAAATATTCGAAGGAAATAACAGTTTATTATAAGAATTAATCAAAAAAAAGTTGAAATTTATTTTTCGTTACGACTACGATTAAATTATATGAAACTTTTTTATTTAACTAGTCGAAAGTTTGACAGCTACTGACCATCCGGTCTGGACCACCGGACATCCGACACCAGAAAACCGCATTTAGATACCTGCTAACGACACTGCGGCAGCTATACGATAAAATCATCCGCGGTTCATTGCAAGACGGTAGCGAAGGTGGTAGCGAAGGTGGTAGGTAGCGCACCATTCTCGAGTACAGTCGTATTAAACTAGGCGCTAGTACCGTTGCCTGGCAACCACTCCACGAGCAATGAAGATTGGTTTAGGACTCAGGAATGAATGGAACTCCTGTAACGTTATTGTTTATGGGGCTTTGTGTAAAATTTAATAATAAAGATTTAAAATGGGGTTTGCTTGTAGAATTGTTCAAGAAGCCTGAGAACGAACAACAGCAGATGAATATATGAAAATGACCACCCCTTAGGCCAGCTCCATTAAAGTTAGGAAATAATATTGGAACAAAAAAATGTACGGGGTTTTTTTTTTATATGCTGAGGAGTTTCATTCACCGATTTTTACTGTATAAAAAATTAATTTTTGGGAACAGCAGAAGCAGACAATAAACGAAGTTACTGAAATGCAAATGTATTATTTTCTTTTTTTTTTTCAAAATACGCTGAGGAATTTTTATCGCCATTGCTCCTTCTCTATAATGAAGCGCCGATTTGATTCCTGTATATGTTGCCCTGTTCGAAAACCGCAGAAGAAGCAGCATGTATTTTATTTTCCAAAATATGCTGAGTAGTTTGTTTTGGCCGTTGCTTTAATTAACATGAATGATAGTTTGTGAACGCTAAATGATACCCATAAATGAATAACTGGATGAAATGAGTCATGCCCTAATTCTCTATCGCAAACTTCACATCTTCAAACTATGACAACGTCGCACGTACATAGCTATTTGCTATACGACAGAATCAAACTCTGAACTTCTAAAGCCTGAGCCAAACTTGTAAACTGTGATTTTCCTACCGACCATATATTTTTACTTTTCAGTTTCGCTGGCACGGGGCCATTAAGGTATTGACGAGTTCAACTCGGCCTCGTGAACGTACCGCAATAATTCACAAAGAAAGCCCACAGCCAATATCGGAGTAGTGTTCTGTCACAGATTAAATATAGGATTTAAATGTTATCGTACCTAACGGTGGTGGAGCATCACTGCTGGAGCCCGATAAAATTACGAATAGCCAAGATACGTTCATATCTACTCATGATATAGGTCTTTCAGTTGGATTTTCAATAGTTTTTTTACTATCAAAGTTATCATAAAAGTATGTAAAATTTGGTCACATTGAATTTTAAATCAGTTTTAAAATTGTGAAAATGTATTGTTCCTTGAAGTTCTTCGCTACCAGTCCGTGCTTGAGCAGCCTGGTGAATATACTCCAGGTTCATTCTCATGAGGCAAGATCCAAATCCTACTGTAGGTTACCCAGGGGTTTAGCGTATAAAATAATTCCTATATATTTTTATAATGTTTACGTGACCTTGTCATATCATATAATTGTTTGTTACTTTGTTTGTTGGGTGTTTGTCCTGTCTAATTGTGTGTGTCCATTTCACGCACAACACAGGATATCCTAGTGCCGGTGTCAATGTAAGAGTTTTATTGTGTTTTTCGTCCTGTAATATGTTTTACATAAATTTTAGGTATATTAAACCATAGTGATTTCAAAAGATATTAAAAATTAATTAATCAAGGTTATTACTGGATGTAACAATGCAATAATTGCATTCAATATTGAATTCCAGTAGTTTATAAGACTACATAATAATAATTCCAGTCTTAACCGGTAGACGGATTTTATCATTTTCTAATTCCATCACGGGGTATAAAGGCGGTGTAATTATGAAGATTGAGCCTGTCGCGAAATAACTGTTTCCTGCACCGAGAAGAAAACCAGTCTAGCTATAATTGTCCCACCATTTATGCGCTGGTGTCATAAAAAGTGATGAGCGACAAGCTATATACACTTCTATAATTATGTGTACATGATTGCGTAAAAATGTTGTATTAATAACGTGAAAAACAATGGTTATGAATAAATTAACTTTTTCTAAGGAGTAATATTGAATGAAATTTAATATTGAGATTTTAATCTGCTCGTATATAAATATCCTTCTGCTTTTAAATTATTCAGTGTGATAGATAAGTCATATATAATTATAGTTTATCTGATAATCAAATATGATGATATTATTAAGAAAATTAAAGTAGAAATAAATAATTAACCGCCAAAACTCATTGTTATTTACTTTTTGATTATTACACATATTTTCATAATAGTCTACCACTCGACGGATAAATTGGTGTAAAATGGATATTCTTACTTCGATAAAATTTGAAGTATTACAAAAAGAACCTAATTTGCATCATAATAAATTTATATTCCCATACACTTTATCAGTTTTCCATAACTTAGATAAATTTGTTATTTTCACAGAAACGAAGCGACAACTCGATTTGCCAGATGTTAAATGACCGAATAAAAGTAAGGGATTATCTCCGATATACCGTTTATGCGTAAATTAATAAGAATCAATCGTCAGTAGACTGTGCTGTTGGTAGCAAACGTCTGTTTATTTCAATAATATGCGCTCCCGTCACTCAGTTTGGCTGAACTGACACTTGTTTACGCCTGAAGCGAGAAACAATTTGCAGTTTCGAAGTTTACACTCGGACAAGTCAGTAAGAAAATCTTGGATATTGTAAATAGGTACAGTTAGTGGTGACCGCTTACCATTCGCTATTTACTACTTTGTCGACGTGTAAATAATCTTGGAAGCTCATTGCATAATTTTTTCTTGTAGCATGTATGTGGAAACATTTGGCTTTCACTCACTCGCTTCGTTTCACAAAATCTACGAAACATGTTAACATCTGTACCCAAAAAAATTGTTGTTATTAATTTTTATCAGGCATTTAATAAATTTATGATAAATTGATATGTATTTGCATTTCAATATTCATGGAATTAACCAAAATTAATCTAATCAAAACTACTGCTTGGGTTACTTTTTATGGCTTGGCTTTATTGGCTTGCTTACTTTTAAAGAAACTATGTGACGCGTGATAAGTTTAGAAAATAATATCCCTTATAATATACAATACGTATACAAGTTTTAAAAGATTGCTTTAAGAAGCTGTCTCTTTGCACCATTTCTTGGTTGGCGGCGATTCCGTAATGCCTTGGACGTTGCCTTTTTTATAGATGGTGTAATCTTTTACCGGTTATTTATATATAAAACAGAAAACACAAAATTAACTGAAGTGTTATAGCTTTATTACAGATAACTAATTCTGTTTCAAAAAATGTGTGGGTGTAATCTTTACGTGTGATTGACGAAAAATTTAAAAATTTATAAAACTACATTATTAAGGAATTGTCACTAATGCATGTGAATAATTTGAAAATAAAAAATGTAATTTTAAAACGGCTTACGTTAATATAACCTTCATGAAAAATACTATAGTATTTAGCAAATGTCAGTCGATTCAAAAAAATGTGTACAAAAGCAATTTTGTGAATAAAGAAATGCAAAAAGAAATTTTAAATGTTTTTCTACAGCCGTTAAATTTTTACATACTTAATAAAAAAATTCAATACATTAAGACGTTTGCCATTAGTTGGCAAATAGCGGATACTACGTAAACAGACGACAAAACGTCATTTCCGTTCGAAAAAAGTGTGTGTTACTATGAATGTATTTAATATAATTTATTAAAATAATGTCTATCAATATAATATAATTACATCATTATAACCGAAATAAAGGTAAAAATCGAAAATATTTAGGAAAAAATATTTTTGTAGGCATTTAACGTAGTGTACACAATGTTCTGTACGAATTATTTGTTCTATGGTAGGGAAAAAGCACTTGATATCAGCCTATCTCGTACAATATAGCGATCGGTTTTATCGACGCGAAGGGATATGTTTTGTATGATTTAAACTTTTAATACAAAACCAACTTTCTTTGACATGAAAATAATCATATTGTGTGTGTTTATGTATCTATGATATACATAATATTAACAAGTAACCCGGCCTTGCTTCGCTTTGGAAATTATAATCCTTACGGCAACACATAGTGGCAGCAACCGAAGTAATTGTTAGTTATTTTTTCAAGTTTCGCTACACATTAAAACTTTTCTTATGAACCACTTTATTTATTAAAACCACATGAAAATTAGTGTAGTCGTTTTTGAAATTCATACCTTGAAATGGTGAAGCAGATACTGTTTTTTATGCACTTTGGGCATTTTAAATAAAATAACAGGTACCATTGTTTTGATATCCAATCTCCAATTCGGGTGAATATTACATAATATTCTAAAAGTTGTGCAAATTATGTCAACCTGCATTTGGATAGCGTGGCCCGTAGCCAATACTTCTGAGACTACATTAAAGTCTATTGTAGAAACGGTAATACGAAATGTTTGCGAGCAAACATTTTCGCGGTAGATCTATCATGAAATCCTGGCACTGGCACCTTTGAATTTATACAAGACATGCAGCGTGGTACAAACTGCCTTCTATTTGCCAAAATCATACAAATGACTTTTTCCGTCAATATACAATTATAATTGATCAATCAATATTGAAGTAAATAGTATAAATCATATAAGATGCGCCATCTTATATGCGCCCGTTGGGATGCATTACCTACTTAACGACGTAATTCGAATGCTTATAGAGTTCAGTTCAACTTCAAGTTTAATTCCAGTTTCAATTTAGTTCAGAGTTTTCAATCAATTATCTCACCACACACTGCATAGTTGTGTAGAATTTGGGAGGCAATAAAGTTGATCAATTGAACGGCGATGGTGTAATTAGCGTATTTTGTTTGACTCCTATGGATACAGATGTTGTCAACGATGAGGTATCTGAACGCACCGACATAAGCATTTCTGAAGGTCTATTGGTAAACAAAGATAAGAAAGTTCATACAAAAACGAAACGAAACGCTAACCAGTAAATCATCAAATGCATCCAAACTATTCAAATGTCTATTAGATCTCTTCCAAATTGCATTGTTAGTAAAATAATACGCTTCTAAATATATTATTATTCATGTCTGGTCTCTGACCCGGTGTCCGTTTGATTAACGATTGAAATGTATTATTTTGGAACTGACATTAATTTTATAAGATTCATAATTATGTTGCTGTTGCTATCTTATTAAGTTAAAACAGATTTGTTTATTTAAGCGATAAGATAAAATATCGCAACTGATTTACGTTTGCTTTCGTATTGCGTTAGGGAACGGGATATAACCTTTTATATGTGACACTACATTTTTATTTCATTCAGAACTAGTCACTAAGTAATATACCTAATAGTTATTTTTTTTAATTAATTCACTGTATTAAATTTTAATTTATTAAACAACGAGGAATTAAAATTTAAAATGCTGAATAAAAATTAAACACATTTATAGATTAATTGTTATTAGTTTTTTTATTGAAGTATATATAAATTTTATTGTAAGATTATTTATCTACTGGCTTGTTAATATTGTTAAACAAAATTCATTGAATACAAATATAAATATTAGTATTTCTGCCGTGTCTCGTGATATTACAACTATATTTATAGTAAATTATAAAAATATTTACAGTATATATATATTGTTGTTTATTAGGTACTAGAAAACCATTTTCGCTTTGCTGTAGAAAAACTATGCTTTACGCTTACTGGGATTTTCTCGTTCTTTCTATTTTCTAACTATGGACGTATGGAAATGAAATGCACTCAATATTAAGTGACGCTTACTGGAATACATTAATGAAAACCATAACGAAAAATGTTAAGCAGTTTCTCAGATTATCGCGTACAAACGCACAGACACAAATTCTAACAACAATGTTTCAGTTTTTATTGCGTTAATAAAGGTCCTTAATGATATTTTATCTCATATAACCTTCATGTACAAAAAGCGATTAGTTAAATTTTTATTATATGCATAGATAAAATTAGTCAATTATATTTAACTGCCACTAAGAATAATTACAAAAAAAAAATAAGTAAGAGGCTGAATGTATCATATTTTTATTAAAAATTGACTTTATAATAAAATATTTATTCTTATAAATCCTAGGTCCGGGTTAAGTATGAAAACAATGAATTATTTAAAAAAAAATTCCACCTGCCGGTAGTTGATGGGATTACAACAAATGTAAACACAAAAGAATTATAAATTAGTTATTGATATACCACAATTATTAAGCGTAATATATTACATCGTGATATGTGAGTCTCCTTGATCGTTTATGATTTTGAAATTACAAATAATCTTTCTGTTAAATATTCTTCGTTAAAATTTATGAATTAACTTCTTTGAAATTAATAAGAAAATGATGGATGCAAAACTATTATAGGATAAAACTGTTGACGAAATTAATGTTTAATAAAATATAGTCGAGAAAAAATTTAAGCTTATAATAAATGATATTTTTTGTTGTAATTCGGGTGGTGACATTGCATTGATTAGGGACGACGGGATCGGAGATTCGATTGTTGACTAAATTAGAATTTTTTGTGGAAGACTCCATTTATCTCTATTTATTCTCTGGTATTGGGTGTTTTATGTTCTATGTGTCGATGTCACGCGCAGTACTGAAAATCTTAGTTCGGAATTTCTTCCAGCACCGGAATATATTCGAGGGGAATGAAGTGGGTAAAAATTCGAACATGTGGTACCTACAGGAAATTGCAGTTCGACGGAGAAGTTACAGTGATACTGTTTAAAAATCCTGTCTCGATAAGAAAGAAAAACAAGAAGTGTTAAATGGAGTTGCGACCCTGAAATTCCTATTTCCTCCTATTTCCTAATTACCACGGGGAAGATATAATTAAATGAGTTACGCACATGTTTGCTATATCTTTTAGCATAATGTTAGTAATTTGGGATATAACAAGCTCGCCGAAGAATAATGAAAAAAAGTCATTCGGTTGTTACCTTGCATTCGAATAATATAGATTTTCTATTCTTCTCATCGTTAATTAATTTACTCATATAATTCATTCAATCTCTTCTTCGTTCCCTTATTGTTTTTTTACGAATCAACAATCTGAGTCAAATAGTTCTTGTGAAAATGAGTACTGACTAGTTATTTCATGCATAAATACAATTAGTACTAAGTAGACCCAAATGCTGTTGCTTGCGATAAGCTTATGTTTACAACATAAGCAAGCATACGATATATCTACCTCACAAGGTCGGTAAATTTATGATTTAACATGATTATGTTAATAAGACACCGGTATCCAGTATTATCGACATTTCTCACACGGCGACACCGGGTCTAGCTCTCGAGTCGTTGACCTAAGGAATTAAAAAACAGAAGTTTTATCTATACTGTATTTATGATTTAATTGCTTTACTTCAATACTGTGAAACTTCTCTTCGATAAACCATCCACCGGTTTTGTTTTTAAGTATTTAAATAATTGGGAAAACCATAGATTTTTTAAGTTGCATGTTATAAATTTTTTACGGATAAGTATGCGGGGATCGGGTATGTCCATCTGGTGTTTTTTGGCCACTACGACCTGTTAAGGTCTGTGATTAATTCTTTCGCTGACGTTTCCCTATATTTATCAAGTAGGTCCTTACTAAGTTACCTACCTATTATCAGGTGAGGTTGCAGTCAAGCACTAATATTATATTTTAAAAAAAAAACATAAAATACAAGGCTGTTTAAATTTGGTTATGAATGTACAGTTGAGTCTTCTTACGACAGTTTCACATTCAAATGAATATCTTTTTATTCATATGGGTTCTTCTAAAAGTTTCGTTAACGTAAGAGTAGTAGAAACAGTGATGGGAATTCCTATTTACAATAAAAAAATACATATTCATGACAGTAATGTTACCTAACTTGAATGGAATTTGCTTCAGAGTTGGCTGTATTCTTGGCTGTTTGTCATTTACATATTCATCTACGTTATAATAACCTTTCCTTTTTATTTATCTATCCGACAATTTATTTATCTGTCCGATAACTGTTGCATATTTTTGGATCACTACGGGTACGCGACCCTGGACCGCTCTAGCTGCTATTGTCACCCTCCTCTCTCCTGTGACAGTAGTATTTTTGTTTCCTCTTTTCCTTTCCATCTCTTCATATGCCTCCCGCTGAGACCAACTGGTGATCCCAGCCAGTGACAATGCTAAGCACTATCTATATCTCAAGCTTAGTACTGCGTCAGAGGTCTTGCTGATGCCTAAGAACGTTCCTACCTTACTCCGATTGTAGCGGTCCCCCGTTCCATTGGATCTAGATCGGTCGGAATAAGAATGCACCTGTGTTTGCACACACACTGTCGTTTTTAACGTTTCCTGCAATTTAATATCTCCTGCACACATGACTTGGACCTGAAAATGGACTCCGACAAGAACAAAAGACCTACGGCGATGAATGGAGGTAGAGAGGTCTGATTGTGATGCCAATCAGGCTTTGTCTGATGTCTACACGTAGGCGGTTTAGGGAAGATGGTCGCTTTGCACTGCACTGGGTCAACAGTGTGATCCGGCAGCTCCCTGGCGGACGAAGCAGCCCTATTCAGGGAGGCCCTGTTTCCCCCCAATCCGGGGAAAGGATTAGAAAAGGTGTCCTAAAAAAGTAAATCCTCATATTCGGAGGAAATAACCACAGCTGTCTCTGCATCATTGAATAAGTGGTCGAAAGCACTACCAAAATATTAAAAACATTAAATCTCGGAATATGACTTTTGCGACGTGGAATGTGCGTACCCTGCTTGACACTGAAACCAACTTGGGTCCTCCTCGTAAAACTGCTATTGTATCCCGCGAACTCAGACGCTACGGTGTGGATATCGTTGCTCTCAGCGAAACGCATCTGGCCGACGAGGGACAGAAGGTGGAGCGTAAGGGTGGCTACACTGTCTTTTGGAAAGGTGCTCTCTCTTGTGAGCCCAGAAGATCCGGTGTAGGATTTGTTATCAAAAAAGATATTGTGTCTAAATTAGTCGAATGGTCCTATCCACATCTCGGACCGTGTCACCACGTTGCGTCTATATCTGGACAGTGACAATTACCTGAATGTCATCAGTCTATATGCGCCGACAATGGACAAGGATGATGACATCAAAGCCAAGTTTTACGAAGAAGTCACGCAAACCCTTTCAAGGATACCGTCTAAAGAGCAGATACTTTTGATGGGTGACTTTAATGCGAGAGTCGGGCGTGATTTTGAAGCTTGGTCTAAGATCTTGTGAAAGCATGGTGTTGGAAAAATAAACAGCAATGGACTACTCCTGCTGTCCCTATATGCCCAATTTCAACTGGCTGTCACCAACACTATGTTTAGACTCCCTGCAAAGTACAACAACACATGGATGCACCCGAGGTCGAAGCACTGGCATCTGAAGCAATATTTCCCAAGTGCACATCACTTCCGTTATGCACGATGCTAACGCAATTTGCTCCTCAGGCCATCGACTTGTCATTACCAAACTCAAGCTCTGTCTGTTCCCTCCTCGCAGATCAGAGGGAGAGAAGCCTAAGCGACTAGACATCCCAAAAATTTCAGTGTCTAGATACGCGTGAGATCTAAGCTCAGGCAATCAATAATAAGATTCGGACGATGGACATTGAGAGCGGTGATTCTGTGGCTAATTGGCAAACTCTCTCGTCCAACTTAGTTGCCACCGCCTCGAGGATACTGGGTATCAAACCTAGTACACGATATGACTGGTTTGATGATAACGACGAAATTTTAAACAAAGCCATCCAGAAGCATCGTACTTTCTTACGTCAGCATCGGGATGAATACCAGGCGGAGCAAGTCAAGCGAAGTGGTACGGAATTGCGAAAGTATGTGTGGGAAATAAAGGACAAGTGGTGGCATAGCATGGCCGAATGCATGCAGTGGCTCGGTGACACTAAATTGCTGGGTGCATTTTATGAGGAGGTTCGCAAACTTATTGGTACACCAACACGTAATAAAATGCCCCTGAGATCGCTAGATGGCTCACAGACAAATAAGATGTACTCAATAGATGGTGTGAGCACTTTAACACCTTGCTCAATAGTGATCGAGCTGCGGACATATCCCACATCAACTCGATGATGCCTTTCCCTAAATTTGACAAGCTGGATGAACCACTGACTCTACATGAGGTCACTAATGCCCTTCAATAGCAGCAGAACGAGAAAGCTGTCGGCATTGACAATATATGGGCAGAATTATTAAAGTATGAGGGACCAGAGTTGCATAAAACCATCTAGAAGCTCTTTGCCCAAATGTGGGAGGAGGAGCATATACCTGATGACTTTTATATCTCACGCGTTTGCACTCTCTACAAAAACAAAGACTGCAAATCAGGTTACAACTCATATACAGCTATCTCCCTGTTGACTTCTGCCGGAAAAGTCTTATTTTGCTTAACCGTTTGATCCCCTTGTCTGAAGACATATTGCCAGAAACCCAATTTAGTTTCCGACCAAATCGCGGTCTCTATGAGACTATTTTCTCTGTCCGTCAGCTGCAAGAGAAGAGTCGAGAACAAGGTCAACCTTTGTATCTATGCTTTGTTGAAAAAGCTTTCTGGCTTATGGGTGAAACTGACGAATCTTGGGTGTACGGATAAGTTTGTGAGAATGACCTGTCTCCTGCATGATGATATGCGATGCTGTGTCAATGTACAGGGCGAAGATTCTAAGTTCTATTCGGTGAGCTGCGGCGTAAAGCAAAGTTGCGTACTTGCATCAACTCTGTTCGCCCTGTACTTCGCAGCTGTAGTTCGGGAAGCCTTGCAAACTCTATCCGAGGGTATCCGTATTCCTTTTCGTACCGATGTTGGAGGAGTCTTTAACCTAACGAGACTAAAATCGCGCACTAAAGTGTCTCATGTAACAATCATAGAGATGATGTACGCAGACGATTTGTGTTTTGTGGCGGAATCCCCAGAAAGTTTACAAAGATTCATATCGTGTCTCGATGAGTCATGTCGCAGAAGAAGACCGAAGTGATGGCACTAGACACACCGAACAGTGCTTTGCTTCACATATAACTAGGGAATGCTTCGGTTAAGCAAGTAGACCAATTTAAACCACCTTGATAGTGAAATTAACAGCAGAATCGAAACAGCTGTTGCAGCCTTTGGCAGACTTCGCTTCAAGCTTCTCCGGTCACATGATATGAAGCTCTCTATAAAAGTAGCTGCGTACACGGCAATGGTTCTGCCAAATCTATTGTATGCCTTCGAAACGTGGCCCCTGTACTGGAAATACATTGCATCACTTGATAGATTCCATCTTAAATGTCTATGTGATATTATGAATATCCTCTGGTCGGACTGGGTCCATAACAGGGAAGTTCTATGACGTGCTAATATTGGTGGAATAGAGGCATATCTAATGTGCGGACAGTTGCGGTGGGCCGGCCATGTCTCTCGAATGTATGATGCCAGAGTGGCGAAGCGCATCTTCTACTCAGAACTGCAGAATGACAAGCGAAAACAGGGTGGCCAACTACTGCGGTACAAATATGTGCTTAAGCGTCGCATGAAGCGATGTGACCTGGATCCGACACAATGCGAGACATTGGCAGCAAATCGGCCATCATGGAGGCATACCGTGAGCACTAAGGTGTCCGAGATTGAGAAGAGACGAAGACAAGAGGTTGATGTCAAGCTAGATGAGCTCAAGGCCCGACCACCTGCGGCCATCCGTTACAATTTTGTGGAAGGAGTACTGAGTTCCAGTGAATGCGGTAGCACATTCACTGCAAAAATCGGTTATGTCAGTTACATGAGATCGCACCAACGAGGCTCTCAATAATCGGACGCCAATCGCTGTGGCCGAATACGGTCAGGATATATATATTATATATATTACACTGGTTTATTTCTGTCATCAAAATACAAAACACATCGTTTTACTCACTAAGAAAAGAAGATAATCCAATTCCATTTTTAATACAATATTCACCCCCGGATGGAAACCGCGTCCCGCGACTATGGAGGCTTTTAAACCGCTAACCTGACCAAAACATTTACAATTCTCTGTAATATTAGAAGAAAATGTAGAAATCACAGACGGGCACTAATTAAAGTTTATATTATTATAACACACACGTGATGTTTTATGGTAATTAAATCAAATGCGCGTTTTTTATTAGGCACTCTACCTAGTAGCTTGATGACTGTGGATTAAAATTACTTGAAATGAAAATTATATAATTAGCTGTGGAGATAGGTTTGTTTTCTACGGGAGAGCTTATAGCGCCGTAGTTGCTGTCATTCGTGAGAACCACCGATTCTCAAGTTAAAATTAATCGCTTTAGAGTCGTGGTGTGTATAGTTTACAGTTGAAATTTGAAGGCAGTAAAAACTTTCTAAAATCAACGGGATTTTCAGATACTTCACACTCGGCTTCAACACTGCCTTCTTATTTGGCGAAGCATTGATAACACTTTTCATGTTATGAATTTACATGGAGAGAGGTAGCCATCAACAAGGGATGCGTCGTTCGTTTGCCGGGTAGCAACATAACAAGTAATACGAGAGCAGACTGAACCAATATTTTAACCAACTATTACGTGGTTCTTCTGTTTTTTCAACTGGCTCTCGCTTCTGTAACCGAACCGGAGTATGGTTAAACATTTCACTATTGACTTTAAAGGAGTGTGGTAACTAGTTATAGAAGGAGACTAACCATGTAGGTACCAACATGCATGAGTAGTGAGAGTAATGTGACTCTAACAGGAGAGACCACAAGCTATTGCTTCATCCCTTGCCTGCCTAAAATTTTAGTTTCACAAATTAAATATTCTTACTTGGACTTCGTAGGTTACAAGAAGTAGAATCAATAAGTTTGTTATTTAAAGATTGCTAAACTCTGATGTAGTTTAGACTTCTATGACTCTATGAGTCATACTTCTATGAGTATGACTTCTAAAATATAGCCTAACCAGAGCCAATAGTTTTCATTGCGATCCAGATATCGATACCTGTCTGCCACTGCGCTATAATGTAAAAATAAGAGTAGAAAATTTCACCGCAGTTCTCTTGAAAAACTACCTGAAAGTATTCAAACCTATTGCCAAAAGGAACGGGATAAAAACCGTATCGGCCGTATCGATACCATGCTTAGCCATTTGCTAATTAAACCGCATTGGCTTTGTGCGAAGATTTTGTCAGATTAGGACCTGCGCGTATTGTGTTTGCGCCACACACGACTTGCGCATTGCATAAAATTAACTACTCCTCCATATAAAATGAGACGGATATGATATAAACTATAAAAATCTGGGAATAAATGTATGAATTACATAGTCTACATAGCATCAGCTAAGGATTGAACTCGGAACCCTCCACTCAGTAAGTGAAAGGATACGGGGTCATTAATAAAAATACTTTATAGCTTACTATTTTTTCTGAAACTGTCTCATTTTAATTGGAAGTGATGTTACTTACTGTGCAAAGGGTCTCGGTTTCAATTCCCATCTAGGGCAGACATTACGTGATATAAAAATGTTTGTTCTTGGGCCTTGAGTATTCATAATGTCTTATTTGTGTACGTATATGTTACTTGTATGCAAGGAATCCAAGTCTCTAAATATTTAATTACTATTTGACAGTGATTCAGGTATTTTGTATGGTCCTAAAATTTTTACTAGCGCGACCCAGCCGCTGTCCTTCTTCTATGAAATGCTTAAGCCATATGCAGATTTCATATTTCATTTTTGACTGACAACGGATCAGTCACGGATGGCCAGGAGCATCAACGAATACTTAACATCAGTTGCACGTCTACTTATTTGTTGACCAGCGATATGTAATATATTAATTTAAATTAAACCGCACCGCCTGCTCAAACGTGCGCAAACCTTAACGTACACTTTGGTTTAGCTATGAGAAAGTAAAGGCCGCAGAAAGAATTCCTCGTTTTTCTCCAACAGCCGATTTTGGAGCATTCCATTACGACGGCTTAGTTATGAGATGAGTTATTTCCTATTTCCGGGCTTTCGAAAATTAACAATTTATTTATATGTACACCAGTAAGGCCGCAGATTACATCAGTTAGGGTCCTTATTGGCTCCAAACCACTTTTTTAATAAATAGTGATAAACTACAATTAAATAGACGAGCCACCTGATGGTAAGCGTTTTTTACCCATGAACATTTGTTAGAAAAGAAGAAGAACAGAACGTAAGAACAGAACGTAAGCTAAGAAGAGATCAGATAATTTTGTTAATTGACTGTTCGACGCTGCAAAGGAATCCTATTAAAAGTTTGATTCTCGAAGTAGAATTATAGCTTGCTAGGAAGTTATAGATTCACATAACACTTACTAGTACTGGTACTGGTACTTCTTCATCACCAAACAGCTTTGGATGAAATTGGTAATATTAGTGCGGTGAGTCCTTACATATATTATAAAAAACTCTAATTTAATCTCGTGCATTGAGTACGGGGTCAAAGCTTTCAGATATTTGGTCCGCTCAGCAATCCCTTTATTAATCTGCACTGGAACAGCCTGGTCTAGACCTTCTCAATAATAAAAAAAGACCCGTACTTTGGAATGAATCGTTAACTTTTTTCCTGTTATAACTTAATGGATCAAAACATTCATTCTTTAACCTTAACAGCATATTTTAAAAATTAACCACTTCTAATATGTCCCTCATACCTTAAAGACCTTATTAAGACATAAACAATACTTTGTTATGAGCAAGTACAAACAACACCCAGTAAAGATGACCTGAAGTTTCACACACAACACACTGGAACAAAGGTTCTATGCTTGGACTGGGGGATAAACAAAGTAAAACAATAAAAATTCATTCTAACGAGTAATCAAAGATGGCAATCAAATAACTTTGTTTTAGTTGCTCCGTTGTAAATCGTTTTTCATAGAACGACTAACGGTATGGGGTAATATTATATAGCTATTACTGTATAATTTTACCGTTGGGTACGTTTATGGGGGATCTAATGAAATAATTGTTGGTTCGAAGTGTAAAGTCTCGATGGGGTGCGGTTTATTGGCGTCACTACGAGAACCCCTAATTTCGATGTCGTAAAGTACTGTCGAATTCCAAGATAGGTACGATGTTCTTGGACAAGTTATTTACTTTTATGAACTGAATTTAAAGAAGGTTGTGTAGTGGTCGGTGTATATTTTTTGGGGTCATTGTAAGACTATTTTCTTTCTGTTCGTATTCGTAGGTCACGTGTTAGTTTTTCAAATCGAAAGATGAAATTTAGTAGGCAATATAATTATGCTTGTGGATATTGGTGATCATCTCATAGACGTAGCTTTGTGGTAAATATATATATATTTTTAATTATTTTACAAAGAAAATTATAAGATTTAAAAGAAATAAATCGTTAAGTGAATTTTATCATTTAAAATTAAATCATTATGATAAATACAAAATGGTTATGTAAAAAAAATTTTAGACAATGAAGGTAAATTTACCCCTCCCCCTTTATTTCCAAAACTAATTATTATGAAGAATAACATAATAAAGCATTCCTTAAAAGAACGTACATGTATTTTTAGAAAACGTATGCAAATTGACTATCCGCCCTTTATCTTGGAATTTAATGACCGTAAAATTAAAAAAAAAACGTTAGGTTTTGTTTGGGGGCTGTTGGTAGTCCTATATGAACATTCTATTTTCTTAAGATTGCACAATGAACGGTAAATATTTCTCATTAACGTCATAAATCAACGTAAGTTCTCACCTGTAAATCTGCAGTCGGTGTTCTCATATCCACAGATATCAGCAAATCGTGTACCTGTAATGAAAATCCCTAATTATATATTTAACTATATAATATATAAAAATATATTAAACTTTATTCCATTAATAAAAATATAATTTTTGATTCTTTTACACATTATAAGTAAAGTTTTAGTGGCGATGTGGCCTTAGATGGTAAAGCGAATTGACTTAGAAAAAGCTTTTCCACTTTTTACATGGGAATTCCGAGGCGGAAAAAAATATTCAATTATTCCAGGTGGATAATAAGCAATCGTAAAGTTTTAAAATTGTATTGTTTGTCGGGAAGTGAATGAGCAGTCTTCTAGCCATATCCGTCCACAAAGCAAAATGTTCATAAGAGTATCCGTACAGTGGATGGTGAACTGATCCGTGGATCTAGACTGGCAGTTACAATCGTTCAGCTCTTTTGTAAAATGAATTCGGCCTACGATCTTTTGACTTTCAATTCAATTACTAATTTGCTTACCAACCGATTAACAGATATTTTTAAACTTTCTGAGGATTCAGTCGCACTGGAACAACCCAGCAGAGAATAAACTCCAGGCATCCATGTAAAAATATTTCAGTTGGGAATTTCTTGCTGGTTCTTCTCTTTGTTCTGCTGTTTATGAATGGAAGCGTAACGGTCGAAATATTCGCTTAGTGTTTATAAACACGTAATTTAACACTAGAAATGTGTTTGGAATGTCGTCATATGACGTGCTAAAAGTGTTTTCGAAGACTTATGTTGGATAAAAAAATATTGTCATTACTTACAAACACTATCATCTTTTGTAATAGATAAGTGTCCGGCGTTGGAACACTTGCAAGTAACTATTTTTTGTTAATGTTAATACTCGACAAATGAGCAGACGAGCCACCTGATGGTAAGTGGTCACTGTCGCCCATGGACATCAGCAAGACCAAACGCATCACTGATGCATTGTCGGCCACGAAATAAGAAGGTTAGAAAGAAGGTAAGAACTAATTAGCAGATGTTTCTTTCTAATTTAGAACAGTTTAGTACCGAGTGCGGAAAAACCTTGTATTCGTTATTCACATAATGCGCACTTAAAATATTAGTCGTTCAATCGCTCACTCGCCAGTTATGCTTTGAGATTCACCGTGTAAATTGTGATCGCGCTACAACCGACGACTGGTTGCATTGCTAGCGATTAACTGTAAACGATTTACACTGTGCACTGTTCACATTGAACCATGATAATAACCTTACTAACATAGTACTCTTGTAGTACTAGGCACGTGTAGAAAGAAATATCTCTTATACTAGTGAATAGGATACCAAATACTTAGTGTTTTTTTGGGATTAGTTATAATGAGTCGCACTTAATTTTTTTAGTTAAATGTGTTACTTAGTAAATTGGACCTATAATTTTTCAAATATTTTCGATCTACATTTATATTATATTAATTTATATTAATAATAATATTTATTTATATATGCAGTGTTATTAAATCACGGTCTCTCATAAAAATTTGTTATTTTGAGAGAAGCCCAAGCGTCTGGAGTTTTATGAAGATATTTTATCTAGTCCTTTTGGACGAGCCACCTGATTGTAAGCGATTGTCATCAACCATGGATGTTTATCACTAAAGGCAATCACCGTCACGTCGATCACCGAGTTGGAGCCAGGGACCCACGTATAATACACTTACCTATTCGCCAGGTAACACTTAGCAACTTCTTTCAAACGATAATGCGCCGCACTCTTGACCATACTGAATTTTTTTAACTCATTCGGGCACCATTTTAGATTCAAGTAGCAACACTATTCAACTACCCGTTTTATCTCATCGCTGACGAGACAACAATCGCGCATCGCAATCGATTCTTGAAGACGGTTAAATTAAAAAAAATATATTAAAAACCACCGGCAGAACAAAGGGACCGCCTCTTTGACAAAATTCGCAGATTACCGCGGCATCCGATAAACCAATATCGCGTGTAGTGGTACTACGACGGACTGGCCCGTGGCGTGTTCACACCATCTGATTGTGTTCCAAATTCAAATGTGAGATTGACACGGAGATTGGGGTGAATGAAATTGGCAAAATAACCTTTACCTCGCTCTAGAATCAATGTCTGTCTATTTTTAAAAGCCTTATTTGATCATGATAAAAAAAAAATATTAAAAAAGACATTTTTTTTAAATAGATGTAAAAAATAACCACTAATTTAATAGCTATTACCAGTTTTCTGTTAGCAGTAGTGACAGCTGTTTTATTGTAATGTTTTTATGATGAATTTAAGTTAAAGTTAAAAATAGAAAAATTTTACCTAACTATTTACTTCCACATTTTTCTGTAACACTACAGATTTTACGAATGAAATAAATAAAAAAAATGTTAATATGTCAATAAATTCTTATTTATTTATAGGTAAAAGGTTTGCAAATTTAAATATTGAATAATGTTCAATCATAAATCATTAATTAAAAAAATATATATTTTAGTATCATTATAATATTCAATATTATTATTGGACTCTTTACTTCTGCAACTTGTTAAACGTAATAATTGCATTGCAATATAAAGTGTCACCAGATGTTAGATGGAGTTGGGGTGGGTGACCATTAGAAGTTGTGAAATGTAATGATTTTGGTGTACCTACTGAATAAATTAACTATCTTTCCCATCACTTTTTAAATGAAAACTGCGCATAAATCTACAACCTAAATTGTCCCTCTATCTGTATGTTATAGAAATTTGCAAGGCACCTAACGTCAGGTCGGCCGCAAGCCCTTAAGTTACATCCATATCAATTTTAAAAATTCAGTACAATCTTATTATAAATTCACACAGGATTCTATAAACTAATCTTGATAAAAAATTGAAACAGCAGAACAAGCGACATCTGATTAACGTTTAATTACGATTGGATGTTAATTCCCGAGCAGTCAAAGGGCCAGTCCTCGCCGGCGTCACTCGCCAGACAAAGTGTCAGGATGAAAGGAGCCGCCGGCGATTGTCGCGGCATTGTGTCGTCACTCGTTAGTCCGCATTATCGTACTAAGATTTATTTTAACGATTAAAAACGGACAAGTCACAAGCGCTAGCGGCTTGGCATAGGCGGTGACGAGGCTTTGAAGTACATAGTAATATACAGAATAAGATTTATATAAAAACGTAATTCACTTTTGTATTATATTGAATAAAATTAAAAAGATGAATAATATAAACATTAAATTGTATAACTAAATCTATATTATTATATTACATTTTCTTATTATATTATTGTATGGTATTGTATTTCTTCACTTTTCATCATAGTGGTGTGAAAACTTGATAAAATTTTAAAGTATTGCTTGCAGGTAAAAGATATTATGGTACAGATAACTATATAAATAACAAAGAAGTCTGGAAATAATTTGAATTTGATATAAAGAGGAATAGAAAACAAAATTCATTTCAAATAATAAAAAATGCTGCACGTGTTGTCCATGCATATTTATAACATATGTACCTACTTGTGACAATTATATGATATTTTTTTTAATTCCAAGTAATTGTAAACGCATTCATTTAATATGGAAGAATACGAATATGTAATTTGACAAATAAATGGAATTATTTTACTGACATAAAAATAACACTTTGTAAATATACTTATACTCGTCATTTTTACAATATAAAATATACAAATTTATAACGAAAACAAAAAATACAATAAACTCGGGTCTCCTCAGACAACAGAGGGGTTAAGCCATATCGCTGGCCAAATACGGGTTGGCAGATTTAACACACCTTTGTGAACGGTAGGGAGAACTCTCAGATAGATAGGTTTCCCCACGATGTTTTCCTTCGCCGGAGCAAGTCATAATTCAAATACCATTTATGAACGTTGTTCTCTTTTGAATTGCGCCGCGTCCGATTACCGATTAACGCTCAAAGGAGCAGTCATTTAACTGCAATGGGACTGTATGTGCTTTCGGCTCTAGCGGCCACGAGCCAGTATTGTTAGGTAAACAATAGCTATTAATTATTCGTAGTTGTTCATTAATTAGCTTTGGTTAATTTGTATGGGAATAATAAAATACCTTTATTTTTCCCGTTGTTGTCACTTTGCTAAAAACGTGTTTAAGGATAAACCGAATCGGGAACACGGTATTCCTTTGAATACTCAGGGGTCGTTTTGTCGCCCCATGGAAGTCGATAGCTTCCTGTAGTATTCTTATAGTCGCTGTCAAATTTTGAGATGCGTGAATCTTCTTCCTCAAGACATTCCCGGCAGTAGAGTTAAACAAGTGAAGTCCACTAGAAATCCCGAACATATTCATGTTTGCCAAATTGCTACGGTAAAATATGTTTTGAAAAACTCTTCCTCAGTAACTAAAAGAAATGGGTAAAAAATGTACTTTCGTACACAACGTTGAGTATGAAATGAAGGCTCTATTAAACAATTTTTTTTTTCGACAAATATTGAAATACTTTCAGCCAAGTCGCAGTCAAATGGTGGAGGTATTCACCACTATTGCCTACCGACTGGACTGTTGGAGGTAAATAAAACAACAATTTTTTTACTGTTTGCTACCAAGTAGGTAAATTAGTGAACTGACACGCGATATCACATCACCTGATTATAATGACCATTTAAAAACCCAGTTATGCCTGTAAAAACATATATAACTTATTTTTATATTTCGCATTTTTATTACTTTAATAACCACTCGGAAGGCTTCCGTTACGACTTCCCGAGTCGCGATTTTATTTTTAATAATACCGCGCACGAGAGACGGATTACACAGCTAATTACAGCTTCAAAAAGTGTATTTACGCACATAAAAATTAATTGCGAAAGCTGTTACCAGTATATAAGAACAGTTATTAAAACAATAAAATTTTAAGTTCTTCATAACCTGAGCTGCAAAGAACGCAATGAAGTTCATAAACGATTCTCCTTGGCGATAATAATTATCAAGTTTTTTCTTCACACTTGAAGAATAAGCCATTAAGTGTTTACGGCCAAGATCTTTATGGACGAAGGAAATTGGCATGGAATTCACTATGGGCACGCGCTAAAGACGATTCCTTTTGTGGGATAGGAGGTTCTATCTATCTCCGATGACAGATCTCGCCTACTCAAGTTACACTGCCGAACAATGAATGACGGGTGGCGAATCCCTCCTGCTGGAGGTGGCTGTGCTTTAGGTATATTAACTGAAGAGGCTTGCGCACGGTAGTAATGTTCTATTTCTCCAAAGTAAATTCCTCTTAAATTTATCCCTTAGTTGTATAATGTCTAATCTCAAAAAGTGACCACTAGGCTCTACTAGGTTAAGTCACGAACTTTGACAGTACAAATCTCTACTGGGGTAAGATCTCTACTAAAACTGACTAAGCCTCCACTGGGTTAAGTAAGCAAGGAGAGACTCCTGCCCTGAACGGCACTCACTGTAGTGAGTCGCAATTCCAGAGAAATAATCGGTTCGGATTGAAATAAAATTGTACAAAGGCCAGAACAAGACCCTGCATGTGCGTCTTGAGAAATCGTCCTATTGTTACGTTTAAGGCGAGCTGGTACATAAGTAAGGTGGTTACAGCCCTGGAGGTTTGCTTTTATTTGTTAAGTGTGTATTATGTGGTTTGTGTCAGACTGGCACGGTGTACAAGGTTAACCAAATTGATCCCAGTGGAAAACTATAACGGATCACAGGAGGTTAAACGCAAATGCAATTGTGTTTGGACATGAGTTTTAAATATGAACTATAAGTATAATAATGTAGGACACAAAATTAAATCCTCCGTTTATTTGTTGAGTTATTTTTTATATATTTTTAGGAAGGTTTCTTATATTTCGTATATTAACATATTTGTAATTGACATTATTGATATTGTAATTGAAGATCAGTGCTACTTTCTAATCATTACAGGGAAATAATTGTTAATTGACAACATAACTTAATTTAATTCATTTTACCTAAGAATTTAATTTATTTTACCTAAGACTTTAATTTATTTTACCAATATAACAATAATAATATGACCATAAATATTTATTAGTGTGTTAAAATTATCTAGGACTGTATTAACGGGGCAAGTCCGACCGCGGGTGACGTAGTTCCCAATAGATCGCCGTAGGTCGAGTGGTGTGGGGGCGACGACGGCTCCGCTCCCGGGCCTTTGGTTGAGACCGCCGCCCGACGTGTACGCACAAACATGTTTGTATTTATATACACAATTTTAATTTTGTAATTTCAACTGACACGGCTGCCATTGGCCGAGTCAGGACTATAACTCGACCAGTTACAGTAGCAAATCAGTTGATTGTATACGAGTAGTCTAAATCAGGATTTCACAATACGATGGTAATAATTAATCTCGCTTTGTATTGTGATAAAATGATAAGGTAAAGGGCTATGTTTTCGGCAGTAGACGTTCTGTTACATGTTTTTGTATCGCTAAGTTACCATCACGTAAAGTTTAGTAAGAGTCGCCTTTTATACCATATATATAAGTACCGAACATACTTCTGTTTGCCTACTCTTGGCTCTTGTCACTTGACAACTTGTCATCCTGGACGCCATATCGAAGCTGGTGGAAATAAAAGGTGGTGGTTCTAAAGATTCAAAACTAATTTTGATTTATAATTACAGGTACGTAAATGTGTAAAAAATGTGTTTAACAGTGTAAAGAAATATTGCGAGATTACAAAAAAAATATCCTTAATATTAAGATAGTTGAGTAGTTATTACGTAAACAATAAAACCAATATTTACACATTCAGTTGGTTATCGAGTTACTTTTCTTTATTATTTGTAATGCAAGTTATGTTCGTGAAGCTGGGTGTTTATTTATTTTTAATAAATAAAAAACAGTTTACATTATAATTTAGTGCCTTCAGCAGTATAAATGTACACAGTTTTAGCTGATTCGCTGAAGGAAATTATTGTGAGGATCTATTTTTTTCATAAGGCTGCCAATCCGCACTTGACACGTCATATTGTTAGAGATAATTCGATTCCAGAAGTGGGCCTTCCGTCTATTGTAATTACGATTAATGTGTAAATTATTGTGTTTATTTACTGAACTAAGAAATATATAACGAACTAGAACGAGATGATGACCCACAATAAAAGTTTCATTTAATCCTTTTTTAGTACATTACAACGCATTTAAAAGTTGTTTATACACCATCCGTCGCTGACCGACGCGCCGCCCGACATCCGTTATCATCCGTTATCTCGGTCCGGTCCCCACCTGTTCTGTCCAGGGCTGTCCGCTCAGTCTCTTATTAATTAAAGTGAATGGTTATCTCCACCGGTCATTGTGGTATTGCTTTTGCTATAGTGTATACCAATTTTGAGATGATTTCTTATTTAAAGTTGATTTTAAGTATTATTAAAATTGTGTAATATTACTATTTTAAAATGTATTCTTGATTATATTTTGGATTCCGAGGTTGCGAGTCGTTTTTATACCTATAGGATATAAAAATCAACCAACAAACAGTTTCTTGGTGATTCTTAGAGCGATTGAGGTCATATTTACTCAATATGTTTATTTCGTATAAAAAAATGCTACAGGTGTCTCCCGCGAGTTATCAATAAATTCGACATTTATAAATTTTACATTAGGTATACATTTATTTATATTCGTTAATATTTTATTTTATATTAATATTTAAATATAATACAAATCAACGTTTGTCAGAGCCGCTAGTATTATAAATGCATTAAAAAATAAAATATAAAATTTGTAAGAAAAAAAATATTAACAGATTGGTTTTAAAGCCGATTTGCCGTTCAGACAAGGCTCAATTACAAATACCGTACACATGTTGAATTATACGAAATTATATGCGTATTTTAAATTAAATTGGAAAAGTAAATATTAATAAAAAAATTGAATATCTAAGAGTTGTCAAAGCTACGTAATTTAAGAGTAGTCTTACTAGCCCGTAATTGGCACAAGGAGCGTTAATTTGGAGATCCACCATCACCGGTTGGACAGTGAGGCTTTTGGATCCTGTTGCCGCATTAAACAAATAAAACCTTACGCTCAGTCGGCGAGAACAAAAGATTTTTCCGTTGATGACAGCCGCCTCAACAACCAATTGCAGCCATTAACGTGTAATCACTAGAGGTTATTTTAAAGATCGCCAGCTTAGCTCGATAATCTTCTTTTTACACCGATTTTGTAATACGCTACATAGCGGAGGTGCCGCTAAGGTCGGGCGGTATTTTGATTTGACTATTACAGAGTTATATTTCGGTCTGTAACACTGATTGGATGTGTTTTAATGTTTACTTTTTTTTAATTAGTGACTTATAATTCATGGTAGCAGTTATTACTGGTGTTTTGACCTGTCAATCGGGACATGTCAAAATATTTCACGGTTGATACTAAAAGGAGGGTGTTGCTAGCCAGGCGGGTAAAGAGGAGGAACGATTAAGCTGAGTGATACAGAGCGCAGATAAGTCCAATAAAAAAGGATATGACCTCATAGCTTTGTCTATTGTCTGTTATGGAGACCCGAAAACACGTTATCAACAATAAAATCAGTGCATAAGTTATACACTGACGTCTTAGCTCTGGGATTCCTTTGATGTGGATAGCATAGATAAAATATATATACATGACTGGATACAATTATCTGTCATGTAAATATCTAGCCGAGAATCAAATCTGGAACCCTTCGTTTGGTCGTTAATTAACAAACACAAAAAAGCGCAATAGTCTATAGTTAGATATGCTATGACAAAAGTGTGGTGTGCTGTAATACTTAAATTAAATGTATTGATTAATTACTTAGAAATAATTTTTACGTGCCACCAAAAGTGAACTGTAACGAACGACACTTTTAATGAAAAATGTTGTTAAACCTTCATTTTATAAACTCACGTAAAAGGATATAAATTTATATTTTTACACGTATACAATTTATGCTATACCCACCATAGATATGAACCCAATGTTGAATGGGATTGCGAACAAAATCAATTTTTCCTCTGATGGAAACTTTCAAAAATCTATTTCCTGTCTGGACGCCCATCCGGCCATGGCGTCGCATGGCTTCCGGTAACAACGAACGCTATTATTTTCTCGGATGCATGCCGAATTGTTTTTTTAAAACTTTGTTTTGTGGGTACTTATACAATCATATGTAGTTGTGAAGTACCCTTCAAAATTTTTGTTTTGTAGCATTTGCAATGGATCATAAAACATTTTGATATATTAACAAGCAGATCTTTTAGCTTGGTAAGTAGGGCTTCTGCTTTGCTTTTGGTGAGCGATGGATCAGGGGTTGGATTTGCAGCTGGAGTCATTTATGCGATAAACTGTGTTTATCCTCGGTACTTGCTTTATTTATCAACAAGTTATAATATAACTTAATCAGTGTTTATAATGTGACAGGTTATAGTTTAGATAGGATATAAATTGTAAGGTAGTTTAGAAGGAGGATCCATCTATCCCTAAGCTCAAGCGAACCTTCCTAATTGGTCGTGGGCCCTGCTGAATAACTGACGAGGTAATTCATCGGATCGAAAGTCATTAGACTCTGTACTACCCAGTCCACAATACCAGTCAGCATACTTTACCAATCTTGAGACCTCCTTTTAGAATTACCCGTGAATTGCGTTAAGGTATTTTGGCTGCAGTGTCAGAAAGATAATAACAGGCCATTCTCTACATCTTAACAGAATTTATAGCAGTCAACGCGTTGCTTATGCCTTTAGTGTAACGGATGATAATGGGTGGTGATAAACATTTCTCATTTGCCTCGTCATTCATTAAGTGACTTAACTATTCGTGTACCAGCTATGCACATAAGAAAACAGGCATAATTCATAACATTAATATCAGCATGCTGCTTTATAAATATGTATTTTTGATAGAAGGTTAGGCTTTTATTTTATCCATGCGAATCTCAAAAATTAAATCCTATAAAAATCTTAGTTAAAGCGTAAGTGTTTACTCTAAAAATGTTCTTTCTAAACCATGGGATTCAAACTTTTCATGTTGGCACAAGGCATACAACGAAATTATAATCGGAACAAATTGAAACCAGCGTCATAAAATAGTTGAATTCTATACCATTAACGAACTTGATACAACACCCATACTTACTGACATACGAAAGTAATTTATAGGAGACAAGTCAACACATACCCCGCCGGTACCACCCGTCGCCGTCGCGCTGCTCGCGAGAAAACAGACAAATTACACTCTATTAAAACCCAAATGGATATCAAAATTATAACCATCCTTACCAAATTATAGGGAGCCCTTTCACTTGTATACATATCGGTTGAGATAGTGTAGGCTTTGAACGAATCTTCGGCTTGCAAAACAACTTATGGATTAGGTCAACGCGTCACCTCGCATGGTCCTACATGGTCTCATGCAACGACGAGTGTTATCTGTAGTGCTGTAGTATTTTTATTTATTTATTTAATTATCCATATACACACACACACTTTGCAATGTATAAATATTAACGACTTAAAAATGTGTAAAAATACTGCTTATTTCTTCAAAAATTTATTCCAGCCGACCGGCGACTGGAGACTTCAGATCGATATGAAGATGAAATGAGAGATAAGTGTGAATCTACCTTAGGAACCTTCATCGGCTTTTAGGAAACAGACAACCTTTTCTGAACTAGTACAGCTGAGTACACTTAAATCTTTGCTGCGTACGGGTGCGCGCACGTACTTCAGTACAGAGTAATACTTTTGTACTTGAACAAAAAGCGTATTTAATATATTTTAATAATAGACATATTCATAGCAAACTGTTTTAAAATTTGATGTATGAACTGTAATAGGTACTACTGTAAATGTTTTAATATTTAGCATCAATACGCACCCAACTCATGAGATAAAAGATTCGAAGATCAAGTTACATTAGGAGCATTTATCAAAGCAGTTAAATTTGTTAAAACTCGAGGAAGAACGGGATACAATCAAAGCAATCGATAGGGGGTCTCTAATTAAATAATTTTGTGTGTGTTCCGTACTAGGCAACATTTACCATACAAATTATATGTAACAAATGGTTATTACCCCCATGAGGTATGGTCTCCGGTGTCATATGAAATCCGATATGGAAATAAGCGAGTTATTAACGTGATTTGTTGGGCTTTTGAGTTGTTGAAGAGGTTTACTATGTTATATGAATGTATTAATAAATATTCAACGGTGGATGTTAAAGTCGATAGTAGTAAGAAATTTAGGGCATTGAAAGTTGGATAAGTAAATATTTTAACAAAAAATCTCCTTAATTAAAAAAAAAAAACTTTAACCTAAGGGGTAGTGTTTTTTCTTCACATTTAAGTGGGATCAAATGGGATGTATACTCTCTGAAGCAAAACAGAACTCGTAACTAAACAAATAATATACAACTTTTTAAAATCATAAACATTTTTATCGAATATTTTAAAAATATATTTAATAACAAAAAAAAGTTAATAAGTAATCTTATTTTTTTGCAAAAACTGTCAATTTGATTTTGCATACGCGATATAGTAGTGAATAAATATTTATAAATTTGTTTACTTTCGTCATTCAACCATCATTTTTCCAACCATATTGTCTCTACTCTGTCTCACTATTGGCTTGTGTCCCCACTCTCAATGTGAGGAGTTAAAGCCATAGTCCACCACGCTGCCCAACTTGGGCTTCGCAGACTTCACATATCTTGTTACCCCCCCACTCAGCAGTCAGAATCTTACTGGGCAACAAAGTCGTCAAATAAGCACCTTTCTCCTGAATCGTTTAATTTTACCATTAAGTAACATCAAACTTTCCGTTTAATTACATCTAATTTATAACCTGTGTAAAGTCATTACAATCAAGGTTTTTGCTGCTTACAGATTTTACAGCGATGTGGTTTTATTGAGGAAACCTGTTCATTACTGTATGGTTTTATATCTGTGTGTATTATACGATGCATTTGATTTTAAAATCATACCTTCATGTAGAACTGAAAAGTCTTCATAGCCTAGAAAACTGGTAAGCAATTATTCAGCCTACACGATTCTATAGCCAAGACGGCTTTGTGCCCCCGAGTTATATTATGTCGATGCCGTAAGTGTGAGTGTTCCTAGTGAAAGGTCCCAGAAACGGTTCCCAAATGAGGTAGGTATTTATGTTACAGATAAACTTATTTTATAGAATTCTCCTGCTTCTAGAATCAAATGTGAAGTATATCGACGTATTTTGGTAGCAGTGGTTGAACAGCCAGTAATAAGATCCGGCGCTGTCATATTGGTCGGCAACGCCTTGGTGATGCATTTATTGCATAGATTTTGGAGTGTGGTTGTGACCACTTATGATAAGGTGATCTGTTTGCTCATATTTCTGCTACTTACATTAAAGAAAAATTTTGCGTTGTTTGTGATGTAACCTTCAATTTAATTCAGGGATATGAATGAGTTGCAAACGTATATTTTATGGAATCCCACGCTTTTAATGTCTGATAATTAATACTTATCACATAGTATGTATATACAAGTATGACAAATTACACTTTATTGCCAAAATTTCTTATAAAATCAATTCTTCAAAGGTCACTGCTCCGCGCCGAGGTCATATTATGCATAAATGCATTTTAATATCCGCATATAAAAAAAAACATCAATACATCTCGATATATTCCTATTAAACTTTAAAAAAAGTGAAATAAAGATGATTTTGCATTGTTAGCTGTGTATAGTGAAAAGGTAGAAAATGCCTGTATTGTCAAATAACATGCAGTAGTCGTATCAGCTGAATTATGTCACGAGGGCTTTTACTTTGGAGCTTATTCCAAGGTGATGAGGGTGAAAATCGATTAAATCCTGTGCCAAGAAAAACGTTACAACTTCACAAAATACTGAATATTTCAAATGCAATCTAAACCTCACTCACTGAAGTTCCTATTGTCCGAATTTCGGCATTCGAGTTTGCTCTACTTTATATTTTAAAATGTCTAATTTATTCACAATGTTTTCTCCGTGTTGACATAATGAAATAAACGAACGATTTGTATTCTGAATGGGTTATTTGTCAAACTTTGATCTTAGATTAGACTATTTTAGGCGCAAAATGTCCAAGTCTCTGTTCTTAAACGGTTATTTTATGTTGTTACAAAATAATTTATGGTGGCTTCGGCGATATATTCTTATTAGATTACAATCAGTATTGGCTATTAATGATATATGCAATAAGATTTATTTCTAAAACTTTTATTGTGGATGAAATCGTTTAGAGCATTTATATTTCTATTCTGCGCATTACACAATGACTGTTTAATTCTCTTAATTTTTCTTAATTAACTATTTGATTCTTATTATGTGACGCGACCAAAGGTCCCGGATTTGGTTCCCGGTCATACTAATTATCTATTAGTTGGGAGATCAAGTAATAAGGCTGTCACTACTTTATATTTACATTTGAAGTTTTATTTATCAATTTTCAATATTCCGATTATATCTTGTAGATATAATCTATATTCATAACATCTAGTAGAGCAACTTTTAGTGCGAACTGGCGCGTCGTCAAGTAAACAACCTGTCACCGTCGCATGGTGGTTTAAAAACAAACAACAATAGAGAGGCTCCCTCCATACAATATCCTTTGTCAACTTTTTTATCAGACTGGCGGAACAGAAATGTATGTGGTGGAGTCGTCTTAAAATATAATTAGCATAGTAATAGTTTGAAAAATATTATTATTTGTTTTTATTTCCTTATTAAGTTATAATCTTATATAAATAATAATGTTAGACAGAGTTATTAATTATGTTTTTTAATTATTTAGCATTATGATATAACAGATACTGAGTTAGACATAAGTCATAGATATAATTCTAATTGTGTATGTCTGAATATCACCCAACATCAATTTACCAATTTTTATACAACTTTTTCAATTTAAAAGTCTTAAATTTAACTTAAAAATAGTATCACACACTATATAACTTAGTCAGTTTTTTTACTAATCCAAATGAAGCCAATGACTAAAATAGCTGAATTCAAAAATAGTTAAGTTGAAAGTAATTGTAACAATAAAAGTCACTTGTTTGAAAGTGAATGGAAGTATTTAATGATAATAAATTATTAGTAGACGGTATAATGAATAAATCAAATACATACATTTTGTGCCAAGGTCTAACGTGTGTGTCGTACTGTTGTTTGTCCGTTGATACAGTTGGAACATATATAAAATCTTTATTTAATTGTTTTCTGTACTCGTTGGAATAAGTTCGTTTCGAGTCGCGGAGCTTGTTACCTCGTTATAAATGCTCATTTAGATTACAGTTCAATCAGTTCAGTGTTGATAGACACAACCATAAAACAGCTGTTTTGAAACTTACTTTAACATAACTGCAATAGCTTCGTCTTGACGCTTAGAATGACATCAAGGTAAATATTGTCATTATTTGTTTTGACAATATCGTTTATGACTTTTGACTAATCAATTAACTGAGTGTAGAAAAACAGTTCGTCGACTAAACTTTGCTTAAGCTAACGCCCACTTTAGTATTAGGCTGAGATTACAAAGCCAAATATTTATCTTTATAAAAGAACTTCAAGATTATTTTGTAATAATTTTTGTGAGAAGCCTTTGAATCTATTTTCTGTTCATAGTGTATTTTAATTCAAATATCATGTCAACCCACTATCTGCCTTCTGCCTATTGGTTATCTCTCAAACACTTGAGCGGAATATAAAAGAGTGTTTAAATGTGTACAATATAAAATATTTCAATATATTTATAGTACTTACAGAGCCCTATCTTACTGCGTCCGATTTTATCTTGATTGATTGATTTTTAAATGAAATTTCGGAATGTTATTATAAATAAAAATGCTTACAAGCAGAAAGTATATATAATAATAAGGTTTACAGGCGCGGATCATGAAAATGTAACATTATTTCTCAAGCTTTAAATTATATGACATAATATTTAATGTATAAAAGCAGCATACAGAATAAATTACACGGATATATGACACTCCATATGTCTCCCACTTCGAGTCATATTTAAGCGAGCATTGTTACCCTTGCATTCCTTATTTGAAAACGACATAACTATTGAAAATTACAAGCTATTTACAACTCTAAATTGTACTCAATAAGGTGCAGTATTAAAGGTCGTGTTTAAGGTACTTATTAACCATGTTAGGAGCACTTGACCATTGTTGCGAAAAATTGATTTACGCACAACATCTGTTAAGTCATGTACTACTGAGATTTAGTACTATAGTGTAGCCGCTGGTACAGGTGTGAAATATAAAATGGTCAGGTACGTTTGATGTAACGGTTACGTTTTGTTATGTAACGAGTTTAATTTTTGCAGGTTAGCCTTCGATGCATAGCTACTTGTACTAAGCAATTACTACATCTACTAACCACAATCACATTTAAAGATTAATGTTGAACTTTTCTGCTTAACAAATGAAGCATCTCATTCACTTCACACTTGACACGTTTTTCTTAATTTTTGACTTTCATTTTATATTATAATATTATATAATCAAGTTGAATCACCTAAAGATCAATTTTTATATATTGTTACGTAGCTACTACGTTTACGTCTCCAAAATGCTCCTAGGGTGAATGCAGAATACGATTACCCATTAATTTAAGTTATTAATTAAGTTTAGTCTTTTATTCGTCTGTGTGAAATGATATTAAAAAATATTTATTTATGTATTTGTAGCATTCATAGCGGCTATCATTGATTTTCTTTATAAAGACATAATACTTGACAACAGGAATTAATTATATAAAATCAGGATGTAATCTTTATACCGCCTGTTGATACGGGAAAATAAAGAGACAGCTAGAAATTTTAAAAATAAAAAAAACCTCTTTATGAAGTATTATATGTAATTTAGTCGAATATAATATTTCATGTAATATCATAATCTCTGACGGTTTTATTATGTATATGATTATTATAATCAATATCCGCTTAGAAGATCGCGTTTCATAATGCCGACAAAACAATCAAACTTTAATTTATTCAGTTGATCGATCAATCGATCAGTGCGGCGCCTCCTCGACCAGTGCATGATCGATGGCTGGCTCTCTCGATGTAATTAATCGGGTACCTGTTATAATATCTAAAATAATAAAATTGTTACTCGACATTGTACACGGGATCTGATAGTTTTGAAATTTAACATTATTTTTTATGTTAAGGGTCCGCATATCCAACTAAAAGCCTTGCCGTTCTCGCGTGAATATGTTTTTTTTATATTAATAGTCGACAAACGAGCTGATGAGCCACCTGAAGGTAACTGGCCCCCGTCGCCCATGGACATCAGTAACACCAAAGATATCACTGATTCGTTGTCCGCTCAGAAATAAGAAGAAAGAAAATACTAGCTCTCAAGCCCCCAGCCGGAACACGACGAGTCGTTTGGCGGCTGACTCAAGCAGGAGGGTGGTAGCTAGCCAGGCAGGCTTCACGGAGTTGAAGCAAAATATAATCAAGGGAGTCATGTAATATTATGAAATTACGTACTTTTCACTTCACCCCTTACAGTCGATTGGTTAAGATTTTATAAGCCTGAGCTGTGAAGCTGAAACAGCGGAAACTGTGCGTTTGGATCGTTCGTTATGAATTTTGTCAGCAACGCTGCTAATATCTGCCCTTTCAGTAACTCGGACAAGTTCTGATAGTTTCGTGGTTTGAACTTCGTTTTGACGCACAGTAGTGCTGGGTACCCATTCTGTACGTACGTTTAACTTTTCAAAGATGTGTATGAGAAATTAATTAACACACGTGTTTTGGTTATGTTCACTTAGACGTGTGAAGTTCGTCAATACAAATCAATGTTTGATAAATGTAATGGAATATGACACTTATCACTCACGTTCTGAAAGGAGATTTGAGTCAAACAGTGGAATAGTTACGGGTTGTGATGAGGATTGAGTTTGAACATCTCAAATGTTCGCATGATGCATCAAATTCAAAGATCATTTAATCATTAAGGAATTCTTTAAATACTTATGCATGATATTTTTTGATTTTCCTAGAGTTTCGAAAAGGTGCTTTAACATTCAGGAGAAGAAACGGCGAAAGAAACTCTTCAGCACATCTTTTAAAACAAGATGTGGCATGGCTAACAAATGCTAGCTTTCAGTGCAACAGACGTTCGCTTGAAGCTACAAACTTCAACAACATTGAATGAGATATGTCCTTATTATTTAGAAATCGTAAAGCGTACTACACCACACTCCTCTAATGCGGGCTAGTAGAGTGGTTAGTGGCCAGTTCTTCTGTTAAAAAAATTCTTCTGTTAAAACAGTTCTTCTGTTAAATTCCGCTATCTAACAGTAGCTGGATCTGATGGGTTGACGTGCCCTCCGAAGCATGGAAGCGCTTAAATATTTTTGCCACTAATAATCCTCAATCCAATTACCTACCGCTCCCGAAATCGTTCCATCAAAGTCTTTCAGTCACGATTAACGTCGTAAGCTATGAACACTTAATTTAGGTTAAATAATTTATTGATATTATAAACCGATACTTCTCCTACTAATACAGCATGAAATAATATTTCTATCACGATATCGATGCATCATGAGCTAATACCTCCTAGATTATTAATTAAATCACCACGAAAGCTATAGAGGCAGTGTAATTGTATTACTCAATTCCTATTTGCTACCTGTTGATTTCTCACAATAAATTATATTCGAAGCGAAGTAGAGCAACTTGTCGTGTGTAACAACTGGATCTTGAATACAACTGGATTACGATACAGGCTGTTGTTTTAATATTTATTGAAATTCTCGCTGATAATTCTGCCAATAAGTGTTAATTGTTAATTATGATAATGTCTTTATTTCTTTCTGATGAGTTAAACGACGTGGTGCAAGGTTGGATGGTTGCTTTTTAACCAGACAAAAAATTAACTGTTACTAATTACTGTTAACTCCTATGGGATGGATGTAGAATTTGTTCCAAACTTTTTTTTGTATTTTCAACTTGTGATGATTGTTTGTTTGAGTCAAATCTTGCAACGGGTATCAAATGAAATAGTTTGTTGCGTAAAATACGATAGCTCGTTCTTAAAAGTGTTTTTCACTAATTACTTTTTATGTTTTATCTTTCTGACCACCAGCTTTGAAGGAGAGCTCTTTTTACATCTTTCTTTTAAGAACCTTATATCATAGCGCACCGGCAAGAATTACGAAGGAAGCTCTTTCTACACTTTACACGTACGTTGTAAAAAAGATCATAAGATCATTGAGGATCGCCAGGAATCCAGATGATGTGGCTGGAATTTTAATATTCGGCGTGTAGTAGAACAATGGAAAGATGATGTTGGTATCAGTCTAAATAATTCCTCGGAGTACTCACCATTATACTCGTACAGTCTGTAGAACACGCAGAGACAGCCAATGTCGCTTCGAAGACTTAAAGGTTCTAATTTGTCGGTGATTCCCGAGTCGTAAACGATTCGGATTAGCACGTTTGTATGGCGACAAATAGATTAGCTTGGTATTGTGGCGCACCTGCCCAGAGATGAGAACAGTACTCCACACTGACTTGTGCTGTGTAAAGCATGATCAGATGCCTCGCAATGAAGTACTGCTTTGTCCCCGTTCAGGGCGACAAGTTTTTTGGAGGCTAATATTCCTATTAGATACTGCACGATGTACGAGATGCCAACGAACAGAATCCCGATACTCTTGTCAATGGTGAGCGCAGTTCCTTTAAACTGGGGTGCAATCACAAAAGGGTTTTTTTAAGTAGTAAACTCGTGTTTTTGAGTAGTTGAACTCAACTAATTTGAGTACTACTGATGACTAAAACAAAAAAATTCAAATGAGGAGGAACATAATTTTTTTTAAATGTTGAAAGCCGACAAACGAGCAGACGAGCCACCTGATGGTACGTTGTCATCGTCGCCCATGGACATCAACAAGACCAAAGGTATCACTGATGCGTTGTCGGCCAGGAAATCAGAAGAAGGTACAAAAGAATGTACTGGCTCTAAAGCTCCCAGCCGGAACACCACGAGTCGTTTGATGGCTGACTCAAGCAGGACGGCGGTAGCTAGGCAGCCAGCTTCACGAAAAGATAATACCACAAATAATATTAATGACTTAATAATAATACCGATAATATAATCCTTACGTGAACCCTAATACCAAGCAGGCTAGCATTTGTCGCTTTTTACGACACCCTTTTCTACCACCATGGGATTCGGGGGAGTATTCTAGGCTGCCCCAATACGGCCGAAATATAATTTAAACAAAAATAATCCTATTAGAAAAACCCTACGATTAATTTTGTATTAAGGTCATACACTATGAAACCATACCATAAATACTTAAATGAATAGCCAGAAATATATTTAATTTTCATTGAAATAAGGAAACCGTACAGAAAAGTCAGGATGAATGTACACTGGTTTTTGTATCATGCAAGAATTATGTCTAATCTCTACTAAAAAGTAGATGTTTATGCGCCGTTAAGACTTTACGACAATTTTATACACTGAGGACGGTATTACAATAATCGGTGACTTGTAAGGCAAGATGTGTCGACCCGCTTAAGCGGCCAACTGACAATGTTTTAATTTTGTTTTTGTTGCTTCGGCATCCCTATTAAGATACTATTGCGGTTAGCTTAAAAATACTTAAATAACAAATTAGTTGGTAATCTCTGTGTAATTATCTATTATAATTTCAATGCTTGGGTTAATTGTTATGGAAATTAAATTAATTATAATCAAATGGATGTTAGCTAAAATAGGTATGAGCTGGCTGCGTAGGTCGTAGAACCGATAACCATTGAGAATAAATGATTGTAAATTTGTTACGAGATATGTCCGTATTTCTGGATTAGTCCAACTTCAGATGGATATAAAATACAGGATATTTATACTAATCTGGTATTCACTATTATAAATTTACACAAATTACAATAGTTGTAGATTCGTGTGTTTAAGACGGTTTCGAAGGCGTTCAATACTAAACTTTTATTAATTCTGATGTAATTTATATATTAAAAAACATTAAATTGTTTCTTATTTTCATAATTAAAAAAACCTTAAGGTTCTACGTCAATTATTAATATTAACTAATTCTCTCTGTATAATCAATAATAATAATAATAATAATAATAAACACTCTGTATAATCTTCTCGCCCACTAATCACAAGACCACGTGATCGCTGAACGAACGGTCTTCGTTGCGAAAGTGCGAAACAGTCTCGGACTGGAAGGCGCAACTCGCTCGTGGCTCTTAGATAACAGTTTGATAAGATCAATCAACACCATCATTCGAAAGTTTGAAAGAGGACTTCACTTAGAATCTCGAGTTTAAATGTTAATTGTTACTTTTAAGCGGTTATTTGCTGAAAATAATATTTCAACTTATTAGCGTTTATTAGGAAAACATCATAAGAGAATGTGCATATTTGAAATTTCTTTATGATTTTGTCAAAGGCGTGTAAAGTCTGATATACGGGACTTGGCCAGCATAGTAGACTATGGGTTGACTTACTCTTAGAACATGCATCACAAACCAATGAAACTCGCAAATAAATATGTACTCTTTCATAATACAAAATAAATTCTTTGTATGTCTATTTGAACGATAATTTCAAAAACTACTGAACGGATTTCCATGCGGTTTTCCCAATATCTAGACTGATTAACGAGAGAAGGTTGAGTGTATGAGCTAAACGTGAAGAAAATATAAAACACCTGATGGTACGGGTATTTTGATGCGGGCTTAGAGGGGCCGGGGTACCAGTTTATCAGATGTCAGGTTATCCCGTCCCGGTAACGTCTCCGATTTGGCCAGGATATCGCCCCGGATTAGAATTTCGCTGGTCAGAAAAACTCACGGTCAACTAGATGTCGTTTATTTTATTCTGTTACAACAATATTTGTCGATAGAGCCAAATGGACGCCTCTATGTATAATTTTATCAACGTGTTTTTCCAACCAAGTCCAAATCAAATATATCTAACAATAGACCAGTAACACTGAACAAATATTTCCCAACAGTCGCCACTTCGTATAGAGGTTGTACCGAACGACCACTTGACCTTTTTGTAAAAAGATTTGCCTTGTCTGCTCATGAGCATACGTGATGGATGACGGTAGATGCACCATCTATTATTGTCTTATAGTTGAACGGTGAAAGTTTATTATACGTAGGTACAAGCAATGATTATGTTGCTAGAATTCATTTTAACAGATATATATAAGAATATTATAATGAGAGAGTGCGAATTTTGTGAGTTTGTGTAATATATGCGGAAGGTAATCTCCGAAACCATTGCGACTATCTGAAAAAACTCTTTTACCATTCGAAATGTATGTACATTGTTCTGGATGGATATAGTCTATATATCAAGTCAATATGTATGTTAATTAATCGTTGATTCCGAACGATGTCGGAACGGGCTGTTAAACTATATTACAAATAGGTAAACATTTTTCTTTTACGATTGCCAAAAGATTTTTTTGTAACTATTGAGTAGTTACAAATGAAAACAACTTTTATTATCATAGTTGAATTTCGGCCACAAGGCAAACGCTTGTATAAATAAATATGGTTGGTGTATATTTTTTTTAGTAACTACATAGTTGGTAAACGTGCAGACGAGCCACCCAGCAGCAAGTGGTCACCGTCTCCCATAAATTTCAGAAATCAAAGGCATCATCAAGGTATTGTCTTCTGAAAACGAGGCAGGTGAAGTGTATTAACACGGATTTAAATTAAATAAAATAAATCAAAAATAATGCCTAACATTTTTAGTGCAGTTACATAACCATTAAGGTCTATTAATGGTCGGTCTTCGACTACTAGGCAAACAGTAGTATTATTAAAACTACTAAAAGTAACCTTAAGTTTTGATTATTCTTACTTCACCTGTTTAACTGTTATTAATATGGTCTAACTGATATGTCTAATCCCTTTTGTCACTCAGCACCTTAACCCTTCTGTATCCTGGAACTCGTTTCTTATTCATCTGGGTTGCCTGGAAGCAATCGCTCTTACGAACCTTTCTTTCTTCTTACGACCTTGTTTGTATATCTTTATTAATGTAGTGTTATTTTTTGCGGTTCAGCTATACCTAAAGAGAAAATAAATTAATGATATTAAATATTAACTACACTTTCTACAGAACACATGGACTAAAGCAGTAGATCTAGGAACATAAAATATTGCACGGGAGTACTTTGTGTAGCTTAGGTGGGTATCTATAAAATAATTAAACAAAAGTCTGATGTTATCAAAAAGGTCATCGATGGAGAATCCTACCGGGCACATGGCAAGTAAATTAATTACTAACTAATATGGAGCAAAAATTTGTCTGTCCAAACGCACTAATCTCGATAATTACTGTAATACATGTTTAAGATGTATTTGTCAATATATATTTTTTTACTAATTTAAAGTAAATGCTTAAGTACAATTCCACCACCACCACTATATGGTATGTGGCAATGTAACTATAGTTGGTATAGCACATTACCTTAGGAAAAGTCTATTCGGTCTTGATTAGGTCTATTAGGATGGATACACTGATGCGGACAGACTATACCATTGATAAAAATGACGCTATGTTTGATAACACTATAATACAATAATCAATGGCAAGTTACTAGTAAACAATAGAACTAGTTGTAATAATATGTTAAAACGTTATTGTTATTAATTTTTCATTTATTATTATTAATTTTCAATCAAAATAAAGTTACTTAATATAAAATAAAACGTGTATACTTGTTAAAAAGAAAAAATATATTTATTAACATAAAATAAACCTCTGTTCGTGTTTCAGAACACGGATAATTTCGTGGTGCGTTAAAAACTATGCTAAAAGCGATAGCTTTGAAACAGCACACACAGGATTTGTACCGTCACCTCTGTCGGGAAAATCAACATACAAACCGGGAACGAATACCTTTCCGATATGCCTCCCAAATAACATCTAACAACTATACCATCCTTAACAATATTAATGAGTTTTGAAATACACAATGCTTAGAATAGAGTTCGACCCTTATAAATAAGGACATACCGTACATGATCCTTGACTAATTTGCGCCATTCAAAGTTACCAATACATTGTTTCGGCATACCTATTCTGTAGTTATTCATCGCACTTAACTGAACTGGGACAGTGTTGTACGTCTGTTGTATAGAGACCAACTGATCCTAATTTCACGGAATGTCCCATCTAAATTCCATCATAATTGTTAAAAAGCAATAAATCATATTGTTAAATAATTTTAATATAATAAACCGTAATTTAAAAGTATCATTTCTTTTTCTTGTGTCTACCAGTAAACTTCTAAAGAACGTGAATGGTGATATGGATGAAAAATCTGTAGCATAATTTATTAGCTTTTCGCTTTGTTAACAAGTGTCATATTAATAATGAGAATTATATAATAATTATTATTTTTATTATATATACACCACTCTATACTGTGGTCCAGTTCGGTTATAGTCAAAAAATTAAAAATCCCCATTAATAAGATTAAGTTCTAATTGTGACTCTTTTTATTGTGTAAATTTTAAATGCTAAATTTACTTAAATCAAAGTTAAATTTCCAAAGACGCAATTTTATTTTTATAGTGATTGTTCTGATTGCTGGACCATGTGCAGTGCATTATTTTCTGAAAACTTCACCAGAAAATATTAATTATTTTTCTTATATGTGATACAAGTTCAAAATCTTCAATTTTTTTTTGTTACAATGTTCTTTCTATTTAGACTACAGGCTACCTTTAACCCAGTTTAAAATTGCCGCCTTTGTCGATAGTCATGGGACAGCCACCGCGACACTGACAGTTTGATCGGTCTGTATCTGATTAATTAGTGTGGATTTTGTGAATTTCTCATGTGTGTACTACCGCAAGACACGAATATACTCTCATTATATCCTGTAGCTTCAGCTACCATTGACCGGCTCATCGTCACAAGGCACATGGTTCAGTATTGGGAGAGAGGTGCCAACTCGTGTAGCTATTTTGATGCATAGATGTCCGCTTTACTAGTCCTAGAGTCTTAGCATACGGTCCATTATACTGAATGCCGCGGAGGCCACACAAACACGTCTCACCGATACAAATATTTATTTCATCGCGAACTCTTACACTTGGTCACCCTAGTGCAGACCGACAATCTCTAAATACTCGCGAACAAGAAAATCTATTGGCCTTTACAAGCACCTTAACAACACTAGGCTCTTGTGAACACTAGAGTTATGGAGGAATCGCGCTCACAGAGAATAATACCCTTTACTGGACACCTTACAATATTGGAGATCATTGATATGCGGTTGTATAGATCGAGTTATTTAATGTCGAAGGAATTTTTAATTTACTCTTTGGTTTCGGAGAAGCCAAGTTCCAAAGTGTTGGCCGGTAAACTCTCAAGGATTTTTTACTTATACTAAGGTTTTGGTGTGGCCAAGTTCCAAAGCTAGTTTTTACTAATAGTCTCACATTCAGGTCACTTTTTTAACGATTCTGTAATATGCAGCTTAACCCTTTAATCTACCTTCCTTCTAGAATCGACCACAAAATGTTTTTACATGTTTGTGGTGGTGATTTGATTGGGTGGTTTTAACTATTAATGTACAATCAAGTGGAAAGTCTTCTTGGCTATTGATACGAAAAATCATACCAAAAGTTTTCATCTAAACTTTTAATTATCAAGAACTCTTTTTTTAAGTCTCAGATCGAAGACCCCATAACTTAGTCAGTAGTGACCGTGCCTGTCAAGCTAAGCGCCCCGGGTTTGATTTCCGGTCGGGGCAGACATTTATGTGATGTTTGTTACAGGGGCCACGTTTTGTTTGTGTTGTCATATTTATGTAAGTTCTTGCTATTTACAATAAAAAAAATCTAGTGCGGAGGTGTCGGCGTGGATTTTTTTTTTTATTTAAAACTAAAATAGTTAAATTCAGGTATAAATATTTGGTTAGAAGTTCATCTATTTATTACGTGCTTTCAAAATCACTATTCTTATATTAACTTAACCCGGTTTAATCCAGCTTGCTTGTCATCCAGTACCTAGAAAGAAAAATATGTTAATAGTATGATATGTAAAACAGTCTTTAAATGAATATACATAGCTATTATATGTACTAGATATATTAAATAGGTGAACATTGTAAAGTGATTTACGTAATTAAATTGTAAAATAGTTGATTTAAGTCTTACAAAACAATCAGATTTAAACTCGCTTTTAAGTATTCCTTATGTTATTTCATCTAATATATTTTGATGTATTCATAGGAGTATTTGCACTGTTTCTTGTGCTCCTTATAAAATCGAAACGTTAATAAAAAATATTTATATATGTAAGAATATTTATTAATAATATTTTTTTTGAAAAACGTATCGAATTTCCATTTTAATTATAACAGTAATTTTTGGTTTTCGTGAAAATTTAAAGACTTATATTTTTTTTTTAATAATTACGGTCAACCGAAGTAGTGGTACAAATGAATGAAGATTTGAAGTAGGTCATGAGGGGCACAGCAGCGTTGATACATTTATAATTAAACCCAAAAGAATTCCCGTTATACATCGCTGTTCGAGTTACTCGCAAACTTTTTGATTGTTTTAATGTTTTAAAGAAACTTGCAGCGTCATAATGTCAACGAACGCGCACATGTGCGAATATTCGTGTGTCTCCAACATTTCCCAACTGATGTAATGCTATCAAAAAGTTGTAATTTCATTGAAATAATTAAGTTTTTTTGCCACTAGGCATTAAGTCTGCCATTTGTACTCACTGGCAAGTCTGAGAATAAAGATTCAAATAAATCAATAAATTATATGAATATGATATTAAATTCATGTCAATGCGTTTCATTGCTATAAAATGCAATTTTTATGGTTGATAATGATCTATTATCCACTTGTAACTATTTAATATTCCAAAACACTAAGTTGAAGTGTCTCGTTACAGTAAACACTTTTACGATTGTCAGTTGTTCTGTGTGTCGTAAGCAAGAGGCCTCGAGTTAGGCCGAGAGCAGTCGTGACATGAGTGATGACTTGCGGGGCGCACCAACAATATGCGTAAACTTGTAAAGGAAGATAAAGTTAAATGAACTAATTCTTTATTCGTTTTAAAGTTGATAATAAATAATGTTTTAAAAATTAATAAGTAAATAATTTACCAAAAAAAAATTGTTACAATTTCAATAAAGTAAATTTTTTGCTTTCACATCCTATTTCTCAAAAT
>PDGT01000012.1:6748653-6873455 GCA_003671415.1 Megathymus violae | reverse complement strand
GGGGGGGATTTTTCTCCAAATGTAAACGGGACCAAACGGGAAGTTTAAACAAAAAAGGATTTTCCGAATCGGTGAATAGATGTCAGATTTCTGGGGTGAAAAATATAAACAAATACGAACGAACTGAGAACCTATTCCTTTTTTGAGGTCGGTTAAAAATATTTAAAAAATGCAAATATGTGCAAAAGGAAACCACGAAACATTAATAAAGTGAGGGCTAAACACGCTATGTAGCACGACCACAGTTCACTTTCGCGCAGTGAATTCCACCAACTCTAATTTTTATACAGAAAGCATTAACTGCCATGTTTACAACCAAAGAACAATACCAATTCAGGAAGTTGGTGAGGTCCTTTAGATATTTAAAAATATCTTACCAACATTATCGAGTAACATTAGGCTTAAACTGGATGGCTTCACGAGCAGAGATTTGTATTTAAGGTTAAATGGAGTTCCTTTGTATTTACATCGTAAACTTAATGTAGCAAGAGTCATTTCACATTGCGTTGCAAGGATGCTCGGGTGCTATGTAGTGTATCCTACCTAAAATCTAAAGTGGTGGGTCCTGCTAAACAACTTTGAACCAATCAGTTCAATTGTAATGGAAGCATGGAAGGCACTTTGCAGTATGGTCTTTACTTGCCAGGCTGTTTACCACCATTTAAAATCAAGCGTGAAAACCAAGCCTTTTAAGTGAGGTAACCAATTCCAAGTCGGCCGGCAACGCTTCGGCGATGTCATTAATACTGTGGATTTCTTTAGAGCAGTGTCCAATATGAGATAGCCTTACCTGCTTGTTACATTTAAATTCATTTTTCGTTTAATAAGCTTTATTGATATGTGTATATTTTATCTAGTGTCTTCTGTTACTTGAATATACGTTAGCAAGCATTATGGGAATCATTGATTACCATGGTCGATCAAGCATTGACCACTACTTTCACTATTCAATAGTTACAGGATTTTTTAACTATTTACATAATTATTAAAGATCAAACAAAAAGAAAAATAATATTTATTTTTTTATAACCTCTAGTCTAGTCCTTAGTACTTAGTCTTTATATTCATGCGTAAAGAAAAGATTGTATGCCCTTTTCGCCTCTGTTTCTGAACGGATTTTTGACGTTGACTGTTTGTAAAGGATTTTGTCTGAATTCTAGAAATTAAAAGTTAAAAACAATGAATAACATTTTTAGTACAGACAGAAGAAAAAAAATATTTTTAGTGATAAATGTAGCTTTTAGGTCGAATAAGATATTTGAAATGTAAACAAAAAGTAAAAAGACCACAATTAGTAGACATCAGTTATAAATTTACACATTGATAAATAAAGTAAAGGTCTCTGCTTACCGTTTACTCAATGCTATCTACATCGTACTAAGGCTGAGGTCACACTGCTCGTGGTATCACGGTAGGGCGTCAAATAAATAATTATAGCTTCGATTTTGTCCGAAGAGTGAATAAACAATTATTTAAAAGAAGGGGAACACGATCTGGAAAGTGGTAACGGGTTGTTGGTGGATATAGATATGAGATTACAGCAAATTTAAAATTTAAGAAGTAAGTTACCACAAAAAGCGGGCGAAAACATCGAACTTAAAGTTATTATGCATTAAGTAAATACAAAAAAGGTCTTTAGCTCAAGTACATTCTATTGAAACTAGGCCTTAGGCCTAGGGGCGCTCATTAGGATCTCATTAAGCAAACCAATATATTAACTGTTGTGTCACAATACTTTTTAGGTAATGTTATGCATCTTAAAAATACTCTGATAATTTTCTTTAGAAGAGTGATGTTCACAATATCAATACTAGGAATAAGGTTAAACTGATTGTAGCAAATTTCAGACTTAACAACACTGGTGGCTCTTTTATGTACAGATGTGTAAAAACCTATCATAAAAAAAGGTTATTACAAACTAGATGATTAGTGCTTTCTATAACCTAAAGTTAAAGAAAAAAGTAAAAGTTTTCTTCCGGGACCAGTCGCGGTATGAGTTTATAGATACGATGGCATAGTTTGACATTTTAAAACTGTAAAAACGAACTTCGTATAAATGTTTGTATTGATTCATCCAAAGCAACTAAAAAACTTTTATATATATATATTATACATACTCTTCTCTTTATGACTACTTTTTCTTACTTCTTCTAAATATCGTAACAGGAATTGCGTCACCATCGCCCGGCACACTACGGCTTCGGATAATATCGTACTGTCGCAAACAAAACAGCTCTGTGCAAACAACCGCGAGCCGCGAACAATCGACCACCACGTCGGCCCACCGACCACCACGCTTTGTTAACCGTTTTCACAATTAACTCTCCAGCGAGGAATTTAAGAGACAGTCGTGTCACTTAGGCGTTTGTAACGAGAACTACTCTTGCTACCACTCGAAAACTAACATGGTTTTGCCGCGGAAAAAATGTGTTGCCGAATTTGAAAGTCATATCAAATAATAATAATAATAATAGCTCTTGAATCAGTTTGGTATTGAAAACTATCCATCCATCCACAACGTTCGATTTATCATCATCAAGATTATTTAGGTTTATAATTGTCCCACTGCTGGGCTCGGGTTTCTTCTGATAATGAGTGTCACGGTGGCCAAGTGTGCAGGCGACTGGCGTTCAAACCACTGTTTAATGTTTAATGTTGGAAATAAAATAAACTTAATTGAACTAAAATTGAAGGCCTATTTAAGGTTTCGCTTGAGTATGGCTATACTCATAGTTAAAAAGACTTGGAATGTAATATACAACTGGTGCTACGTGGTGTGGTGGAGTTATTGGGTAAGCTTAGCTTGGCTTGGCTCATTAGCAGGCCAATAAAAGACATGTATCCCAAGACCCCAGAACAACTTAGCGATTGATATCTATCAAAAATAATCGAGTGCAACGCATAACGTGCCTTATACCGAAACGCTTTGAAAATTTTATATTCAGTCATTCGTATCTCGACCGTATCCAAAATTACTTTGCTAGAACAAACTATAACCTCTTCTTGTATGTATGGAATATGTATATACTAATTTATATTTATGATACAACACTGTTATTCAAATGTTTAAAATTACACATAATTTAATACCGTGAATGGTAGTGAAATATTAACGTCTTCCAACAATAGTTATGCCAAAAGTACCATACCAATTTCGTCATAATTTTAACTGTTCGAAAGCCTATAAATCAACTTATTAAATGCCATTGTCTTATTCTATTGTACCGTAGAATTGTCGGCTGCAAAATCGCTCGCAGATTTTAGTTACTTAATAAGAAGTGTACCATGCGACAATTACATCGTCATGCGAACAGTCCCTTCGCTCTATTACCATACTCTAAAGGTTAAATCATTGTATAAAGTATTGTTTCTTGTTAACAGCTGATCCAATTAACTATCCCCAATGCAGGCTTAATTAAGCCGTGTTCTTCGTATGCCATGGTCGTTTATGTCCGATCAATATTCGTCTTCACAGCTCATGTAATAAGAATTATAATTGTGTGAGGTTGGGTTGGTTTCCATTCACATAAGAAAAATAAAGTTCTAGATTAGGAGTTATGGTATAGACTATGTTTGCATGCATTGTTAAGGTACGGTCAGAATAACTAATAAATATGAAACATGATGTCTCTGTATATTCTAAATTCAAATTAAAAATCATATAGGTATTCTCTAAATACACAGTGCACGTAATTTTTGGCTTCTACTGCCGTTTCGAAAAGGGGCTTTAACATTAAGGAGAAGCTCATCTTTTAAAACATCGATTCGGATCAAAAATATCCTTAATTAGCAGGTTGTAGTCCTTTTTGAAACGAATAAAGGTATCTAACACTGTAGATAAACTAATGTCTGGACGTCAATTAGATATAGAATGATAAAAACAATTTAAAAATCTGTTCGCTAACATACGCCCGTTTGATTCGATGCTGGCCAGTCGTAACAAAAGTGATGTGAAACTTTAAAACCCGTGTCAGAGGTTAAGCATTATCTTATGTTAATGCATTGTCGGACGCGGCGTAAATCAATTATGGTACGTGACCCATGGGGGTCAGGTGCGAGTTCGATTCTAGCTTAACGTTCTTGTCTGATCAGGTGGAAGGTAGCGATAAGCGAGGAAAAAATATCTTGATTAAAAAACAAGGTTAACAAACCTTAAAACTTAATTGTTTGAGAAGTTTGGTTCAGTTCAAATTAAAAACGTAAGTTTACATTAATAAAAAATACATTTGTACATGTGTATCGACTGCTATTATTTGAAATTATGACCCTTTAAACAACAATACCTTGCAGCCAACCACTGATTGGAATAATTAAACCTATTTTATAAAGACTTTCAAAATATATCATCTAGGACATTACCTTTTTCAACATTAACTGACATTACGGACATAAACATATCGGGTACTCACGATTTTATGATTAAATACAGATAAAAAATAAACACTGATATCACTGACTATTCTCTAAGTTTCTGGCTAGCTACAACACATCTTCTAAAGGCAACTGCTCCAAGTGTAAGGGACATTTTTCGGTGACTCTAAATCAGCATCAATTTGTCGTGGTACATCCTGTTTCACACTTTATTAAGACTGAGTTCTGTTTCACTAAATTTTATCTTAATGACACTCGTGCCATACACAATATTTAGTTACGCACCATCCGTCCAGACTCATCCGTGAAACATATGCACCCTTAGAATGAAAGGGACTTAACTGAAAAATTGCAATTTATGGGAAATGACGAAGAAAGTTTTCAAAAATGTATGGTCTTGAGTAAATTTAAAGAGACTGATGTATGAGGTTTTCCATTTTTTCCTTTCTCACTCATAATTCGGGCTCTTTTTCACCATGGGGTTTTAGAGTAGGCTTTTTTATGTAAATTTATAGTAAAATCTGGAATTTCAGGAATTTTGAGATAAGTCACTTACATTCTAAAGGTGCGATTATGTGGGATATGTATACAGTAGTGCAGAACTGAATCATCGTTTCTTCTTCGCCGGAACACTCTTTAAACAGCTTTAGCTATTACAGACCTCAATGTGTACTCGTGATCACTTTTCATCAAGTCACCCGTCTACTTGTTACCGTTGGAACCGTCTTCAGTGACACATAAAATGAGCGCACGCACAGTATACCAAATAAACATCCACCGTATAAGTACTTCAATATTAATTACGTTACTAAGATACCGCTTAATAGATTCTCGCTTTTAATAGGACAAGTAGTTACCACCTATTAGTGTTATGTAATGGAATGCAAAATTATCGTTGCTTCGGGCATTAGCCCTAACAGTGTTATTGTTCATTATTTAAAGTTTTAGAATTCAACTTACATTTGACTACATAGATTGAAGTCGACTAAGGCTTTTTGTAGTGAGGATTTAACCCGCGAGGTTTTCACTGTTGGGATGGGATCTTCTACTACAACGAGAGGGGTGAAGACCCAAGTTCATTGTGCTTGGACTACCATTATACTTCTGAGCTATTATTATTAAGATGGAAATTTTTGGATACAATTAGCTTAGCCCCTAGAGCATAGGACACGTTTTAGGTAGTAATTTGGGCTTAAGGTTCGTCTCCTAAAGAGAACGCAACAGTATAATATGATAAGACAAGTGAATATATAAAGCTTCAATTAACATCAGCAGTGTTAAGGGCATTACACACGAGACGCTAAATATGGGAAATAAAGTCCGATGCACAAGCACTTCCACTCACAATGGCTCTAATCGCCATGATTTAGCAGTTTCGAACATCTTTTACAGTTGGTAATCTAATTGTCAGATTGTATTCTGATTTGTTGATTGTGCGCTCATCAATTTGAAATGTAGAGTCAGCAAATAATGAAGGATACATTTTTAATCACAAGTCAACAACTAAGCCAACAGGCTAAGGTTGGTAAGTGGTGATCGACATCCATATACGACGGTAACTCCAAAAGCATTACCAACCTACGAAGGATGTGGAAAACGCGTTTGTTAATAAATTATCCTTTTCTGTAATAGAAATACGTTAACACATTTTACGGTTGTATCTGGCTGTAGTGTGGCAGTTAGCCAAGCAGGTAAAGAATCCAGCATTCACGAGTATCATGGGAACATTAAACAAGGTTGTATAGAGCCCGGTAATCTCTAAAATGACGTACCTAATAGTAGGTATGTATTACTGTTACTATTATTAGGAAGAAAATCAGGCAGCTAGAATGTCCTTCGGGATTTTATTTTGAAGCGATTGAGTATATTTTATCAATAATAAATAAACAGTTACATTGTTTAATAATTTCAGAATGTTAAGTCCTTAAAAAGTGAATAATTGAAAGTGAATAATTGTAAGGTTTATAATTTTAAATATACGTATCATATTCATATAGATTCGCGAAAGGGTGAAATTCAGAAAACCGCTTTAGCTGTCAATAAAAAATATCAGTAATAGTAAATATCATTAAATCATACATTACATATGCAAATGGCAAACCATAAAATCGACATCATTAAAAGCAAATCGATAATAAATTCAATAATTCAGGTAACTAAGCCAAATCCATCCATCCTACTCAAATCATGATAGGCATCTAAAAATCAATTAATGTGAACGTATTTTTTTGCTATCCGTCCACGAGTCGTGTTATAAGAGCGTTAAGACATCGCGGCCGCTAACAAAGCGAGCGGCCATCATGCTCGGTACTTACTGTGTTATTTGGCAACAAACTCGCTTCTCTTATAATAATATTATCATTACCGATAAAAAACTACCGTTTATGACCTTCTAATTTATTAGATATTAGAGAATTGATTGTAGCGCGCTGCTCGCCGTGCTTTCATCTGTACTATACTGTTTCAGCTACCATACATTACAACGCAATAAAAAAATATTTTGTCCGTGGTTACATTTATATATTGAGTATCTTTGTTTTGAGTATAAAAACAAATGTTTTTATATGTAAAGATTGTTAAGTAAAGCTAGTCAGAAGCGAGTTCTTCCCTTCGTTTCTGGTTCGTAACGGCACGGGGACTCCCCATGGTAATGCGAATACGTATTTATAATCAGAGATGACCACATATAATTTGATAGGTGCCACTTGTTTGCTAGCTAATGGAAATAAACCAATCAAGTTCGAATCAGACTCGCATGATATAATATACTCAAGAATATTTTACGTGTCCTGTTCAAACTTAAGAACTTAGGATTTTAATATAAGTTTTTCTGCGAGCTACGAGTGAGCGCCGCTAAAGATTGCCGACATTTAAATAAAATAATTCAGCTTATATTATTATTCTATGCACAAATGGAAAAGTATTTCGTGACGTCTATTCACTGACAAGTGATTGAGTATCGCGTAGAATTTGCTCGTGAATACGTGTACTGTTAGAACAACCATTATTTTCAATTTATGAATTACATTAAGTTTGATTTCACACCATGGCTGCGCTTTCTTTGTGCGATTTGGTCCGAGTTATACGCGGATGCTGGAATTTAACATGCTTTGTGAGCAAACATCAGTTCTTGAGGCAACGATTTTGTAACATATTTTTTCATTGCTTAGCAGGGTTCACGAGTAGAGGAGATTGATTGAGCAAACAGATTTCTTTCACCGAAGTAAATGATTAGTAAATTTTTGATTTGCAGATTTTTTACATAATAGATGAGTGTTTAATTCGTACACGAACTCTATAAGCGTGGGCCTGATGTTCACATAATTAGGTTAGTCACCTAAACTTTGTAAATCTATTGTTTAGGTAGATTAAGAGTATTATAGACAATTGATTGGTGCAATCGCAAGACATAAAATTACTTGACATAAAATTACATTACTAGAAAAATATTATTATAAAAGACTTCTAAAAGTTTAACTTACGATTGAGACATGAAGTTTTAAATGAATCATTAGTTTTATATAGGTTCGTTACGGTTATATTTTATTATTTGTTTATGAAATATTTAACAAATAAATGGGTCGAGATATCGATCGATGTTTGAATTAATAGCCAATGCTAATCAAGCAAAACATATAAGTTGTTTGCCTTTGCGTGCGGGTGAAAGGGAATATAACAACACATCTTTAATAGTTTCCGTCTAAGATTGTTAAGTAGTGAAATGCCATATCGCCGGCCGCTCATACCTCGCGCCGCTCGTCAGTTTGACAGATGCTCAGTCAGTCCCATCAATCAGAGTGAAACAATCGCCAGGTCAGGAGTTCCGTATCGATGACAGATTGTCAGTGATTCTGAGCTATTGGCCGTAATGCGATCGTAAAACATTGTCTGTATTACGATTCGAGATTTTATAACTTAATGATTTTGATGATAGTGAAATGTTTTGTTGACGTCAAAAATTTCGTGTTGAGGAAGATCTAAAATATTTATAAATTGTAAATTCATGTTTATTTCTGGACATATCGTCAGGTCATAACCTAAGTTCATGATCAATTGAACTAATGTTATGTTCGGTGTTTTATTTTTATTAGAAAAATTCGTGAGAGCATTTAACAAATTGAGATAGATATGTACAGATACATTGAAAACCCAAAAAAATGTGTGTAGTGCTAATGTTGTGTAGAGATGTAACCGAAAAGGCTATGTTTAAAGATAAGCTGTTAGTCTATTAGTAAAAGTTACACCATAAATTGTATTTACACCTTATTTAAATTTATATAACCGCGGTGCATTACAAAATATGACCGGGATCAGGATGTATTTTTACGATTTTCATTCATCTGTAACGCATGATGGATTTTTAATGGTAATGGTAGAATTATGATTTGGTAAAACAGTAATTTTTACCAATACTTTTTGATTATCGATGGATTTTTCTTATGAGTAAATTCTATAACATATATTTAGGATTGATATTATTATCATTTAAGTAGGTACGCACAAAGTGATTTATTTTCTGATTCGGAATAAAAAGTGCCCTTGCACAAACTGTTCATACATATTTTGTTTACTTTACTTTTATTGTGTGTGCAAAATAAATGAATTAATATCCAATAATTATTACATTTAATTACGATTGTTTATGAATGTTTCGGTAACATTTATATTAATATTTATATTAAAAAAAAAATATCTGTTTACGCCAAAAAACACTTCTTACGTGATTACATATTTATGTATATTACATTTTTATACTTATAAACACTCGTTTTTTCTATTCACATAAAATGCCTATTAAACGGAAAGGCAGCTCGAGGGTTTATAGTTATTTAAAACAGTTAAAACGCGTTTTTGAGGCGAAAGAGGTCTTATGGCTAACAATATTTTGTCGCGGGTAGAGGTTATTCCTATAATTATTATAGTTTCCTTTACTTTTATTATTTTTAATTATACAGCTATAATAACGTCAGAAAATTATTAACCTGTTTATTATATAAAGTTTATTTAGTTTTTTATCAATTAAATGCAATATTTCTTTTAGTTTTAAATTCTTAAATGTGTCGTTCATTTGTGGATGTCTGATTTGAGTGAGAATACAATTTAATGCAAGGAAATCTCAGTCAATGTTTGAAAGTAATCACATGATTACGTTTGATGAAGTCTGTGTTACCAGATACTGGGTTCATTGTAACAAATTGCAGATACTTGGACATAATTATGTTCAAAAACATGTATTTTGTGACTTATACAGATAAATAAAGAATATTATTATTTTTTTATTTATTGAAGCATTTTCGAAGTAAATTTCGTTTAACCACTATATGGAAGAAATCAGAACGAATATTTCTTCTCGACATCCAATTCATATTAACAAATTATACCATAATTGTAATGTATACCAACTATACATGTATAGGAACGACTAAATCAAACATATATTATAAATTAAGATACTCGTATCGTAAATACTGGTAATATAAAAGTGATCTTTCGATATAATGTCTTGTAACACATCCTCTATAACTGACTCTGTAAGTCTCTACGAGGAATAACTTTCCAACATTTTCTCACATTATAACAGTAACACACACAACGAACGACCTAAACGCATCACATCACCTCCCGGCGCGCCGCCGCCGCCGGACCGGTTGGAAAGCGGATCGCAAAAACTGATCGCAACGAAGATGGCCTCTTGTTCTACAATGAGATGTGAAACAATTATCGAGACTATTACTGGAAAAAACAAGAATAAAGTATTATATTAATTGGCCGTATTGGGGCGGCCTAGAATACTCCCCCCGATCCTGTGCTGGCAGAACAGGGTGTCGTAAGAGTCGACAGAAGCTTGCCTGCTTAGCGGTACAGCTTCGCATGAGGATTGTATTATCAGTATTATTATTAAGTCATTAATATTATTAGTGGTTTAGTTTCGTGAAGCCTGCCTGGCTAGCTACCACCCTTCTGCCTGAATCAGCCGCCAAACGACTCGTCGTGTTTCAGCTGGGGGCTCGAGAGCCAGTACTTTCCTTCTTACCTTCTCATTTCCTGGGCGACAACGCGTCGGTAATAACTTTGGTCTTGTTGATGTCCATGGGCGACGGTGATCACTTACCATTAAGTGGATCATCTGCTCGTTTGTCGGTAATTAACAAAAAAAAATATTGTTGTGTGGAGTAGTCGCGTGTGATCGAGCGCAGCAACTTCGGGAGTGGAAATAACTTCGGAAGGTGCAAAATTTCTTTAGCGTTTTCGTTTTTCCGTCCTTCGAACACGGTATTATTATTGTACGTTAGCATGTACAGTAATATAAATTTTCTCTCTTCTAATATCCTCGATAGTAGGTGTTAGGTCAAAGTTAAATTAGTTGACAATTTATGACACTTCATTTGGCCAGTAATACTATACTAAACTGCACTGAAACAGCATGTATAAACAACCAAAATAACCTGACCCCCATGCTCTATTGTAAGAAGCTAATGAGTTAAAGTAAAAAAGTATTAGTTTCAAATGAAGGTTTTTTGTTAATATAAATGTATTTTCTCGACAAGAAGTCGAGGAAGAATACCAGAATAATTATAGTGATATTTTAGAGCTTTGTTAATTATAGGTATTCGAGTACGATTATCTACCTGACGTAGCAATAAAATAGGACACAATGACAAACTCTGGGGCAGTAAAGGCGGTTTGACCATTGGTACTTGCATGAAGGTCTCAGTTTCAAAATTAGGAATCACTTGAATCGGTTATGGAAAACCGTGCGAACACTGTGTAAATAGAATTTTTCGTAACATTCTCAAAAGCGTACAAAGTCTTCCAATCCGTACTTGGCTAGCATTGTCTATAGGTACATATAATAGGTATTGAGATGGTATTGAAATTCAGCGAATAGAATAACCGAATAAATAACTCCAATATTGTATATAATATAATAAGTTAATTACTGTTTCGAATATTGAAAAAAAATGTTCGTTAATTTAATTCTGTTAATTAATAATTTTAATAATAACATTATTTATCAATCAATCTACATCACCGTTTGATTGTAATATTACACCTGTTCTCACAAACATTATGTATATTATACGCTATAAATAACAGTAGGTAAAGTTTATACAAGTCTCAGTCACACGGATACAGAAATGACTGGAAGGCTCATTTTTATATTTAAAATTAATGTTTATTACTTAATATTGATCATCGCTATCTGGCGAGAAGTTACAGATTTGTTTCTGTGCGAGCGGGTCTTATTCAATAATATAAATATTTCCAGAGTTTAATTATTTGCAACTTAACGTAATTTTACACATGTCATTTGGTCTCGATATGAGGGTGAAAGTATATAATTTGGAATATTGTAGAAAAAGCAATAAACCAAAAAAAAATAATAGTAGTATTTGTAAGCATATTTGGGTATTACATATTTTTGAATAACTTCAATGGTGGGTTATAGAAGAACCCACGCAAGCCCACGCTTAGACCTTGAGTTATTTTCTGAGGAATAAAAAATCTGTTTCATGTTTGGATATTGATTTGATCACTTTTATTTTACTTTGAAAACATTATAATTAATAATCTTATTTGTGATTATTGATTGATATTTGAATTATTTCTTTGAAATGATTTATTTTTATGTTAACACCAATTTTTTAATATTGTTTCATTTTGGAAACTTTATAAAAATTTTGCATCGCTCTTTATTTCCTGATTAAAATATTCTGTTACAATGTAGTTATTGTCAAGTTGCTCCGAATTAAAATGTCGTATCTAGTCGTTTTCTAACGCAGCAGCGGTCGCTGTCCCAGCCGGTCAAGCGCGCGTTGTCATACTACTTTCTACATAATTTTTTATCTGTGTAGCGATGTGATGAGTTCTTTTCATACCTGTTTCTTGTTATTAGAATACAATTTTATGAATAAGTGGCACGAACGCTTATTGCGATAATACTGAGATTATATAAAGCTGAATGTAATTGCAGTCCCTACAGAAGCTTATGTATCATAAATGTTTGTACTCGACTCTTGGTTGTTTGTGATGTGAAATTGTGTAAGCGTATGCCATTTGTGACGCGATGTATCCTAATGTGAGTGTTTGAGTGTGTTAGAGTATATTTTATTGTACAATATGCACAGGGATGTTATGAGTTTAAGTCGTATATATGAAATGGTTGTTTGGAAAGTGACTTAATCGAAAGTATCCTTAGCTATGATATAAGAAAATTTTGTCGGCCGTTTGTTTGTCTAGTTGATTGCAGACAAAGAGCAATTAGAGCTATATATAGTAGTAGATTTGTGAGTCGTTGCAAGATAAATTTAAGGCAATATCTGTACTCACTGTAGCCACTCAATACATTTATAGTAATTTAGTATTAAATTTAAGTTTTCATATCGTCTACAAAAGTCAGCGTTGTTTTTTGGGGCTCGGTGCTCGTCTTTACAATAAGATTCCAAAGTTGGTACGTGATATACCTATTAGAACTTTCAAGTGTCATTTTTCAAGTCATCTCGTAGGCTAAGGATATTATGGTATAGACGAATATTTAAATGACAAAGACACCTGGAAATAACACTGCCGCCATCGATTCCGCGCAAGTTAAAACTACTTTGTAAATAACTTAACTTGGTATTGTCATATATTGTTTGATAAGATTTGATGAGAAGTTTCCTTCGTCGTTTCTTCTCCTCGATGTTAAAACACCTTCTTGAAGCGATAGTAGAAGCAAAAAATGATTGAAACGTAAATGATTTTGAATTTGAACAGAATCGGATATTATGGAGGTTTTACACCGAAAACAAACATGATCCTAGTGAATTGCTTCAAGCAGAATTGGTAACTCTGGGGGTTTTACGCCGGTAACAAACTTAGTCCTAGTAATTTACTTCAAAACAGATTAGAAGCTGTGAAGGTGCTACCACTGGAATTAAAATGATTTTCCAGATACTCTATCTTTGCACTTTTTATTAACTCGTATTAAGATATCAGTATGACACTTTTAGCGATGTCAAAGTACAGAAAAAAATTACACAAGAACGAAAACAAGATATATTTACAATTCAATACAGATAACTGGTTGAGAAGTACGATCGATCTGTGAGTTCGTTACAATTGAGCCTGGCGTTTTGCATTACTCACCGATCAGTCTTATTTTCGGCGAGAAAACTACAAGCTGTAAACGATATTTTATTTGTAACACTAAAGGGAATCGTTTGCAAATGGCTTTAGTACCCACTGCAATGTACAGGTTTTTGACGGAAAACAAAAATTAGATTTTTGTTCATGCCTCTGATAATCACACACTAAAAACAAAATTCGAATTGATTAATTTTTGAATGATGGCTATCTTAGCCCGAGAAATAAGTAATAAGTTACCTCCATAATAATAATAGTACAATGAAAATTTGTATATTGCGAATTAAATACGTGTAAACCTAAATAAAATGTAATTTATGTAATATTTTATTTAGGCAATAAAGATTGACTCGATTTATGTGGGCGCGAGATTGTGGTACTGTATAGCATTGCTTCAGAGCGGAACTTTTGATATAAATTACGGCATCAACTATTGGCAGTAAAATTCGGTCTACGATACAATTGGTCATGTCCGCTGTACGAACAAGGCGAACATTTTCATGTAATTATAATAGTAATCGCCTGATTATCTGTGCTGTTTCAGTATAAGCTTTGCACAAATAATATTATAGTTCTACTACGAGTACATCTTTATTCTTTGTGATATTCAACATAATTTTTGGCCGTATTGGGGCGGCCTAGAATACTCCCCCCAATCCCCTACTGGCAGAACAGGGTGCCGTAAGAGTTGACAGAAGCTAGCCTGCTTGATGGTAGGGCTTGGCGTAAAGATTATATTATCAGTATTATTATTAAGTCATTAATTTTATTACTGGTATCATTATCTTTTCTTGAAGCCTCCCTGGTTAGCTACCACCCTCCTGCTTGAGTCAGACGCCAAACGACTCGTCGTGTTCCGGCTGGGGGCTTGAGAGCCAGTTTTTTCTTTCTTACCTTTTAATTTCCTGGCCGACAACTTATCAGTGATACCATTGGTCTTGCTGATGTCCATGGGCGACAGGTGACCATTTACCATCAGGTGGCTCGTCTGCTCGTCTGTCGGCTATTGACATAAAAAAAATATCGTCATTTTATGTTTAAGCTGCAGTAACAGTGAGTATTTTCTCTACGTTATGTAAACATTGCCTTGTCTCGCTGCGACTGAATGTAATCTTATAAGCCCTTATTAAAAACATTATGTTTCGCTTATGGTCCATGATCAAACACATCCCTTAAAGAGAAATCTGAACCACTACCCGTATTACTCTAAGAGGAAATAACTCATATTTCAATCAACTAAAACAGATTTATTGGTATTTCATTGGCTGGCTACAATGGCATCGTAATTTCAAAGTATTGGGTTATCTATAACAGTTCTAATTTGCATAGAAACTTAACTTATAACGGCAAGAGTTCAATAATGGAGAATATTGTCAGTTTATCTTAGCAAGTTGATGTTTAGTGTGATACAGATAAATAATATTCCAAGTTAGTGCCGGCGGTGATGTTGGGATGTCGTTACATTGAATTTCAGTCTATCGAATGACTTTGTTCTATTCTATTACAAATTATGTTCAAGTGCCTACATCATAAAATACCTTAACATACGACTAGCAGTCCGTCCCAACTTCGTTATATAAATTCGAGATTAGAGACAATTAAAATTCGAGATATATAAATTCCAAAAATTTACACTCTCTCGTTACGATATTAGTGTAGATATAAACGTGAATTTTTTGTTATGGGCGTATTAAGAATGAACAATCATGCTTGCATTATTCCCTGTTAGGTGTGACATGGACATACATATCACAAACCCGATGTGGGAGTGTTCAAGAGGAGAATGAATAGGCTTTTATAAGTTAGTGCGTTCAACCTGTTAGACTTCATCACCGTTTACTGGTATAAGGTGGGATTGCTGTCAAGTACTAACTTATTTTATGTAAAAAAAAATAACAAACAAGTAAGACGGAGTTTTCGTTTGCCTGGCACATAAACGTGTATTGGAAATCGAACCCGCGATCTTACGGGAGCCGGACTGGGATTGACTTAGTGTTGTATTTGATAAAAGAAAATAACGTGAAGTCTTTTTTATCCCTGAAATGCTTTATTCAAAGTGAGATACTTGTCAGTTTTCAATCGACTGGGAAACTCGAGCCCAGCGTGGTAGAGCTTTATGATTTTTTGTTATTGATGATTATAGTATAATGATATGGTAATTTTAAATCTAATTTTTCGCATTTCGTATAAGACAATACTGCAATGTTTTTGAAATTCATTGCTACCACCCATTTAAAAAAAAATATCTTTTTTGTATACATTTCCACAAAAAAATCCTTTCGCAATTATTACAGTCAGATGTAGAGTACGTAACCATAAAAAATTTGTAAAATTGATTAATAATAGTGTAATAAAAGAGCATCACTATTCGTTCCATTTTGCCGGCGGCATACGAGATCTTATCTCACGATATGTCACCAGATAAATCACAATTTATTAACAATATTATAAAAAAAAATTAACTGTACTGTACTTTTCTCGAATTTCATCTCAGAATATAAGGGATAAATTCCATGATAAATATATCATTTTGACCTGTTGCGGATTGGTAAATTTCAACGCTTTTTATGACATTATGAAGACCTATCTAGGACATAGTTTTCATGTTTTATAATGTTTTCCTTCGCGTAATCAAGTCAAATTGATTTCTTAGACACACAAAATAAAAAAATAAAACAGAGGAAGCGCAAGATTCGTTGTTTGGCGAAGTGTTGTTGGGCAGATATTCGTTGCACTGCTAAAACAATACAGAATCTTACTTCAATTATCGTTGGCGCCTCTTTAAGAAACCATGTAAATTTGGAAGTATTAACTGATTCAGATGGCGCTGTAGTCAAATTATTAATAAATTCTACATTTAAATGCAGAGTGATTGATATTTAAACAAATTCCACAATAACGGGTGCTGCACTTGGAAACGTAAGTATAATTAAAATATTTGTGATGGATATTTTAATAGTTATTTTTCAAAAAGGTTCTCATCCTATTTTTGTATGTTTATAAGCGGACGCCGATACTATTATGCCGTTAGCCTTCCTGCCATTAACATAGATTTTTATTACGTTTGCATGACGAAGAATGATGGATATAAATCAGATTTTATCTCTAAATCAAGAAATTCATGATAATTTAATGATAATTAAATTATAATTATTCAATATTAAACCGACACCTGTTAATTATATACACTCAACTAAATAACGATTTGCCAATATTTATTTATACAAGCAAGAAGTTTTTTTTATCATCAATATGAAAGTAACTTGAATATAGAGAGAATTTCAGTGGTTTTATATTTGGTATATAATATGATATTTAGAATTAATTATTCACTTATATTTTAAATATCTCTGCTCTCTTTCATTATGAAACATAAATCAATAAAAATCATAATTTATTAATACTTGAAAGTAATACTCATACTTAGGAAATTTGTTTAAATAAATAATCAAATCAAAAGAGATAATCAGCAATACGTCATTTAAATTGAATCATTCTAACTTGAGCTTCCTCGGCTGACAGTGAATCATTAAGGATACTATATTGATTCATGATTGAGTACTGCGATTAAAGCTCCAATGTGTTATACCAAATAAATTTATCAAGAGATTATCGGTTACTGTCTTATAAACAATTTATAACTTTCATGATATTCTTAAGTAGAAAATTTGGGGGATAAAATTTTTGGATAAAGCTACTTATATAACTATTCGTTGTAATTCTATTTAAATTACAATTTACTGATATACTTTAAGGGGGCGTCCTTTTTTGATGTTTTAAATTAATTGAATTAAATAAATTAAAAGTGATAATATAATGTGCAATAAAAAATTTAAATACGCTTCTTTAAGAAAAATACTATAAGTTTTATTTTTGTTTTAGTATCAAATAAAACATTATAGTAATTTTTTTTGTTTACTGACAGTATCAAATTTCGAGAAAACTGTCATCAACAGCATATCATTTTTTTTTCGCATGATTCTATTATCAAGGGAATGAACAAACATGTGTTTTGTATAGTTATACAAAACGAATTACTTAAATATGTAATTAATTAATTTTGTGTAAAATAATTATAATACTAATCGTAAGATATAATCTGCGGACAAATCACGTGTCGGTCGCGTCGTATGTCGTATGTCGTGCGGTGAGAAACCGACGCACCTGTACACAACCTGTACCGGTCGACCTGTTATAGTGAAGTGAACGTTGAGGTATCGATATTATTATAATATTTGTACTGAATACAGACAGATATTTTTTAAAAATGTGTTCATTTTTATGCAATCGATTGCTAGTTGGAGAGCCAGAATCAATAGAATATAACATAAAACATACATAAAATGATTATTACATACAAATACGAACATATATAGATATAAATGACCAAATCTGTATATTGCATATTTTTAATTGTAATTATAGGCTTTATTAACGATATAGGAAATAAAACATATTTATTTTGGATTTTTATTTATGTGTCTGTCCATCGGGTTGTTTCTCTGCATAAGTAGTATCAAGTGGAAACTTATGAACAGATTTTAACGTGACTTGAATTATTTGTAACTTATACTGTGGATCTAAGATCCTTTTATCTCATGAAATTGATCTGTTTCCACGGAAGAGCGAAAAAAGTAAGTATGAAAGTTTAGTTAAGTAAATAAAGCTTTGTAAGTTTTTCTGTACACATTATAGTAAATTAGTTCGTTCCTAATTCAACTAATAAAAATCATTCCTAAAATAATAAAATGAGAAAATCATGTTTAAAAAATGTCTGATAAAATGAATAGTAAGTATTGGAGGCATTAGAATGGTATTCCCATTGTTTAATAAATGTAGGTTACGTGAACAGAGCGATTCACAAGAAATGAATATATGTATGTATAAATACGTATTTTTAATAAAATATATATTGCACATACCTATATATACATTGAATAGACAAACGAGCAGACATGTCAGTTAATGTCGGCAAAAACCCTAAAGTTGCAGATATCGGTGTGCTACGGTGACTACTTACCGTACGTTGACCGTTAACCCCTCTCGCGCTGGCTACCTTGTCAATATGATAATGAGTCAAGTGACTACTATAAACAAGCAGCGAATATGCAAACACAATAAATGAACACACATTTGATCGACAGTCCATATACTCATCAACGGATCTGCTCGTCGATTTAGGTATCTTGAGTTCGGTTTGTGATCAGGGTTGACACGTGACAGAGAATCCTAGTACGGAGGCGTGGTTGTGTAAGCGTTTGTTGTTATTTATTTGCTAGTGTCGTAATAAATTAATCACGCGGCATATCGATATCGATATACCGGGCGGTTCCGCATCGCTCGCACGTTATCATAAATCACTGGGCACCGAGAGTGAGCTCGCACGCCAATCCGAACGACGTTTGTCCCTCATTGAAACTCATTGTTCACGAACCGGAATAATAGCTACCCAGTGTATAGTTTGACGGAGGGTCTTGAATCATCATCGTGTTTATTTTTTCTGTGTAGAACGCATTTAGATGCGAAAAGTATGATTACATTACTCAAATTAAGATTTGCGATTTAACAATAGGTACGCTAGTGATGTCCGTGCGCGCTTGTGTTCGATTAAGCAACGTTCATGGCATACGCACTAGGATTCAATGTGATTCAAATGAGTTTAAACGAACAAAAGGATGTGAGAGTCAATATTTATTTGTTTGATAACTATGCATCGCCTTGAATTTGAACTCGACGTTCTTTGTTGGGTAAAGTCGCTACCAAACTAAAGTGTGAGAGAGAAATAATTTCGAAGATCTAAAAATACTATAAAAAATCAGATTATTTATAACTGTTAGACCTAGTTTCGATAATAGAAGCTGTAGGATAGATAGAGAGGTCGCGATTATAAAGTATAATGGAGAGTGATCGCGCTGTAATCGTATCATACATTGGGACATGGCTTTGAGGTCTGGCTTGTTTCCATTGTCTCACATGGGACGGTACTCAATTATGATTTTTTAATTTTTTTGTTTATCTAAACTATTGTAACTATGGTAATTTAAAAAACGAATCTTAATTCTGTAACACCTCACACATTCAATAACTAAAGGTATTCTCTAATACGCATAGTGTAGGTGAGTTTGGGTGATTATTACTAAATAGAAAAATCTTTTTGTCACTTGTTTGATGTATCATTATCATCAAAACGGTTTAGAAGTAATTTTGGTTTCGAAGTAGTTTATGATGAACCGAGTTACGTATGTTCAACATTACGCTGGCCGTCACTCGAATAGGTTCATACCAATTTTGGTATGTAGTTGTCGAGATTTCTTGATAAAATAAAATCTCAACAACGGACACATGCGCTGTATTGAATATGAAAATAATTACGAATTGCTAGTTGGTTATAATTGGTGGTTGTCGAGAGAATGTACTTACATAAATGCCGCCGCACATAATTGCAAGTAGATGCTCAACCGCCCTCGATTAGTTGGTATTATTAAAAGTACTCTTTAAATGGTAATTTCGTTTAACCGACTTATAGACCGACCGAGTTTATCGGTTCGTCGCTTACTGTCTGTCTGTTACTTTTAATGAAATCATATATATATATATATATATATATATATATATATATTAATGTTAATAGCTAAAAAACGAGCAGACAAGATGGTAAGTGGTCACCGTCGCCCATGGACATCAACAAGACCAAAGGTGTCACTGATGCGTTGTCGGTCAGGAAATGAGAAGAAGGTTAGAAAGAAGGCACTGGCTCTCAAGCCCCCAGCCGGAACACGACGAGTCGTTTGGCGGCTGACTCGAACAGGAGGGTGGTAGCTAGCCGGGCAGGCTTCACGGAAAGATAACATTAATGACTTAATAATTATACTGATAATATAATCCTTACGTGACGTCCTACCGCTTAATAATTACTTATAATTAGTTATTGAATAATATAACCAATTTTTCTTAACTTCTTTAGAAGTTTATCGAACTTTCTTTAAAAATAAGCAGTATCCTGTGCATATTGTCATCATTTATGTCAAAAAATTTTGTGCGTGAAATAATCATATTCAAAACTTTAAAAGACGTTACCGATGAACAAACGCTTGCAACAGTTATTTTGGTCCAGTGATTGCGACTGGCAATTGTGTCTCAGTGTGTAACAGCTTGGGGTGGATCTGGAAAACCCAGCATCCTTTGTTTGGAGAGAACACAGCAAGCGGTCATCAAAGCGTCAAACTGGAGACCGATTCGTTTTCTTACAATAGAAAAAATATCGATTTCATATCCCTGTACAGTATAGTCCATGGTTCAACTCCCTCCCGGTGTAAACTTTTAAGTGATAAATAAATATTTCGTAATGACTTTTGGTTATTTGAAATTGACATGAGACACAAACACGGTGATTAATATTACAGATTGTGTGTGCCCATGCCACCGAAAAAACGAGGTTTTGAGTGTGTAAGCATTGTGTCATTTCGTATAATTGCATAACTTATTACCTTGTGGTAATTACTTGCTTTCGTATTTTACACTTTTCAGACTTGAGAAGATTATTCAATGCTAGGGTTAAAGTTTAATAAAAAAATTAAATATTTAGAATGTTTTTTTCAGAATCTTTAATAATCGAATACTCAAATCGAACTCACCAATCCGTGTTAGGAAAAATGCAAATATTTCGTTCATAAAACGTTCGATTCCAACAAGATCTATATTAATTACTATACTTTACAATTTATCACGCCACATAAACTCTATTTTTACACGATGAATGAACACAAATTATACGCGTGAAAGCCTTGGTCGTTAAAACCATTCGTTTTATTGTTGTGTTGGTGAAGTATGCGTTAATTAACAGGAATTAAGACGCATAACAATTAGGCGATAAACAAGAAATAGTTAAGGCGGGTAGCTGTCGAAGCAGCTTACGATATGTTTTATATTCATAGTTGTGAAACGAGATTAAAAGATGTCGTTAAAGCCGATGGAAGACGAGGTTTCTACTTTCTCATTTAAATGGGCAGTTTCCAAACCCGTAACTGTCCAATTGTGTGTCTCGAGTCTCCTCTTCCATTTAGAACTTTTAAGGGTCTACTTCACTGGATAGTAACCGATTGAGAGGTTAATACATTGAAAGATATGCAAGACTCCGCCGTATGCCTACATATCCTCCGGTATATCACTAAGATTTTAACCCCTCTCCTAAGGTTGAACTTTACTCAACAAATGGACAGGTATTACAAAATATTTTTTTTTTTTTGTTTTTAGCTTTTTGTTTGATTTTTGTTTTTTAGTAGTGTTTTTTAGTAAATACATGCCTGCCACCTGATGATAAACGGTCACCCTGCTCATGAACGGCCGTATCACTAAAACCATCGCCGACGTGTTGCCGGCCAAGATTCAAGCGAAGAACCCGGAACTGGCACTCCGAAAATTTATATACAAAGAATACTAGAACGTATAGTATAAGAAGAAATTAAAAGTATTTTAATATTCATAAGCCGGTTGCGGAAACCCTCTAAACCTGTTACGTTGGTGAGCTTTTGTCAGCGCGGCGCAAACAGTGCGGCGCAAACACTGCACCTTGCATACACTGACAGCTTCTATTGTGTACCAGGGCTTAGTTAGATGTAAGGTACTGGATATGGATGCGGCACATTTATTACTTTCTCTTTCTTGCTCAATTTTTTTCAATTTCAAATGATAAGTCTGTTTGTAACCTTTTCTATATGTTTTCTTTAATTGACGAATGATGAACAAAATGTAAATCAGAAATACCCAAAACGTTAAATTGATTGTAGAAGTGCAGTTAGGAAAAAAGGTAAAAATTTACGTCACTCCGAATATTTATTGCATGCGATAGTAATCTATAACCTTGTTGAGGGTCTGTTAGTGCGGCGCAACTAATTTACACTTTTCGAATTACGAGTATTTTATGTCGCAGCCGAAAAAATTGTGACAAATTGGATTATTTTATTATTTCGATATCAATTTATTTTAAATTATTATTTAACAACCTTCTACCGCGTCAATGTGATGTGATAATCACACTGGCTGAACATTGCTCATTGACCTTAATATAATTATAATTCTATTGATCCACGTAACATGCAAAATCAGATGCAGATTAAGTATTTATTTGCAATCGAATCACAATTCTGAAAATCCTTACGTACTCTCTTTGATTTTTAATCGTTATTATTATCATACAATGTGTACTTACAATATACAAGTACACATGCAACATATCAAGACATTTATTATGTCATTTACATAATCCTAGCATCACGCAGCAAAGATCTGTTAATTCTTCTCTAAGGACTTAAATGTCTTCCATGTAATATTAAATTTGTAAACATAAATATTGGGAGATAAATGTTTGGCACAGTAACTTACTACCGTGATTCAAGTCAGGCTTTGCTAAGCTTACGAAAGCATTAAAAAAGATCCATTACGAGCGTATTCTCCAGTATCTTCTTGACTGGAAATACATCGGTGACTCCTCGGCTCTAAATTCATCTCCAAAATCCTTCTAAAGTAACATATCCAAAACAATTTTAATTCTCACATCACTACCTCTCTGCCCACTCTCGCTGGACAAAGGCGTGATGTCATACACGCATGTATTCGTATATTCAATCGTACTAGAAAAGGCTAGTGTTTAAGCATTGCTTAATGTTGGCGCAATCGCCCACGCGGCTCGATTTTATTGTTCTCCCAAATAACATGAGACAATAACGCCACGCCTCAATTGACAAAATCGCTATCTATATTAATACACATTGGAAACATTTATGTAGCTGTCTGGGACTATAAAATGTTTAATTCTTAAGCTATTCAGTTTCATAGACAAACGAGTATACGATTCGATTGGGTTGTCTGTTATTTTAAAACTGTGCCAATTTTTAAGTCATACCCTCAAGGAAGATACAATTATATTTGAGTTTGATCATAAATAATTGCTATTCCATATGCCTTACTTTCGAACTTAATTCAAACATATTCTTCTTAAAAAAAACACTGATCAGGGGATTTTTAACTCAATCACGGTGATTAAGTGCGTATTGATGAAAAGTTTAGTGGTAAAATCAAGTAAGTATCCTTAAGCCGCCCGTAGTTTTCCAAAACTCCCCGAATCACTCTAACAATAAAAACCAGAATATTGCTTATTATCAGGTAACATTAGGCACGGAAGCATTCGCATTGGATCACTGCCATCGACATCCAACCATCCCAAAAGTTACACAACTCGGTCGATCAATTACGACCGACGCAAGCCTTCGAACTGTAAATGCTTCCTCCTATTAACCAATGCATTAATGAGCTATTTAAAACAATAACAAAACATTGAGAACATTACGAATGAGATTCGGTCGTAACGAATAAATTTAACAGCTCGCAAATGTACCGAATCCAATCTCAGTGTAATATTTACAGTTAGAATGGACGGAGCAAAGTTGCCTATGAATATGCAAGCATTAAAATCCAAATTTGTTATTTCACTGTAATTAATTGGCAGCCGTCGGGTTGCCATCGAGAGATATAATGGTTACCATTTTTAAGGCGGAACTCTGGTTGAAGTGAAAATGGTGAATATTAGAAGGTTTTGTAGGGAGCATTTTGTGTTTCTGATGAGACAGTTTTGCTTTACATCATTCATTTTGAAATTTGTTTGTCATAAAACTCTATAAAAGAACTTAGTTCAACCATTGCAGTATATACATAACATGAGTTCGTGATTTTCAATATCAGTTTTGTATTTCTTCCGCGAGAGCGCAGTTGTTTGAAAACTAAAGTCCTATTTATCAAAATCAGCAATGACATTTATGTTCGGAATGTGGTAAACGAAGAAACTCATGAGGAAACCTGAAAATTTGAGAGCTATCTATAATATTACAATACGTGATTTCCACCTACCGATCTTTAGATAGTGGACAATGGCATATACCATTATTTGTCAAATTGAGTCCAGACTTACGCTCACCAAAAAGCTCGCTTACACTTATCCTAAAGGGACAGTGATTTTTATGTGAGTGTCCATAAATTTTTACCTATGACGTATAAACATGACAAGTAAATAATATTCGAGTTAAGAATTAAATTAGAAACGAATAACAAACACATCAATTATGTGATTTTAATAACAAAAATATTTTTTCTAATCATTAATAATAATAAATCACAACGTATTATCATACCATATTTTTTATTTATTCTTCTTGTGTCATCAAAGATTCCAATATCTATAAATTTTAGTTTAACGACCTACACACATTTCTATAAAGTCATTAAAATGGTTTAATTTAAATAGTTGGAATTCCCTTATGAAAAACGATCCTTGAAATTGGAGTCGCTAAGATATTTTATTGGTTATATTAATAATAATAATAATAATAATAATTAATACACACACTCTACGGCACAGACACACACGCAAGCACGCACAAACACACAAAAACCCGCGCACATGCAAGCATTCGCGCCCGCAAGCGCTCACACACGCACGCACCGACGCATGCATACACTCACTCCTACATGCAGAGTAATAAACTTTTCATATAACATTGAAGTGCAAAAATGATAGCGTTGACGCATTTAAGCAAACAAGTTGGTTAAATTGTATTTTAATAACCTTTAAACCCTTAGGTACATCTTTGTTTTGACAAGTTGGCTTGAACTGAAGCATGCAGTCTCCTAAACTTTGTTGTAAATATGTTATGCTTGTCGATGTTATAACTTTTAAATGACGTCCAGAACAAGTTCTATTACCACTTCTTGCGTACCCAAGTCTTGGGTGCCACACAAGTGCGAGTCGCTCGCATGTCGTAAAATCAATGTTTAGTCGCGCCGTACATTTCGGAGCGGACAATGCAACCTATGTTTGTGTAGGTTTACCATAAAATAAACTACAAATGGACACTGGAAACGCATATGTATCGATAATATGTGAAAATCTCTGTAGTATTTATCTCTTTTAAATTTGCAATGACTAAGAGGATTCATAGTTATTTTGAAACAACTTAGAACGCTCCAAGTGTCCTTCTTTGTGAGGAAAAAACATACTCCGCAATATGCATATAAATTTATTTTGAGTATCTTGGAAACGACTAACAATTTTGATCAAATTTTGTATTCAAATTGGGTTTTGCTTCTTAAATACACGAAAAAACGCGATTTTACATATAAAATACATGTTATATAATTATCATTAGAGACTATCAATTCGTAGGCTTTTGTGGTACTTGCATTATTGCCAATGGATAATAATTTACTAGTACCTCATAATTGTGAGATAGCGCTATATGACATTATCCAAATACGTTCGATTAATTCAATGGTTTGTATTTAAATATGTTTTCTTAAAAAACACACTGTTATATGAAGAAAACGCTGACCGCAGCTCAATCTACCAGGCACTGTTGTATAAATGTTGGAAATGGGTAACACACTAGACACGTAAATATCACAAGATGTTCCTAGTGATAGTGCGCAGAACTAGTAGCACAATACAAATCGATGGTTGAACTTCTAAATCGCGAACTTGACTAGTACATATTTTTTATTGACTAGTTATTATTTTAATAGTTTGTGTTATGATACAAATAAGGATATCTATTTAAGTTGTTACTAATGTTTTTCTTTCAAAACAGTTTTGGTTAATTACATACAATTAAATTATACACAATTTTAACTAGGATTATCCCGCCGGAACTCGATATCTTGGTCAGCGTACCAAAAAACCCGCTTAGAGAGAAATATTTATAGGAATTTTGCAACAAAGCCGCGATCAATTTATGTAGGCTAGCAAAATTAGCCAACTTCCTTCGAAGCCTGTTCGATACAACACTTGTTGCTCACCTAGTCCTATTATTGTGTGAGAGAATTTAATCATGTGTGTATAGCCTTCATTTACAACCGATTGATTGAATAAAACTATTTCTGCATCTAACTCGCAGTACAGAAGGTTATGTCTTGGTGCAGTTACATGCCTATCGATGGTGCCTTTTTCTATGTATTTAACCGACTCTACAATGTGGTGTTACTGCGTGATTTTTAAACAAATAGCATGGTTCTTGGGGCCACAAGACGTGGGAACAGATTAGGTTTTATAAATCGACATATACACCAAACTGAAAGTATTGCTGCTCTCGAACTGTCATATGATTCCTTCGCTACAAACTTTTGTAGAAACATCAAAAGAGATTCAAATGACTATTGTATTTCTGACACTGAGGTAGTGTATATACTAGGCATCTCCTTTTGGGAACGTTAGGATATAAAAGCGTAACTAACATCTCATCAATATAACATTTGATTACCTTCATCTGAGCAAATATTTGAACGCAATAATTACTGAAACTGATCGAATTTAATGTCCGGCATAACTGTCTTCCGATACAACGACGCAAGATGTTCCAGATATCCTGGGATATAGGATCATTCATGTTGAACAGTCCCGATTGGTACGAATGGTGACAGTGTTTGATGATGTTTGATGTACATATTTGATGGCTTAATGCCTGGACATTAACATATTTTTTACATCTATTCTTTATCCCTTGAAAAACGCCTTACAGGACTCTTTATGAAATTAACTATTTGTAGAGATAAGATGACCCTATAGCCCAGTTGGTAGTGACTCTGCCCGCCGAGCGAAGTGTCCCGGGTTCGGTTCCCGGGTGGAGCAGAGATTTATGTGACAAATAAATGTTGATTCTGGGATCATAGGCGTTTGTGATGTTGTATTTGGCCATGCCACCCGCAACACAGGGAATCCTACAGCGGCGGGGTGAGTGTGTAGTCGTTTATTTATTTCTTTTATAAATTAATAAATAAATTATAAATCTCATTGTCTCCTTCTTCTGTCATGAGAAAACTGCAAGGTCTTCAAGCTATTTGTATTGCTTTGTCCTGATTTACGACACAATGTAAGGACAATTAGAGACGTCGAAGAAGGACGAGGCCGCAAATTAACGAGTCTGTGGTGATTATGAGTACTTTAAAACATCGAGATCATTGTAAATATCTAAATGCCTATACATTTGTTACGAATTTGATAAATAAGTGCTCACACACTCATACCCCGTTCGATTTGTTCTGATTGCCATAAATATTTACATATGTACCTACAACAATATTAGATATTATACATATTTAGGCAATTGATTTTACGTCATCATCTGCATGTCGTAATTCAGAACCAGGAACTACAAGAGGCAAGCAAAGTCAATGCCAAGTAAGCCACAGGATCGCCAAAATTATTTTAAAATTTTTTTTGATCAAAATCTACAACAGAGAAGAGATGTTTTCTTCCAGGTCTAGAGTATATTAGATATACTCGAATTTTCGTGTCAGCAGTTTGCCAAACCACACATGTATGTACAGTGATAGAACTGTAATATAGCCTGTCTCCTCACATTGTGAGATGAGATCTGAAATGAGTAGTGGATGTGGCAAACACAATAATTTTGAAAATACCCTCGGTCACCCGAGGGTAATGCTGAGTAAATGTCAGCTGGTATTTTCAGGTATTGAATTATAAGAATGAAGTTAATACACTCCAAGACTTGTTACTTGCAATTATTTCATTGCTATAAAAGTAATTACATTTTTCAATAATCTCATTAGTTATACGTATCACGAAGTATTTATGTAGTAAATAGTTGATATAGACGTCTTCGTAGTGAATCTATGTATAAGTTTACTTTTAGAATATTTCTATAACTTCATGCTGGGTTCGGTTTTAAACGGCTGAGTAGTTTAGAGTTAGATATTAAAATAAACTATTTAGATGTTTTGGTGACTGTTTATTTTTATGTATGTCCGTACATCAAAATGTTAACACTATTTTTGAGAAATAATACCTTAGTAAGTAATTACAATATACATTTTAAGTTTGCGAAAAAAATAAGTGCAAAGGGATTTGAATTTTTCAAAGTGGTAAACAATATTTGCATTGCACACACAGAAACAATTTACTAATAAAGACAACATACCTACACACGTCACGAAACTTGTACAATCGAACATGACAAAGATATTGTGTAATGGTGTAAGATGTGTGTAAAGGTAATGATAACATAACCATATTTAGCTATTGCTCATATTATATTTTCCAGTGACTTCATCTTGGTTTTCTCAGGCTATAAGCGATGAATGATTTTTTCGTTTATCACTTTGATTGACAACGAAAGTAAAATGATAAGTGAAATAAATCCAAGATTATATGAGGACTTATTTTCAAAAAGGATTGTAGTCAAGCATTACCTTATACTAAGCAAAAAAAAAATCACTAGTCAGCTAAAAACTTAAGATATTTACATAGGAATACCTAGAGACCCTCCTCGTGGGATTATGTCGTCAAATGTACATGAAAAAACAAGGTTAAAATCTATCTATCAAATTCACATTTAAAATCATTTAATAATTTGAGTATTTTGTAAACTTACTTATGCATGTCATTTTCTGCTCCTTCTGCTGTAGAGAAGAAAAAACGGCGAAAGAAACTTACTGTCTGTGATTATCACTTTCTATTGCATCGTAGAAGTAAAACATTTTTTAGCGTTTCTCTTTTAGCTGGCGATGTGACAAGTCACGTAGGTGTTCATAAATCGTACTCAAATTTTATTAGTTTCTTGTTTAAGGAGCGTGTGTACTTGTACGACTGTCGTTTGTTTTAGATAACAAACAGTCGAATGGCGTTGAACTGTGAATTACTAATGAGATGATTTAACAAAAACTAAGTTACTTCAGTATTTTACATGTTGAGTTTCAAAATAGGTATGAAAATTGGGCAAGAATCAAGGTGGCTCATGTATTGTTGAATAAAACCTTCAACCTATTTACTGGAGAACTGAGTCACAGGTATCTCCTCGTATTTAAGGGCACCATGCTATTCCTGCGTGGAAGGATGACAAACCCCAAAATCGGAAGTCCTTATGTCACCTTTGAGGTCCTCTAATATTTATTCTGCAGCGTCGCATTTCAAGTTTTCTGCGTTGGGATTGGATAATATATACATATTTAAGTTTCACACCGAATGCAGCAGCCTTGCTCAAAGCCATCGTAGTAATGGCCGAGCCGTCTGTTGTCATCTGTGTCATTTATTATGTCATTGTCAATACACCACACTGCAATAATAATTGCTATCTTATGATGGGTATCACCAGGAACAATGGCTAAACGTGCTTTTTTAAACGTGGTCAAATTTCGGAGGCGCACGTGGAGGATAGCAAGCATTGCTAGTTCTTAGGATTTGACAAGGGCGACTTCAAGGACTATTTGGCGTCTATAACAATAACAACCAACACTACCGATAAGTCGTAATCGTGGGTACGTAATGGTCTCCCAGCAACATTGTCTTTGACGTACATAAATTGCGTTCCGTTAGCCCAACCGCATCTTATCTTATCTAACGATCTGTATCATGTTTTAGATGAAATATTTTCTCAAATGATACCTATTTCTGGGTAGCTGTTAGCTATACTTTCCTGATCATGTGAATACATAAATTTGGTAAAGAGGTAGGTTTAAAATTTTGAGACAAGACAAGAGAACACCTGCTTATTCTGTCTTGAAGCAGCTTGCTGTCGGTTGAGTTGTCGTTGGAGCTTGCGGTGCTTATGTCGACGTTCATGTATACTGATTTTAGATGATATTTAAATATCTGTTTGGGATTTTGGATTGAAAGGATGTTCGGAGAAGTTTTTTTTCGTTATTTTTCCGCCTTATTCTCTATTATTATTATTACACATCTTTTAAAGACAGGTTGAACATGATATATACCGTATTTTCATCTGCAATAATGTACCTCGCAAATGGTGAAAGGTTTTTTCACAAAGTTGCCGCGATAGTGAAAATTACCGTCCACATACTTTAATTCATTTATTTAATGATAGGTACACAAAAAAGATTAAAATCGTTACAAAATAATATGATAAAATTAAGAGTTGGATCTTATTCCTCAGGTATGTGTACTTCTTGACCAAGATTTTTTTAAAACAACAGCAAAAATATAATATCGATATTTAATTTTACTTGAAATATTACAATGCACATGTGACTAATCAGTCCTACTAAGGATAGCTAGGACTTCTCTCCTAAATTTAGAAATATTGTTATTACATATATCTAAATTGTTATTATTTTTAATGAGAATATCACATCATATACACGAACTCAGAAAATTCACAGTCTCTCTTCATTGCGATATATATTTATTTAGTATAGATTTAATTTGGAAAAAATATTTAAATATATTTAAAAGAACTGAATAACCTTATTCTAACAGCTCTAATTTATCAACATAATTATTATGTACTAATGTAATAGTAAAAATAAGTACGTAGGCACTTATAAATAACTTTAAGGTGAGCTAAATTGAAGTAGTATGTCAATAGGATATAGAGAGCACACTTCTGTTACTTAATAACCACAGTTTCTATCGTTATATTTTATATGTGGTGTGCCATTTTGCAGTTACTCAAATTACCAATGTGATCTCCGAGTATTCTATTAACTAACTAACTAACTAACGACGACCTCCCGTTTTAGGTAACATGGCCCAATTAAAAATCGTAAGGCGAAGATAACAAAGGCATTCAAATACAGCCGTCATTCTCGAGGCCAGGAGTTCTAAACATTTGATTTTATTATGTCACTGTTTTGCTAATAAACATACATTATTTCAAATTCAACTTCTCAATTGTAACGTGTATTTAATTAACATAAAGTACAAACATCGTTAGCACTTATTTAAAATAAAATGTTACTTGTTATTGATATAGTCTAAATGTGAATTATTTAGTTCTAAGCTGTCACTACAGTAAATTCAATAGAATATACTTCCATTCTCGATTATAAGTAAATCCAAGCAAGCAAAGTTGAACGAACGAGGTAATGGTGCTAGCCCCTTCGTGTTGGAGATCGGTGAAGGTGAGGACTCAACAGTAATTCAAGGTGTAATGCTTGTGCTATGATGACAGCAATATATTAAATGAAAAAATGGCAGCAAGCGAAATCGCCCTTACTAGAATGGTACGAAGTGGAGCTGCTGAAGTGGTTTGAATCCTATATGTGTATTTTATTATTCAACCCTAATACAAAATAGGTAGAATAAGACGCAACAGTGCTAATATTACATATGTAACCGATATTATGTTATATAGCTTATTCATCATTTTTATATAGTAGTGAACATTAGACCCAAATAAACTGAAAAAAATTTACTCTTGACTATATTTACATTTGTATCTCTAATTGCAGCACTAATGTGTAAAATTGGTTTAAAGTTTTTCGTTTATACTTCATGTAAGTTTATAAATTACTACCTTATTTATCACTGGTATGATAAACTTAGATAATAATGACTTTTATAGCAAAAACACATTCACTGATACTTGTTATGCGAGTACTGTAAAGCACAAATTTTTACACATACCTATGGAGAGTCGGTGCATTACTGTGTTACTCCATTGTAGATTTTTGAATTGTTGCCAATGAATGGTAGCTACTATCGATAATTCTCTGGCTCTTTCAAAAAAATTTACAAATTTTAATGACTATTAATCATTATTAATTAATATAACAAAAACAATCGAATGTTTAAAATTAAAACAATTCACAAAGGTTAAAATAAAACTTAGTACTCAGAAGTTGTCACTTACTGTATTACGAATATAAATGTAGGTACATTCATGACTGTGTGAGTGTAGTGTGTAGTGATGTAGTAAATGATAAAAAGTGTGTTTATGACCGCGTTGGTGATGCTGATAGTTTTGATAAAAATGGCAAATATTAACAAGGGGACGATTGACAGACGATAAAACCGAATGCGATACTGTAGTCAGTAAATTCGTAGACGATAGACTCAAGAGCACCACTGTGACCGTGATATGAGTAATAAAGTTGATAAGAATTAAATTAGTGTAAAAAACATACCAGTTTAAATTTATAGTATCCACGATAACAATGTAAAATGATAAGTAAATTGGTGTTTTTGCTTTGCGATACCTCAGGTTGCACACCTCTGCTTCTGCCTGAATGGTGCATTAATAAATCGAGAGGGCCATTAAAATCCTAAATGTCGTTTATCTTGATTGAGATTTATGATAAGTGGTCCAGCGACAAGATTGAGATGCTGTCGTACAATGAGTACACGTGATGTGCACTGATTGTTTTGACGAAATGATTTTTGTCGATTGTAGAACAGGTTTTTGGAGATTGCCTTTTAAAAAAAACTCTATTAATTTTTGTCGTTTTGATTGTTGTTAATAAAATTTTAATTTAGTCGGTCAGATTAAAAGTTAGATGTCATTATATAGTTATAATTCAATTATAACACTCAGAATAATTTTGTTTTTAGTTTTATGTGCTATTTCGCTGAACGAGTGTAGTGTAATTAATGTTCTTTGCGGAATTGTTCTTTGATTGCGTGGTTCTCGTTTCTCATTTGTTTTTCTAACGAAAAACCTGCCCCGTATTCAACGGAGCTTCAGAATTATCTTATGAATTGCTTAAACCCAAAGAGGTTTTGACAAGATTTTTATGATAATAACTGTTACGATAATAAACAAACTATGTCACGAGAAGATATGTTTCAATAAAACCTATATAAAAAAAATTATTGAATTTGTCTAATATTATCGGTTATTATCCACAATGAATATCGCTTAACATGTATCAATATAATCTCAGCACACGCACCACGGAACTGCAGACCCCTAACACACCCAAAACAGTCAACTAATCAGCTTAATCGCACCATAAACAGCTCTTAAACAGCATTAAGTCAACTTTTTTCATAAACCTCGAAACGTCAGGCTACCGCACATACAGGTGAAGATGCGATCTGATGAGATGCTGTAATCTTTGTGTGACGTTTGTCTGCTTGTCTGACCCCCTTACTCGCGGCTTATCTGATGGAGTAACAATGCATACCTAACATGACCATGTTTGTTCGCTTTAAGAGAGACGTCCTTTATTTCTTATTAAATTTTGTTATCTCTGCTTTCCCGACTGCAGTAAAATATTACTGTGCGTAGGAGGTTGTCTCCTACATTCTATATCGACTAATCGCTAGGCTAAGTATACATAAGTATATATATAACATGTTTATAATAAAACATTGTGAAATACTTGAAATTCAGTAACAATAATAACAAGTTTTACTGTAAAATTTATTTTTTCTCATGAGCGAAATATATGTTTTAAAATGATGTCTCGGCCAGGAAAAGATATATAAAACGATATTTTTTTGGCCGTTTACTCTAATATGACTATATTACTTTGTGCAAAATAATGAGAAAACTAATATAGCGGCAACGTCACAGAGTAAATTTTTTTACCATTACACGAAAATTAAAATAATTGTATGTCGTTTTTTAGAAACCCACAGATGTTTTCGTTATTTTTTAGGTTTTTAGTCATTTGATTTCACATAACTGAATTGATTTAGCACCCCTAAGCAGGACGAGCCAGCAAATACCTACAACAATTACACCGCAGGCAACAATCGAGGTATTGCTATCACTTAAATGCATTTCTTTTGTCGAAGCAGTTCGAATATTTTGAAATCAGCTGACAACATAGCTTAAAAGTGGAACTGTCCCGCTTAAAGCAAAACATTTGGTCACGTTATACATACCCGTTTAAATATCCGCTTAGTATCTATTACGCGAAGATAATATTGATGTGCGACAGGATCATTTATTTTGAGTTGCTTCACCTTCCAATTGTTTACCGAATTATGTGACAAGTATTTGTGTGACAATTCTAAAATGCTTCCGGTAATATAAATTTTTTTTTAGCGTCCATTCTAAAATGCTCGCGGAACTTTAAAATATTGTGAGCTCACTATAAGATAGGTAAAGTAACTTAAAATTATTTTTAAATCTAATTGTAATTCTTAAACTCATAAAAAGACAAAACATTTACTCTAAAAAGCGCGAGATCATGTAACATTCTGCGAGGTAATCCTAAAATGCACAAGGTAATACAATTCTATCAGTGTTCAATGTAAAATTTTGTGTACTAATTCTAAAACAGTGAACTATTATAATGTTATAGTTTTAAATCGAATTCTAATGGTGACAATACACTTATTATAGACGTGAGATAATGCAACATTCTAGGAGTTGATTTTAAAATGAAAAACAATAGTTTGAATTCATTCTAAAAGGCAAAATATAACGTCAGATATTGGGTGTTAAATCTTAAGTATCTATTATTTCAATGATTTGCGAAGATTATTACACTGTTAGTGTCGGTTATTAACTTTGGAGTAAAATAATCTTCGACGGAGGCCTCCAGGTGGTGTTAGATATTCCGATGGTGGTGTTAATTGTTAATTGCGCAACGTCATACTGAAGCAGCGCGGTGGAGATGCTCCAGGTTCCCTAAGTTGCGAAGAAATACTCCTAGCTCTCCGATATTGACCGATTGCTATGCTATAGCCTATTGTGTATAATATCTTTAATAATCACGAAGATTTTACTAAGAATATCTTTTTGTACCAGATAATTAATCTGTAGAAACACATTGGACTCTTCGGATGGGATTGAAACATAATTAATGTAAAGATTAAGGCGTAGTCCTTAATAAAAATGGACTAAGTACAAAATTAAGTAGATTATATATATTTGTAAACGAAGATCAATGATAGATAACATATTCGAAATTAGGTGAAAATTTCAGATTCTCTCGTTTAAATTCTATCTGAAGAGACCATTGTGAGTGTTCGTGTATATTAATTGATTAAATTACCCAGTACGAGAAGACAAGACATATCTTATCCGCTGACAATAATAGCATCGGTCTAATACTTAGAAATAGCTTCGGAACAAAGTAAACACCAGTTTCTTACCTAAGCAAGCAATTGTAATTATACAGGAGCGGCGCATCCTGTCCTGAGCCTTTAATTATACACAAACACAATACCTCCTGGAAATTACTTCGATGGCTATGAAGAGCAATTTCAACGCACAAAGCTATGAGGTTCATTCTACTCTGTATTTCTGTATATAATAATGTTTGGTTGTGAAATGTTTTAACGTGTTCTGGTTGGAGTATTGATGATTGGTTTGGGCGTTCCAGATGGGTATGAGCGGTGTTGACTTACCATCAGATTACCAGCGGAACTGTTCACTCATAGTCAAACTCAGAGGTGATTTCTTGGTGTACAGACAGACAGGCAAAAATTCCGGAAAAAAATTGTTTATGCCTCTATATCGATAACTAAGTTTATCTACACTATTTTTTTTATATGGCTAAAATATACGTAGGTTTATATGAAATATATTTATATCGATTATATTGTTTTAACATATGTACGAGTATATACTATATGTGCGTAGGGTTTTATTTTTATTGTTGCTACCTGTAAACTATTTTTCACCTACAGTTTGAGTTATCTGGAAAGGAATGAAAACCCTTCGACATTAAGTGCGCCTTTTGGTATAGCGAAATTTTGATTCATACAATAACGTGTAAATAAAAAAATTAAATAGAATAGAATAAATTTTTTTTACACCATAATATTAAGAACTAAATAAAAAAGTTAGGTCATAATATGAAAATACTACAGGGGCTCTTATCGCAAACCGCGATCTTTCATAAAATTGGTGTAGATAAAAATATAGTCACCAATTCTCATTATAACTGTATTAGAATACCTCGTGGTTTAATAATGAGATCATTACTTATCATCATCATTATTTATCTGACGTTAATAAGTGTGATTAAAGTGTTAAAGTTTATCAGTAGAATGGTCGTGCTGATGGTACATCCACAGGTTCTGTTGGGCATTAATTAAATAAATGGTGCCGTCGATATCAACAATAGATTTCTAGCTAATTCTAAAGTGGACACACCGAATTTCTCCTCCAATGGGTTATTTATTTCGACTGCCGGAACAGGTGCGTGCTTTCGTGCAGCTACAGGAGGGGTTTCGATTTTTTTTTTTTGGATTTCTTATAAACTAATAAAATTGTCTGTAACGTGAATGTGAATTTATAATACAATTTGTACGTATTTATTTCTTATGAACTTAAAACAACGGAACAAACACTGACTTGATGCAATAAGTATTCTCAGTCGTCAACCTTCACGCAAAATTGAGAAGTGATAATGGCAGTGTAAAATGAAGATATTTTTATATGTTTGAAAGGTATGAAAGTTATAGTAAATATAATATATTTTTTACAGTTAAGTATATAATATAGTATACAATATGTGACTAACTCTGATAACCAAGGTTTGACCACATCTCAGCTAATTACGTAGTAAGTTATAACTGTAAAATGAACTCCAATACATATATTTATATAGATACACAACACTGACATAATATATAATTACAATATTTCGTTATAGCAAAACAATTTGTCAAAGTTGACACGAATTTCTTCACTGCTACTTCACATCAACCTGTATAAAGAACAGCGGTGGAATGTTATTAATTCAGAATTTGTTACAGCCTCTACATAACTACTTATCACTTCAAAAGCGTTCCCGCATAAATACGAATACGAATACATTACAATACTATACCATTGTGTGGACGTGAGGAAATGGTGTTGAATAACACGTGATGATTGCTTTTCAAATTATTAATTATTTTAAATTTATACGATTTGAGTTATACCTAGTCGAATGTTTTCGATTTCAATGTTGACTTTAATGCCACAGGGAAGGATTCGGTATTAGATTTTGTTAGTATAAAAATAAACATTTGTTACTTATAGGACACCCCTTAGCCGAGTTGGAAGTGCTTTGCCTGCCGTGCGAGATATCCCGGGTTCGTTGCCCGGTTCGGGTAGATGTTTTGTGACAAAAAATATTCGTTCTCGGATCTTGGCTGTTTTTGATGTTATATTTGTGTATGTCCATTCCACCCGCAGCACACGGAATCCTAAGGCGCGGGTTTGTGTATGAACTTGTCAGAAGTGATTTAGTCCTAAGATGGGTTAAAGATGAACTGACGTCTTTTTCTTAATTTAAGAACTAAGTTTGTTGACGGAGCAGTAAAAAATAAGTTGCTCACTTGTATGATTCAGGAGAGTAGAAGGCTCCTTCCATCCTCGACTTTAAATCAACCTCCCTACATGCATTCTGCTGAACGAACTTTAAAACATACGACAGTTAAATCTAATTTATCGCTTTCGTTAATGGCTTCTCGTATCAAACTAATAAAATATAATAATTGTCGTACGCACGTGTGGCTATAAAGAAACGAGTAGCGCGATTCACAACAAAATATTAAATATATTTTGTTATGGGTTTGGAATCGATTCGTGTCTCTTATTGCTAACTTGAAAGCTTTGTAACAAAAGTTGAATTTAAAAATTCTTTATAGCCTTAATTTTGGACGCGTCACACTAGTTACGAACAAGCGATATACTGAATGTGAATATTTTATCAGAGTATAAGTAGAGTTAATTGAAAATATAATTAATGTAGTTAAAAGTGAAATTCTATTTATGAATATGTGTTTGATTGTTCATAAATTTCATTGTTCATCACTATTGCATATATTGTTGCAAATATAACGTAAGGAAATTGCGTTTCTAATCGAAATCGCTGATATTCTACATTTTGTTCCAATCATTTGTCTATTCTTAATTTTATTAAATAATGGTTGTTGATGAAATTTGTGATTTGTCGTCAAATTTAAGCACTGCATATAATATTACTAAATAATTAAGCTACGTCTGAGAAGTTGTAGATCCCAATTGCTATATTGATAGCAATTGTTCAGCTATGATAGAAATTTGTTGACACTTGGGTTGTTCACTCTTTACCGTCAATGCATAATGCAATTATTATAATGAGGACAACGCTACGCTAACACAAAGAGACGCATAAGTCTCTTACCTGCAGTTAACCCTGCAAATAATAAAAAAATTGATCAAATAATTAGTACATTTTTTAGATCCTTACAAAACTCTTTCGATCAATAACGAGATAGATAAGTGCTATCGTAAAATTATAATTGCTATCGTAAGCGGTGTAACAATTGCCTAATTTTAAGTGGTCACACGTCACGTAACTCACGTAAGTCATGTAAATTCAGGTGTCTATGTATATTCCGACAAGGATAAGTTTTGTTAAAAGGAAATAACGAATTATTTTTACTTAGAAGTATTTATGACTAATTTAATTAGTATTTATAGTTAACAATGAAAACTTTTGAAAGAGTTGTAACGTTGTTACGAGCATTTAATGTAGAATTATGAATATTTTAATGATCAATAAGGTTTTTATGGTTTTAAGGACGAACATAAACGCAGACGGACCACCGGATGTTAAGAGGTCACCGTCGACTATGGACGTGTACGACTACAGAAGAGTCGACAATACATCACCGGCATTGAAGGAGAGCTGTTTTTAAACCATTGGAACCACATGTCATAGCGCACCGGGAAAACCACCAAAGGAAGTTCATTCAACAGTTTTTTTTTAAGTAATCTCTGCAAACGATTCACAAGTTTGTTACGAAGAAGACAGAGAAGTTAAGAAATGTAACGTTATGCAGATTTTTTTCAAATGAGACCCATTGACTTACATATTATTTGATAGGATATGCTCCATAGAGCATGGAAACTTTCAAGAAGTTTTGCAGCTACTGACAGCCTACAAGTTGTTGGTTATTGACATAAAAAAAACAATTATCCATTATAGATAGACGCTGTCAAACTATGGGCGCTTTAAATCATTACTATGATTTAAAGCGCTATGCAAATTAAATTGCAATATCAATTGATATATCCCCATCTCTATACACATCCATATAGACGGATCTTTGTCTACAATAACATTCAAGTGTCATCCTTGTCGAACGCTATAATTCATCAACAAAACAACGAATATTTTCCCACAACAGTATGAGTCAAGCAGGAAACAAACAGGCAGGAATGTGTACAGGTTTAGGAGAAAATCTCGTCAATTTCGTAATCCGTGGAAGGCAGTATCTACACACACGTAACTCGGATGTCAGTTGTTACGACCGCTGGGGCAGTGGGGACATATAAACAAGTATGTGCAGGTAGAAGTGGGCGCTGAATGAGCCGCGAAACGCTCTGAGTACTTTTATGGATATTGTATGTTGTAACAAATTATTTTTTGATACATGGAAACTAATACTAAGGGCATGGTTAATACTAGGCTTTCTATTTTTTTGGTAAAGCAGGTACCTTCCATTAATTTTGCGTCTAGGTCAGTAAGTACACTTTGTATTCAGTGACTCATAAAATTATTTTTTATATATTTAAAAAGTGTTCTCGAGGCAAAATGCATATCTTCTCTTTGTGATTTTCTCATTCAGGCAATACTTAGGGCTTGTACTCCTCGCACAATATGAGCGATAAAGGTTTAAGTCTGTAACATTGGCGTTATGGTTTGTCAGTCTGTTCACGATACTTTCATTAATCGAAGTAATAATTAATTTCTAATACGTACCTACGCAAAATTAGTCATATGTGCAGGATTTGAACCTAAATTCCATGTGAGTGAGACTGATGTTCAAACCACAAGACTTACTCATTTAAATACCATACAATTAAAATTATATAAACATCAATATCATATATTAAAACTATGAATATAAACAAATATTCAATATCACGTTCTTTATTCAAAACAAAACAATAAAATTACAGATTATTCATCTTTATTCAAAACAAAATTTTATCAGACAATAAAATTGTAGATGAATAAAAAAATTCATGTTTTAAAATGACGCAGTAATTTCTAATTCTCGTGTCACTTGATCAATGACCAGTGAGTTGTCATCCAATTGGTATGCGAAGATCATTTTAAGAAACCGCAACGTAAATCCCGTAACATTGAGATCGATGTCAGTTATTTTTCCATTCGATAGTTCAGAATTAAAGGAGTCTAGTCATTTTATATTTTGTATTCTTTGGATCAATCTGACCATTGGTACATTTAATACGAATACATATTAAAATAATTACACGAATACAATTAAAAACGATTACACATATCAAATCAATTAATAAATTAATACGGAATCATTCGTTGATGTGGTAATTTTAATAAGCTATAAATAACTATTTGTAGTTTTTGATTAATTATGGTACCTCATTATTGAATATTTGTTTTCAACTAGTTTAAAGGTATCTAGTTACTTACTCACGCACTGGCCATATAAAGTTTCGTATCGATTGTTTATTATTTGAAAACTTAGCCGGATTCACGCTTATGTAACCAACAAACTGAATGATGTCAAAATCTATAAATAGGATGACAATATTTTCCATTATCTATACCTCTTCTTGTATTTAATTGCTTCGAACAACGAAATAAATTAGGATGGGATCATTATCAGTATTTAGAGAAATTCTTTAGAAAGTTTTATATTAATATTTATACGGAGTACTTCCGCATGATTTGAAAACTGTAGGGAAACCTCCTCTCATTAACTTGTTTGATAAAAGTGATATTGCGAAAGAGATGGTCCAATTTACAATTATAAGAAGAAATCTTATATCAGTGAGAGATTGAGTCAGCCACCGTCATGACTCATGGCGTTCTGGCTGGGGGTACGAGAGCCTTATTTCTTATGTCTTGGCCAACAACGCATCAGTGATAACTTAAGTCTTACTGATGTCGACGGCCGACGGTGACCACTTACTTTCAGCTGGCTTGTCTGCTCGTTTGTCAGCTATTTACATAAAAAAAAGATAATTACGAGGTTATCGTAAAAATTTAATACAGATTTTAAATTGAATGTTGTATCAATAAAACAAAATTAATAATTGGTAATTACAATTTTGATAAGTTTTACAATACGACAAAAAAGCTTATCAAATGTGCAGTATGACCTGGCAACATTAACAGTACAGCTGAGTGACATACCAGGAAAAAACTAAGTTATTTATCATTTTTACGCAGGTCCTCACGATAAAAACGTTTCCATTAACCGAAGCAAGTGACAATTAATTCAGAGTAATTTTAAAAACTCTATCTTAAAAAATGTTAATAATTTGTTAAGTAAAACCCATCCAGTTTATTTATAGAGAGATCGTCAAACAGTCTGCTGACGCCGCCTGTTCGACGACGACCTAGTCAATGTCGACAACTCGAATAATTTCAACAGAGCCGTGGCCCGTAGAATGCGGTCATAAATTTCTTTTTGTGTGGCATGTACGGTACTTTTTAAATATGCGGAAATTTGAGAGTGCGCATTCAGTCTTATAATGGGACCGTTAAAAAACTCCGGTGTGAGGACTTTTAATTGTTTATGGACTTGTGTTAATATAGGTTCTAAGGAGATATTGCAACATGTTTGGTAATTAATTGCGAATTAGAATCATTAATTTGGAATTTGCCTGATTTAAAGTCTGCGGTATAATTTTATTTAAAAATTAGGCATTTATTTTAGAGATTTTCATTTTGCATTTAGAATTATAATTATGCCACTGGTAATTATAAAAATATCCATAAATGATTCGTTTACCCGCTAGTTGTCTAAAATGCATTTATCTAATTTTGAAACCATAAAATTTAACATTTTAAAATTGTTTTACAAAATTTAAAAATGTACAACCATAATCCAAAATAGTAATTCCGATGAAATTTAATATTTAATTAATACTTATTTTAAATTCTTCTTAATATTTCTGTAGTTACTTTTCAGCCCTAACTATGTCATTTTAACCAAACTTTAACCATATATATTGTTTCATTTGAAGGTTCTTATAACCAATGTGGGGTTTCCTTATAGAATGGATTGTATATTTTCAGTTGGTACAAAATTGAAACCTTTTCGATGCACTACTTTACTACGCAATAAGTTGGCCCCACTTACACACTTTCAATTTTAAGCGTACCGAGCGATAGACATTTTTGATTGGGAATAAGTAATGCTCTTGTACAAACATTTCATACATTATTTCGTGTCGTGTAATTTTATTTATGTACATAACTAATAAATAAATAACTAAATTTATTTATTTATTAGTTTTTATACAGTTGCAAACAATTGTAATCACTATTAATATAATAATATATGGCAATATTAGGATAGGCAGCGCTGGCCTTTCCCTTGGTCAGGGTAGAGCGAGATCGTCTTTCAGCGCTCTTCGGTCGATGCTCTGTCACCGCATAAAAGGCTCCATGGAAATTTTATTTTTCCCTAACAATTTTTATTCGCATTTGGCTCTTCGGTGCCCTTTGCCGTCTGGTGTCTAAAAAGACCCTTCCGCTCGCTCTACCTTAGGTTAGAAAAAAACCGCGCCTCATTTAAGCACCATTGGACGCTGTACTAGACATGTAAATAACCTAAATACCCAGGAATACAGTAGCGTCATCTCTTATCGGTAAATAGAAAGTTTCTATCAATAATATAACAACACAAAGAATTTTTTTTATTACCAATTTCTAACAACAGTTATAAGCCTTGTGCGAGTCATCTGAGAATCAAACACAAAATCAAAAACGAAGACACTAGATTTCACAAGGCGATACCTGTTCGAACCTATCGGTAATTCATTATGCGTGGAGATAAAATGACTAAAACCAACCTGGCCGACCATTCATACGGGCGCTAAAAACAAAGCGACGCTTCTATGTTGCAGCGAGAATTTTGATTCGGTCTAAATCAGTTGTCACTCGAATAATTTAGATTAGCTTAAAACGCGACAGCAATGAAAAATTAATGGATGGTCAGGGGATAGTGACGCGACGTTACACTTGTACTTTCCTTATCGACTATTAATAATAAAACAACAATCAAAATATGTTTACAGAAGAAAATAGAGAAGAACACGAGATGATGAGAAAGCATATATACGTCTCCTCTTCTGTATATATAACATTCTGTAAACAAATTCTTGTTAGTTGATTATGTCAATTTCATGTTATTAAATGATGTAATGCCGACACAACGCGATGTGAACTTCAATAACCAATGAATCCAGAAATCACAGTGCTAATGTTAGAACCAAGTGAAATATTCTATATAATCCATTTGAAGCTTGATACAAAATAGTAAAATACTAATGTGTTCAATTTCATTTCGACTGCAACGTACTCGAATATCGGAACATACGAAACAGCCCAGCGGTCCAGATTGACATCTGTCCGTCCATGTAGAAGCCTTACGCTCGGTTGGACAAAATCAGGTATTACAATTAAATTAAAAATCACTCACGCGGAGTAATTAGTTACAATGACAGAGTACCGATAGCAGAACAATTTGATAATTGCGTGGATGGAAAATTTTAACAAACATTTTTTATGCTATGAACCCCGTTTGAGGATAGTGGTATAATTACTATGTACATCTACTTGTGCGTTTCCAACCATGAATGACAAAATAGCCTACTTTAGACTTTTTTTTTAATCTAGCTGTTAAACGCGAACACGTTGCATAGTGTCCTTTTAGTTTTACGACATTTTAATGATAAATATTAACTTAGTATAACTCCGTTGAAACGACCGATAACAACCGTGACAATGAGTTACCACCATACCTAATTTGATTAGATTCGGTCCATTATCTGACATATTCGGTCGGAGTTATCGTGGAATATGTTCCTCTGAGGAATGAGACAAAAATTCCAAAAAATATTGTAATCGAGTTTATATCAAAAGTCTAAATGGAGAAACTACTATTTTGAAAAAAAAAATCCATGTACAGACTTTTTCATCGTACTGTTTCATTACGTATAAAGATTATTATCATTTAAATAAATATGATTATAAAGTACGTTGCATTTATTAATACAACAATTTAAATGTTTGTAACACTGTTTCAAATAATAATGTTTGTTTTTATAAACGTAATTTTAATATTGAAACCTGTTGAATATATAATTACCCATTTGCAGCCCACGGTAGCCAAACAATCTTAGCTGCTAAAGTTACTTAATAAAAACCATGAAACATCACACTGATTTCAGTATACAAATGACATTTGTAAATAATTTAATAAAAAACTAACGCGTTCGTTTATCTATTTTTATATCAATCGATCGGCCCGCCGAGGATTCGCAAGTACAATTTACTAATGAAATAAGTGTGTCTATCTCTTGTCAATCCGTCCGCCGAGAAGGGATACATTCAACATAATCTTTCATTGAACAGAATTATCAAAGTAAATGTCACTTTACTATCATACAAAAACACCATCCAAGTTTCCAGTACTTTTCAGTGGATTATCCTAAATATTTACTTTGTACGAAAGTCGCCCTGTCGATAACGAACATAACAGGAACCCAAATCTGTCACGCCGTTTTCAAGTGAAAATCTTTCATACATGCGATGATGGATTTTTCTATTATAGATAAATGATGTCCATTGTAAAAAGGGATGTTTATGTAACAAGATAAATGTTTCTTCTTTTGATTCGGCTGGGCCCTTTTCGGCGCAGCTGATGAAGCCCTCTCCACTTTTCACCATCGAGAAGCACCTCCTCTACTTCTTTGTACGAAATGAAGCTATCATCATCAAGCCTTCGCTTTTATCTGTTTCATATAAATAATTTTTGGCCTGCCCCTCCCTCTCTTTCCTTCTACTTTGCCTTCGATGATGTTTTTTATACAAGCGTTTATTATTATTTTTTATCAATAATAATAATAATTGCATGGATCCTGATCAAGACTAAAGAATTCGTGGTGAAATCTTTGAATATCGGCAATGATTACATATAATTCATCATATCTAACGTACCTAAGGCGACATTTAGTATAATTTTTAATTTATATAATATTAAAAAATAATTAATAAAATCGTGTGACAAAAAAATGTTGTCAACCCTACTTATTAGCGTTGGAACTATTAATTTCAATCCGCGGTAAGCGTTAGTTTCCACTCATTGTGGACGGTAACCGGCTACTTTCTACCTTCTACACATGCTAAGTATATCGAGGTGGAACATTGCCCAATCTGTCCGTCTCACTTTGACGGCAGATATCACCAACGAACATGTTTTGCACCTAATTCTTTGTCAACCCTAATTCTTTGTCAAACGAAAACGACACGTATTCAAAGACAATAGAATACTTTATAAATTTGGATCGGTGTTTCACCTGCACCATTAAAATGGTTAGCACGAAAGTAGTACAAGAAGTAGTCAAATAATTTAACAATCTTTTTAGAAATGATTAATCATTTAACAAAAGCTTTACGAAACTAGAACAATATGGTTTATGTAGCGGGAGTCTAAGACACTTGAAGTGTTTTAGAAATCGATACAGAAAGTTAATGATAATTGTAATGCAATTTAGCGGTTGTCTTTTGGGATTCTTAGCAAGAAATAACAATGACAATTTATTCTTTGGTATATTTGTAATTATCAAAATATTTTATTAAAATATTACTGTAACAAATACTAATAATTTGATGATGATAAAATCTACACTAATATTATATATGCAGTCCGAATTTTTAAGTTTGTATGTGTAAGCGAAGGGTAATCTTCGGAACCACGGCATTATTTGAAAACTCTTTTACCATTTCAAAGGTACATTATTAAGAATTATTATTATTATAATTATGTATACCTGTAAATAAGTTAGATTTATGATTATATGTGCCAACTTTTTTTTAATGTAAATAGCCAAAAAACGAGCACATGAGCCATCTGATGGTAGGTGGTGACCATCGCTCATGGACATCAGAAACAACAAAAGCATTACCGCCAAGTCGCCGTCCGAAGACGAAGTGGATGACACTTCGTGACAGAAGGAGGGTCTGTCAGGAGGCATATACCCTACCACCATGCAAGTTTCGTCGAGATCAAACTAAGTTTGTTATGTTAGATGACGGTACTGATGGGTGAGCAAGCAGTTTATTACAAGCTTATACTTAACTTGCCTTGTTACATTAGAATCACTTCCTGAAAATCAATTGGACTCAAATTTAGTAAACTTGTGCTTCTTAGCAATGCCATTGCATTGCTTGCATAATGCAATAGTATGATAACATGGAGATGGTGGGAAAGTGGCCAGAGGATTTCCTAAACTAAACAAAATGAACCCACCTTGTTTGGGTTCATTTGTTTTGCCTTGGCAAACAAAAGCCCACCGAGTACAGTTCGACCTGAAAAAAAATAATATTAAAAAACCTTTTTTAAATGTAATCTTTTATTCATATAAATGATGTAATGTAATAAATTTTTGTACTTACGTGTCTGTATAACTGTATAATTAGAGCTCCTTGTTTTATACCATTCTTATTGCGACTCATTTCAGACACCTGTCCTGGAAGGTAATTGTTTATGGTCACGTAAAGTAAAATCTTTTGTAGCTCGTACTTGTTCCCCCATACCAATCGGTTTTTGACAGATTAAACAAGTGATTGTTACAACGTAACATTACGATTATCGATTTAATTGTTGACAGTTAAATTCGATTAAATTTCGATCGATACCTTTTCATGTTTCCATTTGGAATTACACTTACGGTTTGTTGCAATTGTTTATTGTTGTTTTATTTTTGATGTACAAAACTCCCAATGTAATGCCAATGAACCTGTCTTATTTAACTTTATTTGACAAAACTGTAGAATTTTATATATTTTTCGATTTACCATGTCGCATCCCTAAACAGCATTTAATTTGACGTAACCTTGTCAAGACATAATTTTAAATGCAACATTTTTATTTGTACGCGATATAATCCGCTTGATGCTGGTACAAAGATATTTCGATAAAGTGATGTGAATTGTCACAGAGCTACTAATCTCATAGACCAGGTATAGAAACACCTTTGATGACTAATCTTGTATTAATATTGGATAGTAAAAACAGTTCCGTGGTAAGTAGAGCGAAATAAATGTGGAAGACGAGAAGATGAAGACAAAGGAAATGATGGAGATGAAACATTTACCCAATCATTAAACTTGGTACCTCAGCAAAAGTTATGTTTCAAATTAAAGCTTATACTAAGCACTTGCAGACGTGACTACATGACAGAAATGAGTCGCACTCGGAACATGCCATGCCACTTAATTGTAAATTTTCTTTATCTACAACCATAAAAAAATAAAGAATCAAAATGCGGGAAAATCAAAGAGTTGTGCGACAGTAAAATTAAAACTCATTTAACAATTACTTAAGACCTTAGAAAGTTGTATCATTACCAGCCGACCACTAATTAGTTCATCCGGCAACATGTAATATAAAAACTGGTTAACTTCAAAATAGACTTGCGTGATTTAGGGATCCGTATACAATTTTGTGTGCCGTATTTTTTTTTTATTTATAAATAAAATTTTCATTAACAAAATTCCAAGAAGAAATAAGCAAATTTATTCCTATTTTTCTCGTATTTCTAGTGTTTGCATTTTTATCAACTATACATATATCATTTAATAGACAAATATGAAACAGTTAATTACCTTTTCTCCTCTGTTTCTCAACTGATTCCTCTTTTTAATTTTTTTTAGTAATTTCAAAGCTTTTGTGTTAACATTAAAAAAACGGGAAACAGAATATTATTTAACGATGATGGTAAGCGATTAATGATGATAAATGATGAATTTGGTCACAAGGCGAAGAACAGTTGTTGGCTTAGTTAAAGTAACAAATAACAAGTGAATACGACACGAATAGACAGATACCTAAGTGATGCAATAAGAGGTTTAGTTCTATTATCGGATGAACGGGATCCAAAAAACATAAATTACTCTATACATTAATTTTATTGCTTCACCTATATGGGTCCGTCAATCGGAGGCTATTATTACAAAAATGTTTGTGGTAAAATAATCTCAGGCATTTCGATACTTTCGACAAAATTGATCCTATAGGCGTTAGTTAATGTAGCGTGTATTAATAGCGTATTATAAAAACTATAATTTGCAAACGACTCGTCTCTAGTATATCATATTTAATGGTCTGTGATAATATAATTTAAACATTGGCTGGATAATGTGTGTTATGTGTACGTGTGTGGGTGTTTTGATGATATCATTGCTTTGTCCTCGTAGGCAGAAAGGGGTGTATACTTGCGTTGAAAAAATCATATTATAGTAATATTTTGCTTATGATGCATCTACACTAATAATTCATTTCTAGTAATTAGTAGGGCTTTTTATAAATACATAACTCAGCTATCAGTAGCTGATTCTCAGGCCAGTGGTCGTAATTTAATTGTGTTTGTGTTAATTATTATAATTATTAAATGACTTTGGCCATAAATAAAAGACATTTTAAGTTTACAAAATATATATATTTGCATAAAAAATTTAATTCAGTGAATAAAATGTCAGTGATAATATATTAGGTTGGGGAGAAAGTCTTTTCGCATTTTTTATGAAAATTCAAAACATTTTGTAATAAAGTTTTTTTAAATTTTACTAAAGTATATAAGTACCATTTTGTTCAATAACTTTTTGCCATCTTGTGGGTAGGGACATGATCCCATTGCTATAGAAATTCTGGGGTTTCTGATCAAAATACTGCGTCAAGTAGTTTTGGCAGTCCTCAGGTGATGTTAACCTGACAATGGCTAAAGAATTCTGAAGAGACCGAAACAGGTAGAAATCTGAAGGCGCAAGGTCCGGGCTGTACGGTGGATGCATCATCATCTCCCAGCCAAAGTCTCTTAGTTTTTGCTGAGTCGCCAAGATGTGTGAGGTCTAGCGTTATCATGATGAAAAGTCACACCCCTTCTATTGACTAATTCCGGCCGCTTCTCTCAACTTCTTGCTTTAGTCTCATCAGTTGTTCGCAGTAGAGTTCAGAATCGATAGTCCTGCCTGGCGGTAACAGCTTATAATGAATGATACCGTTCCAATTCCACCATACACACAGCATCACTTTGTTGCGAGTTAACCCGAGTTTCGCCACAGTCTGTGAAGCCTGACCGGCCTTTGACCACGACCTTATTCGCACGTTCTTGTCGTATGTGATCCACTTTTCATGACCAGTTATCAGCTTCTTCAAAAATGGTTCGGTTTCATTACGTTGTAATAAAGAATCGCAAATGAGGTTACGGTTCATGACGTTTCTTTCAGTGAGTTCGCGTGGCACCCAAATATCGAGCTTTTTTGTGTACCCAGCTTTACCCAAATGCTTCAAATCAGTTTTGTGATCAATTTCCAGTTCTTCAGCTACGTCGTAACTACTGATATGCCGATCTTGCTCCACTTTTTCAAAAATGGCATCCATTTTATCCGTGACAGGGCGACCAGAGCGACCTGCATCTTTGACATTAAAATTTCCGGATTGAAAACGCTTAAACCAATTTTGTGTTACTCTCACAGACACTGCACTAGGTCCATAAACATCACAAATTTTTTTCGCTTCCTGCGTTGCATTTTTGCCTTTTTTGTAGTTAAATTTTAAAACGTAACGAATTTCATTACACTCACTCATCTTGGCAGTAAGCAAAACAAATGAAAATCACACATTTTCCAATTGAATCACACATTTTGAATTTGAAATTATCTTTTTTAAATTTAAACTTTTTAATAATACCAAAACCGGCCAGATGCAAACGGTATAGTCAAAGAGATTTTATTACTAGTTCATACATATTAAAATGCGAAAATACTTTCTCCCCAACCTATTATATAGTTGTTTTAAATATTTTTTCCGTTTCCATATCTCTATGTTTACTTCATTCGATAGAAAGACAGACGAAATGTTTTTCAAAACCTTACAGAAAAATACATAAGGTACCAGATAGCAGATATTGAACGAGGTGTTAAGCTGCGTTATAAGGTAATACTTTGATTTTTTAATGATTTATTTGCAGTCCATCTCTTTTATTAATGTCATTCATCAATCTTCGTGCTTTAACTATTACAATGTTTCTAAATAAAAAAATATATAATAATATGAGTGTATTACATACATTTAAATAATAATATGTTACTGATGGTTTGAAATTATTAAAAGCAAAATTTTATTATTATCTTTCCGTGAAGTCTGCCTGGCTAGCTACCACCCTCCTGCTTGAATCAGCCGCCAAACGACTCGTGTACCGGCTGGGGGCTTGAGAGCCACTTCTATCTTTCTTACCTTCTTCTCATTTCCTGGCCGACATCGCATCAGTGATACCATTGGTTTTTCTGATGTCCATGGGCGACCGTGACCATGGCTCATCTACTCGTTTGTCGGCTATTAACATAAAAAAGACCTGACTAATGACAGGCTACCTGATGGTAAGTGGTCAGTACTACTAATTCATGTCTGTATCACCAAGTAGAAGCCGGGAACCCTGTTATAGCCTGGCAATAATGCATGCGCACACCGAATTAAAAGCCTTATAGTGTTGAAACGGTAATCAATGAAATTAGAACTGACCGCTATTAAAGCAATTTTTGCAACCTACCTCTGCATTTAATTGAAGCATGTAAGAATAGGTTTGTAAAAAATAAATAAGTACTTCAAAATGTTCCAGGTACAATAATTGGCGGCTTTGCGCGTTCGAGAACAATTTATTGTTACGATTGTACCTTGAGTAACAATAGTTCGTCGAGAAAGAATTGATCCAACCGAATCATTCATTGGCGACCCCGTACCGTAGTTGGTGGTGACCCTGCCTGCCCAGACAGGGGTATTGGGACGATTCCCGGCTGGTAGACATTTATGTGACAGATAAATTTTTGTTCTCGTGTCATGGAAGTTTGTAATGTAATATTTGTGTATGTGCATACCACCCGCAACACAGGGAATCCTAGTGCGGGGGTGTGAGTGTGTAAACGTTTATTTATTATTTAACCAAACATGGAGTTTTACTTATAATACAGATACATAATATAATACAGATATAGGTATAATGAGTTAAATGGGATAAGTTATAAATAGAGTATATTTGATTATTCAGTTATCATGTGACTCAAATATGATGCATATATCGTAACTAATAACTTTTTTATTTATTTAGTTAATTAAAACTGTCAAAAACACTTATATTAATTACATGCACATTCACAGAGAGAGTTACACATAAATTCTGGCATATTGACAATGTACTCGTCCATTCATACGCAAAAATATCTTACTCAGTATGAGTTCAGTAAAGTGAGTCAGCGCTCAGAGGACACGGGAAATGGGCGAGATAGAACGCGTCGACAATGCACCGTAACGACAATGCGAAAATATGCGTTCGGTTACTGCGAATAAGGTAGTTATGAGGCACATGTAACTGCACAGCTTGTTGATTAGGTCAGGGACATCGATCGAGGGACTGGGGGTCTGGAATATGTATATTACAGGCTGTAATGATTTGAACTTTTATCCGTCGGACTTTAAGAGTTGAACTCCTAAAAGAACATTAAGATTACAGAGTAGGGTACTCTTACGGGCTACCGTGTTCTTAGTAGCGTTTTACCTCTCTTTACAACTCTTCAAAGCTCCCTACACTGCATAACCTCCTGCGATCCTTTCCATACCTCAAGAGATTGTTTATATTTATACTTATCTCACAATTGTATCTGGATCTGATCTATATATTAAAATATAAAATATAAAAGTACATTATTTTTTGTCTGTTTGCGCACGTTAACATTAAAACCATTTTACACTATTTGGATCTTATTTACGGGTAATGACATAAAATAGTTTTCATCCTGAAAAATAGGGCTGTCCCAGAATTTTCCAATGTAAAGCGAGTTCGATTTAATAGTACAACATAATGTTATATTCGGTATCCGAAACTTATAGTATTACTATCATCGGATACCGAGTTACGTAATGAATGAACCGTCAAAACACAGTACAATGCGAGCCGTCGATACGATCTCGAAATATGTACTATAGATTTTATCGAGTGACCTTCGTATGCTTTTAGCTTTAGATTTGATAACAATCTACTCTATAATAGACACCTGTTTCGCGCACTGATTTATTGACCGATCGACCAACAGTGTTATTGTTTTAGTCATATTTTATCTTGACTATCAATCGTTCAGAAGCTGGAAATAGAAAGTTGGAGAATGTTAACAGGGAAATATATGTATATGAATTGTATTGCTTGCTTTTATAATACTTAAGGAACACGAGGTTTTTTTATTGTAGCCGGTTCAATCCTGTAGTGGTAGTGAACAGAGCCCATGTATACGATACGATGCTGATTTTGAATGAATCTGTAAACCAGTTTGTGAGTTGCTTTGCCATCTTTATTTGGCCTTGTTTTTAAAAATAACCATGAAATGTTTCAAAACGATAGCAAACCGGAGAGCCAATTAATAAGCAGGATTATAACTTGGGATGGGACAACTTCATATCCCATCCATCCATAGATATGAGGATGTTCCGTGAGGTTCCATGCCGAGCGAGAAGTCGCTGGCTCTATTTTCGGCTGGGGCGAACTTTTATGTGACAGATAAATATTTTGATCTTCCAGTGTGTGTGATGGCATATTTAGTATACATAGTACATTCAAGCCGTCTGCAACATACGAAATCTTAGTGCGAGGGTGTATGCGCATGTATATGGTTATATTTATGGGTCACATACCACTCATTATCACGTCAGCTGTCAGCTCCTTTGTCGGTTATTATTATAAAATACAAACCTAAAACTATTATTATCTTCAAAGGGCCCATCAATTAAATTAAGTGATTGAGTGATATCAGATATTTGTTAAATCTTGTATAAGTTTATGTCAGTATTAAGTTTAAGTTGACATCAAACGTGTACCTTATCGTAATACCTTGGATTAATGAGGTAAGTATATCGATTAGCAACATTTTAATAACTATACGTAGATTTAAATAAAACATATATTTGATTTTAAACTTACATCCATCCAGGAAATAATATATTTCAGCTATAGCGGGTCGCGATTTTTGTCTTTTAAATTGATATTTCGAGCCAATCACACGAATCATGGTCACAGCGACACTGCGATGGCGGGAGAGACTCTTGACAGCTGACACTTGACAGACACCAATGACAAATGACCCGATCAATTTTACGTTTAGTCTATTTGACGTTCTACATCTAGGTATAATATGACGACACGGGACATTAACAATATACGGTAATTCATGTAATTGGTCTGAAATATCGGTATTAAACATAAATTATTTATTGTAGATAGACTTTTTTACTGATGTAGAGGCCTATACAATCTCGATTTGGAAATGTTGTCTGTTTGTAGACACAGGTATAGCCACTGAATCGATTTAAATATTGGTTGGCATATTTGGAATTCATATTATACGTCAAAATCTAGACTACATTTAACCCGGGACATGGATCTGTTCCTGTAGAATTTTCGAAGCGTATTGAGAGTGGGTTACTAGTCACTCGATAAACTAATAACAATTAAATGACACAGACTAATAACAATTTAAAGTTGACCTTCGGTTCGTAGTCCAGAATTCGAATGAGTTTAATGTGCCGATCAGAAATAAATTATCAATCTATTTGATAAGCGTTGCCAAGTGATATAAACAAAATAGCCGTGCCATAACTTAGAGCTATTCGATTTCTAATTTACACGTGCCAATTTAGTAAAACTCATAGTTTGGGCGGTGAATAGCCCAGAAAGAGCAACCGAGAGACGTGCTTTAATTGTAACCTGGTTTTGATCTAAAATTTAATCCGAGAAAAATAATAGACGCCAATGGCCGGAACACAGCAGAGGCGTGTCGTAATATATTACCGCTGTAGGGTGTAAGTTTATTAATATTTCGTAAATAAATATTGACTCGATTATAACCTAGGATTCGTCCGCGTTTATGGAGCCGATGTGTTCAGGGATCATTTTGAATTTTTCGTGCAAAATTATGGTATTTGAGTACGCTCATTTTGCGCAAGGCTTACGTCTGTATATCTCTCTTTTTTCACTGATGGCATGACCATAAACAGTTAGAAAAACAAACCTTCGTAAATATCAACTTATGCTATGTTCATGCTGACCAAGAGGATCGAATTTGAATTAGTAGTGACATCAGTAATCAGGTTTCATTTTTGGAACAAGTGGTGGTGAATTAATTTCACGCACCTGATAAAGTTCTAATCTATAGCCTCGTGGGGGAGTCCGACATTCCAACTCCTGGACTAATACTGCTTGCCCTTGCTTGATTAAAATGATTACTAATTTCTAATATATCCTGTATCTACCAAAATCATTTGTCCGCGCATTATTCCAATCCAAACCGTCACAATTTCTGACTAGAATACTATAATATCGCACCTCAAATCGCGAGCGGTAAACTTAACACAAACTATGTAAGTGTAACGAATCGGAAAAGCGTAAACTGTAAGCTTGTATAATTCTTAAACGCACAGACAAACTGGCGTATCTTATATTTCAATAGTAATTTTGTGTGAAGACAGACGGAAATAAATAATAGCAGTAAGACATTTTAAATCACTGCTACGATATACAACTATTTGGGCGTACCTAAAATACGTTTAATTCAGCATTTGTAATTGAAACAATACAGATGGTTATAATAAATTTTTTAACTGTCCCGATTTAATGGAGTGGGCTTGTTCGGTCCCGGTGGTCTTAAGATAGATCATTTTTATTATTTTATAGGATTTGAAGTGGCAAAAGTAACTACAGCTTAATCGGTGACCCTGTTGGGGTCGCAGGGTTGACTTTCCGGTCTGGCAAACATCTATGTGTCTTAAATGTTTGCGGATAAATATATATATATATAGTACTTGCGATTAGGGAATACCGGAGCGAGAATCTACAGAGAGAGTGATTTTTAGCATGTCATATGTCTTGTGGTAGCAATCCGTTCGCTTCGCTTTGGTAAATTATATCTGACATTATGATTGCGTTTATTTACAGTAATCAGAAATCAGATTCCTAGTGATTTTACATAGCTACATAAATTATTTTACCACCTTCGGGGTGAAAGCAAGAAAGCTATACTAATATATACAATTTTAACGCGTTGAATCAATACAGCTATATTGTTTTATTATTACTGTTTTTAGTATCAAGACATTAACATATATATGTGGGAATCATCAAGATATATAAGATTTTTTTTAAGATAATACATAAGATTTTTCATATTTACAAATTATTTTACTACGCTGCAAGGCATGCATGTCTTTTGGTAACTGCGAGGGCCTAAAAGTAGCATCACAATATTTTAGCTCGAATTGGTGAAAGGGAAATTATCTAATCTAAGTATTAAAACTTTTTAACCCATTCAAAACTATGACAACCAACACCATCCAACAGCGCATAATATATTCTGAAAATGCTGAACAAATTTTGTAAGTGGCAGCCACGTGCCCACTCAAACAACCTACCCTATCAAACGCTGCTGTTTAGTTACTATGGTAACCCAGAGGTTCTCGCACCATTGTGTTCTCAGACAACAAAATATTAATAAAGCCGGTTTCTTCAACCAAATAAAAAAAAACAGCGACTGATCACATCGGTATATGGACATAAGTAGGTACAAACCGAAGGCTTTCTAACCGGCGCTCTTTGTCGATCGGCCGTCGAACAGAGAGTTCGTGGATTAAAAGGATTAATATCAATCACAATCACAATGAGTTGTGTCAGCTACCAAACGACTTACTGACTTAGGTCGTGGTTGCATCGCGCGCTATCATCGTGCGAGCGTCGAAGCCAACGACACCTTTGCTGAGTAACGAAGGCACTAGATTAGGACTGATAGCTCGTGCAAGTTTATTACGGAATTGTGTGTGTTTGCCTGTTGTCGTCATAGAACGTATCCATAAAAGTTGCACAGTTACGCGTTTTAATTGGGTTTATTTGGCGTGGTTTATATTCAGTAGCAGTGTATTTTTACAGAGCGAAGGATGTATGAATAGATGGATGGATGACCATACTGGTATTTTAGTTGAATCATTCAAAATTTTGTCATTAATGTAACATATATTCCCTTTTAAATTCCTGATTATTCAATTCATGCATTCGCACACTCATAAATACTATGGTTTTACACAGTATTTGTAGTGGAAAATGTATGATTATTATCAATATTCATACGTAAAATGAACTTCCAGTGGTTATTTATACCAAATAGTTAGCACATACATAGAAGTTGAACTCAGAGATATTTAATGATATGCGAGCAACCAAGAATTTCTAGAACGATTGTTAACATCCGTAACGTTGAACATTCCCTGAAACATTTTTTCGCTTAACATTTGCAAGCCCTCGTGGATAGTACAGCAAGTACTTTACAGTGTTATGAGGGAATACGAAGCCGAAGATTGCTGTCTTACGAGCTTAATTGGTGATTGTACGGTCAGCAAACAGGATGAATGGTATTTTGAACTGTAAGAGAACTCTATGTTTCTGCCGACCGTTATAGAGTACGGGAAAGGCTGGTCGTCATGTTCATTCATTCAACATTAATGTGAACCAGCTTCTTCTAAGTGGCTACTGCATCCCATAAACTACCATGTCATAATAATAGCTAATATAAAAAGCATTCAGCAGAGTCCCTGCCTACTAATTGACCTCAGGATTAATTCCCAGCCGGGAAGCTTATGTTACAGTGTAATGTTAATTCTTGGTTATTGTATATTTTTATTGGTTATTGGATTAAAGTTACTATAAAGTAAATTGTTATTTTTTAAATTTATTTGAATATTAGTTTGTTATTTAATTTAAATTGTATTTACATAAATTTCGTGGCTTTGTGTGTCAACTTTTATTAATGAAACATATACTTACACTTACTACTATAGTAATACAATATTAATACATTAACAATCGGAGGCTTTTGATCAACATATTAATTATCCATTCACATAATATGGTCCCGGCCTAACGGACGGTAACACCACCTGTTCGTCTTGTTAGCAACGGTGAAATAATGACCGCATATAAATAAGTGAAAAATCGTATTGAATCGCGTTAAGAGCGTAGGGCGGTCGCCGATGTGTTTTGACTTTCAAATAAGAGATTCATAATGTGCGTGGTGATTTTCTAATCTCATAGACAATGACTGCTGATTTCACGGTTAGAATGATTTACAGTTATAATGGTAAGTGTTATGCTGAAAGTAATATATTACAAGAACCGCTTAAAGAGCAAACACGAATCAAGTAGGTAAATATATGAAGCTGACTATATGTAAATAGTGTCAATATTAAAACGTAGTTTGGGTACATGTAAAAATATGTATAACGTGGAAGTGAAATATCACGAAAGTTCGCGAAACTCGAGGATAAGAAAGCAATAAAATTCGGACGCGGTATAAAACTAATAAGAACGTCTTCGCACGTAATGTTTAGTACCTAAGGTCGAATATAGAATGCTCGGATTTTACTTCCTAAGCCGTTGATCTAAAATGATTCTTTTGTAAGGAAAGTACTTGACGAGAAAAGCGTAGAACTTTCTCGAAAACCGGAAAGTGGTATAAATAGAGGGCAAGGCCGCCCGCTATTTATTTGGTTTTCGAATACAGAGGCGAAAAGTTATTTTTACGAGCGAAATACAACGTGTCACTGTTCACTGGTCTTGGAGTGAGAGTTAGTTTTGTTTTATGGTAATAGCCGACAAACGAGCAGACGAGCCACCTCATGGTAAGTGGTCACCGCTGACCATGGACATCAGCAAGACCAAAGTTATCACGGATGCGTTGTCGGCTACGAAATACGAATATAAGAAAGTAAGTATTGGCTCTCAAGCCCCCAGCCGGAACACGACGAGTCGTTTGGCGGCTGACTCAAACAGGAGGGTGGTAGCTTACATAAGTACACTTTTTTAAATTGTTGTCGTAGTAGTAAATAAATAACACTTATTTTGTTGTATCCGTGAGGAATTCATGCAGGCATATCTATTGGATACCCAAGAATTCTTCATAATGAGTTCGGATGTTGAAGAGTGGCATAACGCATTTGGTCAACGGGTTGGAATATATCCTTTACCCCTTTCAGTGTAAGAAAAATCGTCAATCGAACAAATAAGGTTTGGACCTTGAGCAATTTGTTACGTTATGTTATAAGATAATTGTTAAATTTAATTTTTTAATCGTTTGCTAAAGCCATTCATAAATTGACCGATTAATATCAGGTAAGAATTGCAGAATTCACGTTCATTGAATCATATATATGTTCAGTGTATTAAGAGCAATTAACAGATTAGCAAAATAATTTACATATATAACCAGAGGCGTTAAAATTTTGAACTGAACAAATATTATTTTAATCTTAACACTTTATTCATCTCAACAGTGACGTTTTAGTAATATTACTGTGGCGCGTAAGTCGACAGGTGCGTTCGTGTTTTTCCATCGATGTCAAATCTTATTAAAACTTAATTAATTTGTTTGCAAAAAACGGTAGGCCTTCTCTTTGGTTAAGAGTTCAATCTAATTTTACCAATGGTATATTAATTACTCTTTAACATTTTAAAGTCTATGTCATTTGGACAAACAAAAATAGTGATATGATTTTAAACTAATATCATCCCGGACATCATGCATTTTGACGATAGTTGGGCGTCGACATGACCAAACCCGTGAATAAGTCGATATAGCATTATAAAAGGTAATAGTGAAAATTAACTGAGATAACAAATTCAATAACTAGATAAAATATTTAGAATTTTCAAGGATTGTTAATGTTATTAACAATATAAAAAAATATATATAATCTTATTTGTTCCTAATCTTATAGAAACTGCTTAAATATTTGAAATAAATATTAACTTGGTTACTTTTTAATGAATTATTTTTATTAAACTACTTTTTCTTCTTGACTCTCACACACAAACGTACACCAGTGCACGGATTGATCGCAAACAACCAAGACCCAAGTGACAAGAATTTATCGCAGTGTTTAAGCCAATTAGAAACGACCCCGAGAAGCTACCATTAAGCCCACTAAACTCTCCATGAACTGTGCTCTAGGACTGCTCAACGTGTACGATATACTCAATATAGTGTCGAATATTGTTGCATATCTTAAAATTGAATCATTTACTAGTTTTTGTTGGCTTACAAACTAATGTAAAGTCGAAAAGTTTTACCACTTTGTTGGAAATCAGTAAAGAATAGGTATTTTAAAAAGCGCTTAAAAACCAGGTATCACTATGCGTTTAAATTTTGATTATTTCGACTCGTAATTATAATGAGACAGGTGATTCAATCTTGACCTAGCTTTTTATTCGTTTCTAATTTTCAAAAGTTTATTTTACAAAATGTTTATGAAAACTTTTAAAATTATTCGTTCAATGTCAATTTGTCGAGTTGTTCCATTTTAACCTTCATCTTATACCTATATAACTACACCTAAATAATTATAAGTACTCACGGAAAATTACTTAGTATGACAAGAAAACTACACGTGTAAAACGGTATGGCTTCACCAACGTGGTGGACTATTATATTATATAAAGACCCTTCATTCTGAGTCTCTAATTCAACAGTGTTATAATGAATGCCTAAATACGAAAAGAAAATTCCAATATAAAAACCTCAATGTCAATTAAAATGCGGTAACATCGATCTCTCGGGTAATCGATACATCGATATATCGGATATAAAACCGATTCGTCTTTCTTGAGTGTCAACCGATTTTATCTAAGATGATGATGATTTTTTTTTGACGCTGGTTCCATTCTTTGAATAAATTTCTTGATGTTGACATATGCACCTACTTTAATAAGATTAATATCAATAAAAAAATACCAGAATCTTTGTACCGCGTATCAATAATTCATAACTCTGAAATTTATCAATATATTCTTTGTTGTTTCAATGTCATTTGAATTTTTTCCTTTCTCGTATACCTGAAACAAAAAATAACAACTTTATTTGGATTTTTTTTTTTATAAATAAACAATTTACCTTATAAAGGCACGTGAAATTCATATTTTATAATAGATTACATAAATATTTTACAAAGTAATATCTGTACCTATATTGAAATATTGACATTGCATTACATAATAATATGAAAATTGTATGACGGATCATTCTGACAGCATTCCCTCGATGTACAGCAATGCTTATACGCTGAGAGAAAAATTCTGTAACTCTTATGTTGCATGGCTTATCCTTAGTTACCTATTAGTGTAATATTATGAAGGCTGTAGTATCCACGGCTTTATTTTTCGTGTGTATAAGCCGTCAGTCAAGATATAGAACTAACCAAAGTCACTGTTGACTTAGTGTAGGTACCCACTGAATATTCTAATTACATATCGAATTATTCACTTGTGAATTTACGTGGCTTAATTTGGTTTATCCAGTTAAATAAAAGTGAACCATAAATTAAGGAATTTACATAAACACTACTGTAATATTGAAATAAATTTTTACTAATTTGGTTACGACACACTTTCCCGGTTCAAAAATTAATGAAAATATTTTGTCAAATAAAATGATTATGTTAAACCGATCAAAAGTTGGATTTGACGGAAATAATATTTTATATGATTTCTATTCAATATAATGCCGATACGGATATAAATGAGTGAAATATTATAGGTTTAGGAGGAACACCGATGTTCAGTAACAATGGCTTCCCAGATAGAGACATTTTGTCAACGACTAAGCCCGAATCTGTGAAACATATTTGAATATAATATTCATAGTGTTAGAGCAGCTTTCTCATACGCTTTGGATGTTATTTTCTAAAGCATAAATTATTATTTTTACATTCCCATATCGTACTGTGTTCCCGGTTGGGTAATATTGAAAATTGGTAATTTGTTTTATTGGCGCCTATGAATCATGTTATTCTGATTGTTCATGTTTAAATTTTGTGGCGGTGTGTAGAACACTATATTGTAGTGTAAATTTAAGTCATAGTGGATTGTATACTATATTATACGGGTATTCACAATATGTATATTGTACGTTGATATTTCTACCCAGTTGCATGACAATTTCCTTGTGGCCTTGATCCGTCCAACTGGGTCAAAATATCAGCAAGCAATACATTGTTCTTCTTTTTTAAATTATTTAGATTCATCACCAGTGCTTTCCAAAAGGGTGTGTAATAAAGAGTATAAATCAAAAATATATACATATTGTACTGTAGTAAAGTTGAGGCAGATAAGAATTTAAAGCACTGATACTCATATTTAAAGGTATACGAGAAATATTTACGCAAGAAAAAAATTAGACGTTTTTAATACTGATATTTTCGTACATACGTAGGAATATTTTAATATTTTATTAAAATAAGCAAGTCATTCTTTCAAGAAAAAACATTTGAATAAATTAAAGTATACGTAAAAAATTTAACATTTATCTTAATTTATAAAATAAATTTCATAAAAATAATTGGATACACAAATTCTAAGTAAAAGGACTAATAAATATTTAAGAATATATGGGTAATTTTAGATCTTATCTTGTGGAATAGTTGTTTTTATATTCGCATTCTTAAATAAGAAATAGAAAAAAATTTCAAAACCAAATTTATTATAATAAATACATGAAAGTTTTACTGTGTGAAATTTTGTAGAATGTAATTATGGAAGGAGTAGTTGATATTTTACAACAAAATCACAACCATGGAGGAAGCTCATCGTTCCCGAGCCTGTTATTAAAACTTTACAAGTGAAACTCTCTCGTAGCGCTTTGCAGTTAGATATACAGGGTCTTTTACTACGTCCAACCAGTCTTGACCCTTCACTCGAAGGACACAGACCACGCGCATAGATCACGATAGCTTGGTAATTTATTTCCCTAACCAGTCTAATTTGACCTTTTGTCGGATCCGATGTAAACTTTATAGTGGGTCACGGTGTAATGGATGGAGTTCCGCAAGGAGTAATATGCGGTAATAATAATCTAACTTTATATGAGAATATTCATTTACTGGTTGAAAAGGATGTTCCAGGCGTGCATAGGCACCATTGATTTCATAATGAATTAGCTAGTGTTACTCGAACGCCTAATAGCTTTGCATCAACTCCGAATTATGATAATGGTTGGCTTATTGCGAGTGACAATGTCTGAAAAGACTGGAATTGTCCAGCTTGGGAAAATGTTGAGTGAAAGTAATTTAATAATTATTCAATGTGAATTGACATGTTCTAGGTTCGCGTATCGGTGGATATTTATGTAATATAAACTAATAAATACAAATTTTGAACCCCTTTTTCTCCCTATTTTATCAATCGATTTTCTATATTTTGTTTATTTGGTGTTATTGTCAATTGATATTAAAGAGATTTAGTGTTATCAATTAAAAAAAAAAACAGAACGTTACGTAATGATTTAAGTTTAAAATCGAATATTAGGCGAACAAAATTTCTAATATTCTCCGGTCGGTTCTTATACCATATTTTCTCTCTGCTGATAACTGATTATTTTTGTATAAACTCGCTTACTTATCTTTGGTAAGCCATAGGTAATCGGCGCTATATATTTGTTACAGATAAATGTATTGGAACCTTGAATGCAACATAGGATTCTTGGAGATTCTAATGCGGAGTTGTGAGTGTTTGAGCGATTAAAATGGAGAAGGGATAATACCCGCGTTCGTGTCGACTTGTGGAACCATTTCGTGAATCTATTGTTTGGCTTGCCCTCGATGCATCACAGCCTTTTTATTGAGGAAACGTTGCGTTGTAGTGGAAATTCCGGCAACAGCCGGAGAATTCCAAGTGCCAACCCTACAACAAAAGAGTGACACGCAAATGCGTTTATTTGATAACCAAAAATGTTTTGTTAGCATGACATTTGCGTAGTCAAAAGCTTGGTTTAAAAACTGATTTAAATAAAATTAAAAACAATATATTTCTCACAAACAACGGCACAGCTAGAAACAAGTGTACTCGTACGATTCTTATTAAATTTCCTTACTAATGCACATTAAAGTAGCTTCCCCACTCTAATGTGTAATGATAGAGCGAGGTGGATAATTTGCGGACGGTTTTCGGTGATTGAATGCGGTTGGTTTCATAAGCTGGTTATTTAACTGAAGGCGGAAACGTAGGGCCTTTTGAGAGCGGTTCACGAGACGAAAGATCAATTTACGCTGGTTAGTTGACGGGACGTAATTATGAAGCCATTTGAAAAGTTTTCCATTAATTAGTCATCCAATATATGTATACAGACTGGGATTAATAACATAATGTGCCCTACGAAGCACGGAAGACTTAAGAGATTTTGTCACTACAAATGATCACTTATTATTATTTGAAGCCGATCAACTATAACCACGGTGATAAATTTACACTATAGTATAAACGATATGAAAAGTATTAAACTTGATGATATAAAATGTTTATAACTTCCTCGAAGCTATGAAGCTACATTCTAATATAACTTAACTATCAATGTTTCGGTAAAGACAGCGCAAGAAAACATATATAGATAACTAAGAGCACTCCATAACATATAAATATGTCAGTGCCGTTTCATCAAAACGATGAATTACTGTTGTAACTCCTGATATAAGAGAAGATTCGAAATATGGGAAATTCCTCAACGTGAGGTCTCCCGTGCACCTAAGTGAATAAGCCTGGGGAGCGGCCTCCATCCTATTGTAATATTTTTGAAATTTGTATATATGCAAGCAATGAAGAAATCTTTGATAGTGCGATTCAGGAACGCGGTGGCGCCATCTCTTATAGTATAGCGGAAAAATGCTATAAATAAAACAGTTTATCGTACAACGGTATGCTTGCTTTTGTACGACTTCATTTTTCTCCGTAAAATATAAGTATCATAATTCATGATTGTGAATGTATCGATGGCGTATAAGATCTAACTAGGGGTACCTAAGGGAACTAGAGGCAAATCATACGTCTGATCTAAAAATGTAAGATTGTAAGATATACAAGATTACCAAAGCCATTTAAACACAGGTGTGATTCCCAAAAATTAAGCTACTTGAATTCGAACCTGGACTTTTAGACCAGCGATTCGTGCGCTCAGCATAACAAACAACCCAGCCTTTAATGAGCACGATGGCCAACACGAGGAAGCAAGGTAAATTGCGGTAACATTTACAATGGTAATGTATACCGGTAGCCATCTGCCCGTAACTAGCCAATTTCTAGCTTTTACATGTTTTACAAATCGCTCTCTTGACGGTCGGCCAACGGGATTGTTTTCAGTGTTCTGAGGTTTTAATTGCATGACATAATATCTGACTGTGAAACAGAAATATTATGGAGCTCCGTAACCGTAACTGAAACTGCCGGATATCCGAAATAAAAATATATCCGAAATCGTAACCGAATACTATAGGTTTTTCTATGATTATAATACTAAATAATCCCTAGAAAGAAAATCAAACTGTTACCCTGTAAATAAATTGTATATTTTTTAAATGCTTTAAATCATCTAATATCCGTAAATGAAATTATCTGAAACAATCGGATAATCTGAAATAATTTCGTATCCGTAACCTTAACCTAAACCAGTAAAATATTATTCATATATCCATATATCCCATACACCATATCCATCCGAAATTTCATATCCATAACATCGCTACTGTGAAAGAATCTTTGAAATTAAAGAAAAAACGGTAAATTATGAATTACTTTCCACTGTAATCAGCATTTAATGTTACTTAATAATAGGATACATAAAACAAACTTAACATAAATAAATAACTTTCAATAATACATATCGAGTTATAGAATCGTTTATAAAAGGCAGTTTTATCTACATGAGGACATTTTTAATAAACTTTGGAGGAGTGATAAAAAGAAAAAGAAAAAGAGGACTTTACTGCATAATTAATAATATATTTTAATGTATGTTTTAGTTATTATTTAATGAAAGATTTTCTGCATGCTTCACTTTATACTTTATTGCACACTTCACTGTATGCTTTTTTGCACGCTTCACTGTGTGCTTTATTGCACGCTTTACTGTGTGCTTTATTGCACGCTTCACTGCGTACTTTATTGCACGCTTCACTGCGTACTTTATTGCACGCTTCATTGCGTACTTTATTGCACGCTTCACTGCGTACTTTGCACGCTTCACTATGTGCTTCATTTAATGATTTTATGTATATTTAATTTCACTCTTATCTGTGTCCTAGCTTCTTGCTTTACGGAGATCTTTAATTCACGCTCAACTTTGTACTCTACTGCATACTTTTCTCCATGATTTACGTCACTCCCGAACAGTGCACGATGTGCGATTGCAGCGATGACATACGACAATAATTTCAATAAATCAACAACACGTTTTAATTTCCCCACAACAACGTGAACAACGTACGTGACCGGTCGCCAGCCAACTGGACGTCAGGTGGAATTGTTTACTGTTCGCAATCATCTTGTTTATCATCTAAGTCGCAATCTGTGTTATTACGTGTTTCCGCTTCAAAGGAATACGAATACTATTCGAATACGTATTCAATTACTTGCATCGTCTTGCTGTGAGTAGCGGTCGCTTGTAGCTTCGCAGACTTTAACTGAACCTGTGACTACGGAAGACTAAGCTTTATCTGGTGCTTCTCATACATTTCACACACAAACTAATCATTCAAGTGAAGAAAACGATAGATTAAGATTCAGTTGATAGTATCAGGCGTAACTTTGCGGAAATTCATTGGTATTTAATTTGTATTAATTTACTTTGCAACAATCCGCAAGCACAATGTATGATGGTATATACTTCTATACGTGCATAGAACCTCCCTCTCTCCCCCCACGAAGGAAAACATGCATTTATGATAAATAAAAGTATATACCAACACACATACCGTCACCAACACGTGTTTCGTTCCGAAACAGAGCATCCTCTGAGAGCATCTCAGGTGAGAAGACTCTACGAGCGTTAAAAGCAAAGATGAAGATTCTTGAAGGACTTCATTTCAAAGCAACGTGGAAATAACGCGGGATGATTTCACCACAATAATAACGTATTACGGTACAAATGACGAGCTTCATGCTTAATTTTTAACGTACAAGAGAATGTGTCGCTTTAACTCCACATACAGATGAGCCATAGGTTTTCTGATGGATTATTAATTAACGTGACACAACTTTATATAATAAAACCGTTGTAGTCTCTGATTATATTCGTGTGAGGTTAACAGTTTTCAGATCTACCTGAGCGCGAGTATATGATGCCTCGAGCGCTCGCCTGTATCACAAACGACCTGAATAATAAACCAGAGGAGCTAGACATGCGTATTACAGATTAATTATCACTCGCCACTGCAAAGTAATCGTTGTAAGGATAACTCCATACTCGAGGAGTTCTGTAACTCCCAAAGGTATGTACAGTCTGCCAAACGGAACACTACCGACGCGGTGCACCTTTATTTGTTTCATTCAGACAGAAAACTTAACGCCGAAGCGGTAATTATGTCTGTTGATTATGATTACGACCAAATTATATTCAAAATGTATAATGTCAGGAAATAGATTTAAAATCAAAAGGTTTCCATAAAAATACCGGCAATATCAATCTCGGACTGCGGTAAGCTTAATCACCGGTGTGACGATAGAACAAAAGCTTTACAATTATGAAGGCTATATTACGCGTCTAAAAACAGGCTGTAAAAAACGAAACAAGATAGAGCCTCCTTAACAAACGACAACTGTCAAGCGTGAGCGTGGGCGGGAGAGGGACGGCGCTATCTCTTTATTCTTTATCTGTGCGCCGCTGAGGCGTAAAGAGGCCGAATAATTATGAGTATCTACAGGTGGACAACCTGCTCCGAGAACGGATGAACGAGGAATTTACGGGATAGGTTCGAGGATAATTAATTGAACTACAAAATGCGGGTTAAAAAGAATACTAGCAGTGAATAATTTAATACGTGACCTCTGTTTCTTTGTAACTCCGACGTTTAAAATTTCTGATACTAGTAATGAAACAATTATTACTAATATTCTAGTATAGAGTCTACGTACGAAAAATTGTAAATCTCATGAATAAGATTTTCTCCACAATGAAGACTGGAAAAGAAGTATTTGTCTGCCACATAGGTATTTATTTACCTCCGCCGAGAATTGTGCTCGATTCGCAGTGTAATAGAAAAATTAACTTATGTTATGATACAAACATATTATTACATAAACTTGAAATAAGTGTCTTTCTTTCGGCCGACAAACGAGCAGACAGATCTGAAGTCACACCAAATGCATCAAAGACGCGTTAACAGTCACAAAAACAGGGTAAAGTAAAGTAAAGTAGTAAAGAATCATTAAAACTACACGTTTTGTGGCTCTCTGAAACTGTAGTGAAGTGTTAAAGACATTTCAAGGATATCATGGGTTTTGGGTTAAGTTGTGCAGACCACAGCGACCTCTAACAAGAAGACCTGGTACCATAGCATCGTCGACGTTCACTAAGATACAACACGAAGGAGGCTAACTCGGCCTCTAAGTCTTACTTAGATCTAACTAAATTTTTTCAGGCCAGTTGATACTTTCAACATGCATTGTGATTTTATTATAAATTATCTATTTAATACTTAAAATAATATCATACAAATCAACCATAAATGATATTATTAATATTCAAAAATCAACAGTCCTTACTAAAACTCCTGTAATGTAAACCTTATCGATTCCCAATAGAAGAGCTATATTCTATACAACGGCTATACCGAAGGTGAGAAAGCATTAAGTTTATTTCCTCTTGTGATATAGAACCGCAAAGAGTAACTTTAAAATTATATAATGATACTAAAAGAAAGTCAATAACTCAATATTGCTAAAACAAAATTTGCTAATCTACAATGTAAGACACAATCACCTTATAATGTACAAATATTTATTTTTGTTTATTTTTGTTAGATATGGAAGAGCAGAACACGCTGGCACAGGTATAACATTAACATAAAATGAAATTCCAAAAATTAAATAGGTACTGTATAAACCTTATTCAAATCATTCTAAATCTACGAACTCGATCTATCAGAAAATAACTATCACTATTTTACCTTCAATTTACATTTTATAAAGAAGCAACTTTAATTAGTGTATACGACGCTGATAAAAATCAATGCTCTGCGACTTTTGATGTTTATGGTTCATATAAAATAATAAACAAAATGAAGAGTTATGGTGTTGAGCTCTTGATGAGTTTCATGTCTATAAATCGTGAATGGCACCAAACGAGTTTAAGAGGTAGAAAACACAGTTGTTCACAGATTAAATCTATACATGATATATGCGTAATATTTTACAGAGATCTATCTATCTTTTGCGTGTATATTTTATGTCGTATACATAATTTACGGTCAGTATATATAGCCTATCTTTTCTGGTTAAAATAATGCTATATAGCGGCCATAATGCATTTTTGCGTTTGAATTAACATATTTATATGTATAATTTCTACCCATGATACTGATCTACAGTTCAGTGGATCTGTTGCTTACTAAAGATAGGTGAGGATAAATAAGTTCATATAAAAAAGACCGTGAACTAGCGGTAAGAGGTTAAGGTGAAAATATTAATTACATATATTTTAACAGTAGGCAATTATGTTTACTGTCACCAATAAAAATAACTGTCTCTCGACTGATTGTAGGTCTGTTCTGATCAGTTTACTACGTTTTAGTGTCGATTGGTAGAGGTTACACGTGTTCAAAAAACATTATGGAAAACTCATAAATATTGAGGTTTTGTAATGTTATTTTTTTTATCAAGGCAAGTGATAAATAATCTTTAATATGCACATAACTTATACAAGCACATTGCCTGTATTTATTCGGAGAAACTTCTGTATTACCAGTGTTTCGATTCGTAAAATTACTGCATAATTTTACTGACGTGTCGGTCACGTAGGTAATGTTCATAGTCGATCGGAAGCGATTATCGAATGCAAACATGCAGCGTGTGCCATGTTCATCTCAGTGAAAGTAATCAAAAAAAAAAGCGGCGATATACGGCGATCGTAAGTAATTGACTAAGTTAAGTAACCACGAGCGCGGTCGGTAGTTGGGTAGGTGATCGCCGGCGGCAAAATTAATTACTCGTTAAACCATGTGAGAAGTCTTCAAACGACATTTTGGTTAACCACCAACCTCTTCGCCAATTTGAACCGGAGCGAGGTGATCTAACCTCTAAGTCTTCATTGTAATAGTTGCGTCTGTCGGTCGATGACTTATGTTTAAAACTAAACATAAAACATAAACATATTTATTATTAAATTGTAAACAGCTTCTCACAGCCGTTAAAGCTTTCGTAGGCGATTTAAAAACTTACGTAATAGGTCGTTTTATTGCCGTCCGTAACGGCTTGACCATATTTAGTATTAGTTATCAAATCATTCTCTGCCCACAGGTGTAACAATAGGTTGGCTAATTTTGATTAGTATGATAATGTATTGGAAAGCGTGAGATTTCGAGACGCAAGGCCGTTGAAACTATTAGTCTTAAAATAGATGCATAATTCGGTCATAATTTTGTGTGTTAAAAGCCGTCCAACGAGTACATAAGTGTCAACGTGGAATAACACCAGAGGCTTCACGAATGCGTTGCCGGCCAGGAAATAAGTAATTAATCTGACTCTGTAATGCTGCAATCAAAATAAGTAAAATAATCTCATGGACGAATTAAAAGGAAGGTGGTGGATAACCAAACAGAACAGAAACCTTACCAGTTCTATTGGGATCGCCCTGGATTGTTCAAAATCCAACAACCTCCAACAGAATTAATCTGGCAACATTGACCTCGGCTTAAAAATGTCCCATAAATAGAAAAGATTAACACTTTAAGATTAATTAAGTTATTTTCAAACTTAAGGAAATATCAAACTGTTAGTCGAAAATTATCACAAAGTATCACAGCTTGTATGAATTTTGAATTAAGCTGTACTGACAAGGTCTCACGTATGACATGTTGTTCCGTATGACGAAACAAAGTTTACTTATTTCTGCTGTAGGCATCATATTGCATTCGATAAGAACGAGAGACATATCGGTTTTGAGTAGTTGATGAAAGGAAAAGGGGTCGATATATGAATGAGAGGATCCTTGAAAAAAAAATTGTGAGTTTGTATATAATATGCGGAAAGTAATCTCCAGAACCTCAGCACCTATTACAAAAATTATTTAACCGTTTCAAACATGTATTATTCCTGACGGACATAAGCTATGTATAATGTATAATTAGTTTTTCAATTGCGAACGAAGTCGGGACGAACCGCTAGTAATTTATTAATTAGTCTAGATATCCAAATTAAATTTTTTAGGTACCTGTCTTGTGAATACACTTACTCTTGTATTTTTTAATTATATCACCGTTATATAAAGGTGCCTTAACAACGACAAGGAGAAACGTTAAAAGAAAACTCCTCAACACATCGTTTTAAATGACAAATGACAATCACAAAGTAAGTTTTTAGCCTGCTCCAAAATAGTGCGCAGCTAGTAATTATATCTATCTATCCATGAATCCTTGTCATTTATCTATTCATCTATATCATAACAGTATTTTAATATTTCATGAATGTGCGAAGGAGTTTGTTTAGCGATTTCTTGTCCTTATAACATACCTTTTCTAAAATGGTAGTAGAATTATATAGATGTACACAAGCGTACTAACACTTACCTACACGAAATAAATATTTTTAATGATACCATTATAATAAAATATACATGTATATAATATATATATATTTCATTGGTGTATATTATTGTTATACATTAAAACTCAGCACCGGTAGATGTTATATTGCACTGGCGAGAAACCATTCACCTTGTTATTTAGTCCATTAATTGTTCGATTAACCAAAGGTTCATCGTAATAATTAATAAAAGGTAAAGTATTGCTTACGACAACTATCAGTGGTCTACATCAATACAGATTTGTCCACTGCTGCGTGGCCCACGGTGCTCCATAGCGGATCTTGAATTAAACCAACATGAATAAAATAGTATAGTTTCAACACAACTCCGAGCCGCAGAGGCCGTGGGAAACAATGGCTCAATCAACGTAATGCGCGCGCGCACCTGTCCACTCATCGTTACATTGATGTGATACATCTCTACCATAGATTTACGATTATCGAACGATATGTCTCTTACGGATGAGTTTTATTTAAGATTGATGTTAAAAAAAAATACTTCACAAAATAAGTACCAATGTTTTGTATTTATTGTTTGATGCTTGTTAATTATGTCTTTAATATTTTAGCTGCTTATTAAAATCATCTCAATTAAAATTTAAAAGTGAATAGAGTGCCAAAGTGCCAATTTGTGCCAATCATGAATATTTGAGACAAATATCTCTATATATCTCGACTGAAAAACCATACCTTGCGTGTGACAATGTAAATTTGAGTTTGTCATTGTTCACTCAAGTGTAGGGGAAACGCAAATAATAACACACAAGATTGTTATGGAAATATTGGCAAGTGCCAATTTTAAGTACAAAAGTAGCGCGTCTCCCAATAGCTTTGTATAATAGGTCTTACTTGAAGCTCACACACTTGAACCACAATAGCATCCAATATTAATTGGACTGTGTGACCTACCTTTATATTTATTGGAAAATATTGATATAAAACTTTGCTATAACACATTTAGAATCACTACACGAGTTACTCGTTCGATATCATTAAAAAAGTCGTGTTTCCTTAGTAACTCATCAAAGTCATCTCGAACATGATATCAGGAGAGCTGTCGGTTTTGATACACGATCGGACATTAGTGAAAAAAAAAAAAAAACAACAGTCAGTAGGTTGAGGTGATGATGAATAGACCGACATCACGATGGGTTTTCTGAGGTCAGTAAGTATTATTGGAATTTTTTATCACGCGTAACTGTTGAAGGATAATATCTTAATTTACAATTGAAGATTATGTCATAAGACTATTTTTAGGTTTATGAAATTATGGTATTGCCGAATGGTTGCAGGTTGGCGGAGACCATGTTAGGGAAAAATTCCGGATACTATTCCCGGCGAGGACTGAGTTTATATCCGTACGAGTGATTATTTTCGGTATTGGTTGTGTGTGTTTTAAACAGTGTTATAACCGTTTCTTAGTTTTTATTTAAACGTGTATGCAGTCCGTCATTTACCACACGGTGCCATTAAACGGCCTGTACAGATCATGGCTATAAATATAAAATGCAGTCGTAATACTGCTTTTGAAGACAAAGATGAAATGCCTCGTTATTAGTTGGACTTCAACCTGCAGTTTCTGTAAACAACTTTTATGTAAAAATAACAGGTTGTATTTTAATGGTTTTGCGTAATTTATTGGTTTACAATAGAGGTCGTATACGGGCAGCCTAGAATATTCCCCCCAATCCCATGCTGGCAGAACGGGGTGTCGTAAGAGACGACAAAAGTCAGCCTGCTTGGTGGTAGGGCTTCGCGTAAGGATTATATTATCAGTATTATTATTTTCATTTATGTTATTACTGGTATTACTATCTTTCCGTGAAGCCTGCCCGGCTAGCTACCACCCTCCTGCTTGAATCAGCCGCCAAACGACTCGTCGTGTTCCGGCTGGGGGCTTGAGAGCCAGTACCTTCTCCTTACCTTTTTCTCATGTGTTGGCCGACAACGTATCAGTGAAACTTTTAGTGTTACTAATCTGCATGAGCGACCACCACTTACCATTAGGTGGCTCGTCTGCTCTTTTGTCTGCTATTAACATAAAAGAGGATATTTAGTATTGTATTGTATTTTTATGATATATTCCTGCAAAAATTAGTTATGTTTAGTAACCTGCCCTCACATAGCTTCAGAAAACTTACGCCTTTCATGTAGAAATAGCACCCGTATTGTTTTACAGACATACAGAAAATATTTGGAAAGATATATGTTTTGAACTGTACATCAATACCAAAATCTATGTACTTACATTATTGCGAAAAAAATATTTCCTGAAAAGATTCGCCACTGTTGCGATTTTATTATTAGCGTAGTATAGATGGTCACTTCCTCATTACAACCCATAATCGACCTACTGCTGGGCTCGGGCTTCCTCTTTCAATGAGAGAAGTTAAAGCCATAGTCCAACACTCTGGCCATGTGCGGGTTGGCAGAGTTCATTCTTAATATTTGGCTTTCTTGTTGACAATTACCGTCGCACATAAAATATGTAAAGTTATATATTTAGATATATATTGGATACAAAAGACAACGTATACGCTAAAAATTATATTTTCAAATGGACCAGACGATTTTAGACATTAAGAACTCTAAAGCTCAGTCTACGCACCGTATAACATCGGCGTTAAACTTAGCAATGAGCACATTCAACGCGTGCAAATACCCAATTACGAAGAAAAATGAAACCTCGCTGGCCTCTCTGACTTCACATCTAATAGCCTTTCACTACGCTACATAATTTACCGACCAGCCAATTTCTAACATAGAATCCCTCATTTGTTTTACGCAACACTATCTTTCATATCCGTAGGAAATTATACAGGAATAAGGAGTCCATCCATTACACTATTGTGGTATTAATTGTTGCACGGACGCCCTACTGGGAGTAAATAAAACGTCAGTCATACGGTTGTCAGTGATGAACGTTCGCCTCGAAGTGCGCAGTGTGCGTGGGGCTTTATGTGCAACAACCGTTACCATGTGATATATTATGTTGTGACAAGTTAAATACGTCATGGAGGTTTTGTTCGGTTGTGAAAATACTGAAGCGTTTATTACTGGGTTATGTCGACCGTAGATCGTTTAGATATGTCAAAGTTACAGAGTTCTTTAGCAGCGTAACAGATTCCATTCGTCACTGGGTGTGTAAGTGGATTCATTAATTATGAAGTCCTAATCAACCTTTCCGACTCATGGTGCAACGTATTGACCTTAGGCGCCAGTTTTTTTCTGTTTGCAGGTTATGCTCTGTATTGGCCAACTCAATGTCGATTGCAATTGTCTTCTGTGTGTGTGTGTTCTTTCTGAGAAAAACCACGAATGTTTTGAGTGCAGTGCTAAAGGGCACATATAAAAGCCTGTGTAGTGCTTTTACAAGCTAATGGGTTTACCATCTTAGAACTTCATTATCACTTACCATGAGGTGCGGTTGTTGTCAAGCATTAACTTATATTTCTGTAAAAAAATTATAATAAATAATCGTTCACTATTTCATTCTTGGCCGGTACCATCTTGGTCATTAAATTTCATCTCAGCACTGATTATCTGCCATGTGTTTTGTTTGCCTAAGTCGCTATTAAGATAACCGAGTAATGAACAAGCCAAGCAATGTTCTCTAAAAGTTCATGAGAACTTTCATTTTTTCCAGTGAAGTAGAATGTTATTAATATAACATTGACATAAGTAAAACTGGACGCTGAAACATATTTCTGAATAAATGTAGTGAAAACTTGTATTTTTGCAAGATAGTAGGATCAAAACATACTTTGATAGAGACCCAAAAAAATCGTTAAAACATTTTCTTTAATAGTTTTATTCGACTTTTTTCTGGAAATTCAGATTAATTTTAGATCTACGTCATAGGCTACAGAAATTTCTCGAACTTTTTCTGGCAACTATCACAGTGTAAAACTGTATTTATATACTTAACACCTGTCATTCGGATATTCGAGAATGCCTTATAATTAACAATTTATACTGCTTGCAACTAATCTTCTAAGCTGTTACACAAAAAACAAGCACAAATACCTACTTGTTAATTAATTTTAATAATTAACTTTAACCTAAATTGACAATTACTTAAATAAATAAATGAGTATGATAACTAATCAGTAAATAGTATGTCATTGACCTACTGTTTTTCCGCCAAAATATTGTATTAGTAAATTATTATAGTGACTTAATATCGACTATAATTTTACACTGATATATAAAATAAGGATAAACCCACACTTGAACAATAATTGACTTTTAGAATAGTGTAGTTACTTTTATAAATAGTATCGTGATTTCGGTACTACGAGTATATCTAACATCAAGAAATAGAACCTCCATTGTTTTAGGACTGGGTTTTTTCTCGTTCTATGAATTACAAATATATTAATTTATACCTTTTTTATTTATGAACGGATTGCAATGAAACCAAATTTAAATATTTAGTGATACTGTTATAAATTAGTGAAAACAGGCAAACAGATAACAACTCTAAAAACTATTGTTTCGGGTTTTAATGCTTTAACACCGACCCCTAATAATAAATTATCTAATAAATCATTAATGTATGTACAGAAAGCGACCAGTTATAATATAATAATATTATATGAATAGATCTATTTTTATTTTTAAGTTGTAAATTCAATAAAGTTAACTTTGCATGTTAGTACTGAATGTTATAATTAAATACTATATTAAAATTGGCGTTCAAAATATTTTGTTTTATATCTTCAAACCAAATTTATTAAAATTATTTTAATATCTGTTATGAATAGTTAGTTACTTGTGACTACCTGAACCTAATTTGAAATTTCTAATACTATAAAAGGTTTTGTAACAAACTTGTTTTGAGTCTTTAAAACGTAATTTAACCGACCAACCAAAAATCCTTCATTAATACTAATAAACGTTACATTGAAAAATCAATGACAATTGTTATACATTCCACCTAGTCAATTAGTAATCTGTCAGTCCTTTTAGAGTTTTACTAAGCAGATAAATTCTTCCAGTTTCCATACTACACCAGAAGAGAAATTCGTAGCTGTCCACAATGTATCAAAGATACTTTCCCGAGCAAACGAATGCTATAGAAATCATTGAAGTCGCTTGCAATTATTCAGAAAGGGGATACATTATTGATAAGTAGAAGATAAACACAGAACAACATTTTCCTCATTGTTCTTCATACAATGGGCCATTATAAACTAATACAACGGTCTAAATATCCGTTCGTATCATAAATACGTAAAATCCTTATTTATGAAGTCACGAACGATGAACGAATTGCCGGCATCCTAACACCTATTTATACATAAAGAGTTTGTAGCGGAAATCGTATGCAGTATTGGATGCGTGGAATAGGATGCGAGAATAATTTTAAAATGTCACTAATTTTAATAGTCTTTAAGGTCACAAAAGATCAATAATTGAGAAGTTGGAATAAGGAACTTGGAATAAAAAGAGAGGAAAATATATGTTTTAAAGTTACTAATTTTTTGGGAAATTGGATGTGAATAGTATGTAGAGTACTTCGGAGCTGGTGATTTTTTTTGTGACGCCAAAATTAGTTATGCAACATTTGTACATCTGCCGAGTTATTAGTATCTTGATTAGAATGAATTTGGACATAATTTTCAATGCGTCATCCCACAAATAGTGCATTCGAAATATTGCCTAGCGTTCGCCTATGAAGCAATGTATGTTAATAGTACAGGGTGTTTGTGAAAATCCGTCGTTGTTAAAAGCAGTAATAATATATTTTGCAAAATCCACGAGCACAAAGTATATTGGTGTCCTCTAGGCATGAGTAGCAAATCCCTCCCTCCCACAAAGTAAAAATATACTTGTCTATACTAATAAATAAAATTGGAGTGTCTGTTTGTAGTATTAAAATAATCACTTTTTACTATATGCATATGAATGTATATACGGTACATATACCAAAATAACATTTTTTACAATTTTTACCTCTCCGTCTGTCTGTCTGTTTGTTCCGACTAATCTCTGAAACGGCTGTACCGATTTTGACGGGACATTCAATGGCAGGTAGCTAATATAATAAGGAGTAACTACTTTTATTTCTTCTAAATAAGTTTTTTGTTAAATTCCACGCGGACGAATTCGCGGGCACAGCTAGTAATAAATAAAAATATATACCACGTTAAATACAATCATCACAAAAGTGTTTGTGAGTGAACGTAAAATGTGAGTTTTATGTGTTCAAATCTGCCATTTAACTGTTACTAGCGCGCCATCTCGTCGTCTTAGAGGTGCAATTCATTAATGAAGAAAACGATTGGATTTGTGTAAATTAAAACAAAACAATTTCAATAAACAACAATTGCTTTCACATTTTTTTTACTCATTTTATTTTTCCTACATAAATACCATTGTAATTTCCAAGTTATCTAGATTTCCCAAAAATATTATTTCATTACAAATCCTGTTGACTATTACAAACACAACAAAAATATGACTATCTTTCATACATGTGTTATATATATATAAGTGATGTTGTTGCGAATTGATAGGTGATTAGTCCATCTGTTATCTGTTGTTGTACTCCTCCGTAAATACTTGTTAAATGAAAATCACGATGCACAATGAATCGTTGATGGCAATGGTCTAATTTAGTATTGAACTTGAGCCCTTATTTTAACATTTTCGATAGAATTTTTACTAATTTTTTTACCTGAAATAACACTGACAACGACAATCGATTTTCTAATTTTTTCCGATACCTAAAATCAATACAGAATTCCTCAATACTAGCGCCCTCTATATAACCAAAGACGAGCTCTACCATTATTTGCATCCAGACCTTTGTTAATTACCTGTAACAATTGTAATAAAAATATTTATGTAAAATATTTTTGTCCAGCACAGATGTCATGAAAGGAAATGACGTGAAAAGAGAAGGGAGAAGAAAGTGATGCATTTGTAAACAATACTTAGTATGGATATAATATTATAATGAGTTTCGATTGAACTCCACAACTAAAGCGATAAAGCAATTTATAAATAAGAATTACGTAATTTCATAACCATTTCAAACCAGTTAATCTATCCAGATGCCAAAAAAATTAAATTCAAAATTTTAAATTCGGATATTACTATTTATCAAGTTAGATAAAAGTTTCAAATTACATAAAAGTACATAAAATTCATATTATTAATCCATGTGTAAATATTAATTCTTTAATCTCAAATATTTTAATGAATATTATAGTGTCCGAACAAACAAACCCAAGCCTGTATTTAACCATCTTGAGTATAATATAAAATGTCGCAATATAAGCTCGAAACTCACTTAAATTGTAATTGTGTTTTTGTTCACTAACACCGGCGATACAGCCGAGTGCCATTTACGATACATAGAAAACCCTACGCGGCTCGGTCGACAGAGTTGCACGATGTCATAATCGAATTTAAATTCACACGAATGCGTTCCGAAGAACTTCGGACAATCTCCGTTACAAAACCGCTTGCTGGTGATAATCCACCGGCCACTTGTTACTAGGGTCCCTCTGTCGATGAACTTTATTAGGATACGTCTGTTTTGGTTGGTATGTTCGATAGGGTTTCCCATTTGCAACATCTCGCCGAGAAATCGACTTTTCTCCAATTCGTTTCTCTGCACTTATTTACGAAATATAATATACTGTTGGGTAAAATTTTACGCGTATAGGAACTATTAACCTATAGACACTCAGTGTAAAAAAGAAATATTAAGAAGATCATTACAATATAAAACATAGTTTCTGTCTTAATGTAACAATCTCGCTATCTGTTTATGTTCAGATTATAATGTGATTTTAGTGGATTAAATATATGTCTTTAGCAAGAGAGACTAGAGTGCGAATGCTGCACCCACGTCTTAGTTTTCAAATTATACGCGTCCTACAAATGGATTATCACTTGATTCCTTAAAGGAATACATTTTGAAGACACCAACATAACGTCAACCTACACATGGTCAGCGTAGCAGATTGTGACCTTAACCTCTGTCATTTGAGAGAAAAACGGAGTCCAATAATGAGACAATTTTGGGATGTAACTGAAACTTATGTCGTTATTGATGGTTTACAATAAGTGAAATTGTTTCGTAAAAATAACTAGTGCTTTGACATAAATCACTTTAGGATTAGTCCCGTTAATTCATTCACTTATGGAAGCCCTATTCGTTACTTGCACCAACACATTAGAAATGTCTGTATCGTAATTCTAATAAGGCCATTAGCGAACCGCGGATGTACGAAGCTAATAAAGCAGTTTGATGCGGCATTAATATTGCAAAGGTAGATAGATACCTTGAGATGTAACTGGTTAAACGGTCACTGGTGGGATTTCTACAATCGATTTTTTGAAGCTTAAGTATTTTTCACACTTCAACGTACACGTACAACGTACAACGTAGCAAGGGAATGTAGTATGGGTGAGTAAAATAATTCAAAGAAAGTTCAAAAAAAGACGGTGTGATATGTAAGATAGTAAATGAGGTATTATTTACATATATTTTACATCAATTATGCGGGATTTTCTTCCATAAGTCCAACGTTGTATGACATGATTAATGCAAGTACAAGTATTAGTAGAGTAATGGCTGTATTTGGAATTTCTCTCCCGTCCTCTATGTACATATACCTACTTGTTTACACAATTTTAAGTAACATAGTGTAAAAATTGAAGGATTTGACAAAGTTAAACTTAGAGTAATGCAAGCAGGAAAATGAAGTATATTTATTTACTAGCGGCAAGTTTAGACTTTGTTTGAGTTGAACAAGTGTACATAACTTATATACAAACAAAATATTGGACCTTTTCAATGGCAAAATAATTTTTCAAGTATGTGCAGAGATTCCGGATATACCCTCCGCATACATATGTATAAACTCACAAAATTCCGTCTCTCTCTCAATATTACATACTCATAGATTTAAACTGTTGATCACAGTAAAATAAATTTACTTCCGTATCTATGTAATTCTTCCATATATAATAATATTAACACAAGCTTTCAGTCCGTTCAAAATATTATCAGTATTGATTTATTATTCCAGGGATATTCATACAATGACACGGAGTCGAGTCGAGTGGAGTTTCAAGGCCAACACTCTTACTCTGGTTTGGCATCGATTTAATAGTACCTAACTTACTTTTTGATTTAAAATCCACAATCGATCAACTGCACGAGAGAACAGATATCCTTTTAGTTATTGACCACCTGATGGAAAGTGATTGCCGCCGCTTGTCTACCCAACATGGACAGGAGACCCGCTCATCACTAACACTCTGAATCTGCAGCAAATCTCATTTAAACCAAACGGTTGATTCTAGAAGTACTATATAGCAAGACGGGTAAACGCACGAATACCCTCGGTAATAAACTAGGTAGTCTAGCGACCGCCACAAGACACCGGGCGCTTTTGCCTTGTCCGTTCAGCAGGATACACTAGGGATGAATCAGTTAGGATAGCTTGGACTCTATAATGACTTTACACCACAAAATTCTATGTAATTTCGCAATTATAGCGTAATCCAAACATTGGTATATAAAGTGGTCGTAGTTAGATACTAGGTGTTCTACACACTGAATGCGGCGCTGTGCGGTTGAACACCGCTTGACACCTCTCATATAGACGCATACAAAATTCGACATCTATATTTGCCGCGGTGCACAACTTTTGATATGTGGAGCTCTTTAGTGGTGTCATCTGTCAGTAGAGTGTGATAGTAATTACAGGAAACGGCTGAGACAGCTTTGAACAATGTCAAACGTCAGATTTTGTAAGTGGGGTCCGGTTTATAAGCCTTAAGTATCTTAACGTACTTTGGGCTTCCGATTGCTTAATTTTGTTTGGTCGTCATGGTAATTAGGTGTGATAATAGATAATTTTTATCAATGCCTATAGTAATCAGTCATTTAAGTTTGTTGATACAGTTGTTTTATATTGTTGTTAGTTTGTATTCGTTATTTATCTAACGATAAAACCTAATTATGTTCTATAACGATGTATCATAACGAAAATGACTCCGAAATACTTATATATTATACTTATTTTATTATCTGTATAAGTTCATTAGTCAAGCAAGAATTCACAAAATTACAGCTTTGCTCATCTTCGTATTCTCAAAAAAAAAAAAGAAAATCGTGGGTTTTACTTCACTTCGTTTAAAGGTAGTGGCTGGTAAAATGTATTCATTAAACAGTGTAAAATAATGTTTCTATCTAAACGTATTAAGCTTAAAAGATATACCGTACGGAAAACCATGCAGTTTTCATCAGTAGATAGTAGTAACTCCCGAACAGAATTTAAATAAACGGAATAAAGGCCTGATGAAAATGGAACGAAAACTATTGTGAAGATGCGATTTCTATTCGAGGACCTAATCATGTTCCCGAGACGAAGCGGGGATGGGTACCTGTAGATAATGAATTCGTAAAACCCCAGAACTTATTATTTAAAAATGGTTGCAACGATTTTCTTATACTCAAGCTTCGAAAAATAAATGAAACCCTTTAAATTAACTTTGTAGCCTTTAAACATCTTAAAACAGTAATATCATGATACTCAATAATTTTTTTTGCAAGTGAAGTGAACGCAGATAAATATACTCGTATATTACGACATTATGTTTACGCAGATATACATATGTTATGTCATTATGTTGTCATTGCAGTTAGCGATATTGGCATATATTATATTTTCTTAGAATAAAGTTACATATACGAATTATTTAATTTGGTACAGAGCGATTAGAAGATTGTCATGCGTTATTTTCGCTAAAATGTTTTAACTACTCATTCTATAAAATTGATAATTATGCATAATGAAAAAGTTCTTCCTACGCTAAAAGTCGTATAATAATTAGTTATATAATCACATGTGCCTTTGTTCTATTCACCAGTTGAAGTGACAATATGTATATACTCAGTCGTCAGTGCAAATTACACTATCCTATTTCAGCGTTTGGATTTCAGTTCCTTCACACGGTAAAAACTATTAAACGAATACAAACGGTAGAAAGGAAACGGATCCTAAACAGCTCAGTGTTACAGCAAAACAATTACCATCAATATTCTAAGCTTCATCTCGATTCAAGTTTTTACCCCACCCCTCCATACGTCAGTGTATAGACGAGGTAGGTTTTGCACCCACTGTGGACACAGCCTTTTATGGCACTGACGAGTGAACATCTAAAAAGTGGAACTGGTACTCCATTAGGTCGCGTTTACGCTGTCGGCTTTTGTGGATATTGACGGAATATTGTCTATTTAGACATAATTGTGACTTGGGTGTAGATCAAAATAAGCATCTCAGAAACTACTGTCACCCAGAGTGCTGTGAGAGTAGCCAAGTTCTGGTCGGGAAAAATTTGAACTTGTATCGATTCGAAAAGAAGAAGAAACTACTCGAAAGATCTGTTAGTAGTAAAGCAACTTGAGAAACTGGTTGTTATTAGAGCAAAAAAGATAATGACGATCAGATTTTATCGATAGCAGTTTATGATCCTTCCTAGCGGCCCATTGCATAGCACAGGTCTCTCCTCTTAATGGAGAAGGTACTGCGCCAGGATACTTTTAGTATAGAGGGTGGCCAATTGGTGGCCAACTTAATTATCGAAAGTGAGTCTGACTTTCAAAGGCAACTCAACATGGCTCAACAGCAAACTTGGAATTTAACAGCTAGATCTTCCACTACGATACTATAGTGTGGATTGGAGTAAGGATGAGGGAAGTTTGGATATGAAAAATGACAATCCTAATAGGAAAGCCTAACGCTATAAACAGCCTCAACATGGCTGCTACTCCTATTTAGTTATATCGACATAGCGTACCCTATGTAGCGTGGAAGCGATGGACTCAACGACGTTCATCCATCCAACTATTGACTGCAACCGAAAATGCTTCACTTATAAGAATACTACTGATACAGAACAAGCTACAAGCGCTTTTCCCGACAATGCATATCCAATTCTTGTGGATGGTTCAAAAGCACTATGAAAATGTACATAATAGTCAACCCACTGTGTATAAACACAGCTTTACATCGCAATTGTAAACAGTGCACAACAACAGGCGGGAAGTTCCTACTTTTCCCTGACCGGTACGAGTGGTATGAAATAGGTATGGGCGGTTAATTAACATACAATTTTATAGTTACAAACATGCGTTTTTCATTTAGTTACAATGTCAATTTACATTCGGTGTAATTTCCATCCATCGTAGAATTCGGACCAACTATAAAATAGTTGAAACTATAGTATCTTTTACGTCGTCTTACAACACGCTGGATGCAGGCAGTTACATCTAAATAATACCCACAAGTATCCACAATCCAGCCGTAAAATATATTCCGAGTATTAAACATAGCGTATGCATTACTGACGCTATAACGAAACTGTAGTGCAATCAGCGATTCCATATAGATTTCTGTATTAGGCAATAAAGAAGTCTCATTTGGAGCTAAATTATCGCCGTGTTCAATACCATTCGTATTGTTACTTAGGTCTCGAATCGACCGGCCATTGCATAACAGGCCGTATCTCTGTGGGATCTGGTATAAACGGACATAAATTATATAGCGGTTATTGTTGATTTTGCAAGGATTTTCATATTGTCTAAGTGATATTGTATGATCAGAAGTTTTAGCGCTCGGCATTCATTGTGCATTCGAATTATGTATGTATGCTTTGGATGTATTTAATATTTATGTGTTAAGGAAAAATATTGGTCGATTATGGTCGATATGGGTAGCATTTTTTACACAGAATAAGTTAATGCCTGATAACAATACCGCGTGATGGCAAGTGGTGATGAAGTCCAAGAGCGTTATGAATTATTTTGTTTCTTCCTATAATTGTTCCAATTTTAGCCTCGATTTCTTCTCCCAATTATTATTACTATACTTTAAATCACAAATCGAAATTATGATAATTTTTTTGTATTATTTTTTTACCCTTTCATCAAAAAATCGTAAGGGTAATTTTTGAAGACATTCATCTTAGATTTATTTTTAAAATAACCCTTACACAATCACACCTCCTTACTAGGATTCCTCGTGTTGTTGGAATCATGGACACACGCAAATTAATCACCACAAACACCCATAACCCAATAACAAACAAATATACGTCACAGTTTCTACCCAAACCAAGAATCGAAGCTGGGACCTCTGACTCGGCACGCAGGGTCATCACATAAGCTACAAGTTCAGTGCGATATCCTTAAAAATAAATTATCATAATATTTCTTTCTGATTACAAAGCGAGGCTCGTTGCCTCGATTCCTAATAGTAGAGTGAAGTGCGATTACTAGCGGAGCGCAAATCCGTGATAGCGAGCGGCACAGACGTAGCGTGTCTCTCCATCGAAATTCATGACATCTATATCGGATTAAGCTACTAAGCTAAATGACATGTCTCAATGCGAGGGGATAAACGATAAGCTAGTGAACAAGCAGTTTTTGCTTGTCTCCAACCGCTGTCGCGGTAGTGACAGTTTGATGTTAAGGATGTCCGATAACAGCGGTGATTACTTCCTATCAGTAAGTAAAAAAAAGGATAGGTAATCAGCTAAAAACAAGGAAGTGAACACGTTATTTATTCTGATAAAACATTTAAAAAATCGTTAAATTTATTTAAAGGACGGAAGGAATAAGAAAGAAAAGATAAATAAAGCTTTCACGGCTGATTCCACATAAATTTTCGTACCTAGCCAGATAAGTCAATCTTACTAATAGATAAGGGTAACGATGAGACAGCACGCAAATATGAAACACGACCGTACGTCCCAGTAACGTGCGCGAGTTGTTATCTATTCTGCAACGTTCCCACAAGTGCCTTAATCCGAGTTAAAACGGTGACATAAATTCACACGTCAGATAAATAAAGAATTGATCGCGTACTCGTGGTACTTACGAGTATTTTAGAAATATAATACTTATTTGTTACATATAGAATATTTGGGTTGATTATCATAGATAGAAAGAGAGAATATAAGTAGACATTAATTGTACGTCATTACGAAATTGGTAGTAATTAACTAATTACTCTTAGTGTTACGTAAGTAAAAGGTACCTACTGAATTCAGCGTAAGCCATTGTTACAGATTGCAACCATGATGCTGATTTTCAGTGCGTTCCAAAGTGGTAAATGCTTCAGTAAACGAGTAAATGCGTACGAGAACGTCGTTAAAATCTATATCCACTCGTATACTAATATTATAAATTTGTCTTGTTACACGACAATAAGCTTGATGGCCTACGCTACCATGTTGGCCAAATGATTGATCTGATTTCACAGCATATTCACCGTGGAACATTTGTTTTTGCGGGAAAAAATGACAATATAATAACATATTGTTAATAGAATTAAGGTCTGCTGGAAGAGTTTTCTTTTGAAGTTAGCAAAACCTGTATTAGGGTGTAAATATCGTTTTTTGGATGTAATTTGCAACCCAGCCCAATTTAGACCACTTCCGTGCTGCTTACGTCACTCAATTACTTATGACTGACAAAGGTACCTAGAAACCTACCTAGTACCGAAACGGTAGTAGAAGCAAAAAAATGACGCGCATAAATTTGAACCCAAAAAACAAAAGATGCGTATCTAAATTAATACATGGGTTCCATTAACTTGGTTTTATTTTTTTGTATCCGAAAATGAAATTGGATTCATAAATAATTTGATCATCGTAAGCTATATAATACAGTTTCTGTTATCCAACTTAAAACATTTCACCCAGCAGACTTCTTTCCTAGTTCTTAAGTATTACTAGACGACCCCATAGCCCAGTTGCCAATGAACCTTTTAACAAATTTATTTTATGTTTTCGAGATTATTCATATAATATTAGTCCAAATAAATATAATAGTGAAACACAATAGTAAGCTAAATAAAACACGACACTCATGCATACAATTCGTTTGTCTCTGTTAAGAAACTTAGTCAATCATAAAAGTAGAAAATGAGAGAGGTCAGCGACCAAGCATGTTGTGCATAGGGAACAGGTGAGGATTACAAAGACATATTAATTACTTGCACGTATAAGATAAACCAGTGTTGCTCGATCTTTGATATTATTTTATCTTATATTTCTTGAATTTGTCATTGATATTTAAGAAATGCAGGTAATAAAAAAAGCGGTTCAGAAATGGTGTTGCGTAGTAAATTGTATTAACTCTTAAATTGTAGCCTGTAAATAGTGTATTACAATTCAAAAGATTCGTGGTTTCATATATACAACAACTGTTGCGACATAAGAACCACTTAAGGTCTTAAGGACATCAGCTATTTTGGTTTCAATGTAAAAGGGCCGGCCAAAAATGGACTATAAAACGTTAATTCTTAATGTTAATATTTATCTATTTTGTTACCTGAAACCCGAATGTTTTATTGTCAAATATATTTAATAAGCCATTGACCGATCTATAAACAGCTAAGTACGACTTAAAAAGATTATTAATAATTAATTCCACACACACAAGGATATATTTTTGCGAACCCAGAGTAGAAGGTCAGAAGATAATACAGCCATTAACCATGTGTACTCATAGTGGATAGACGTTGAATTCAAAGAGCCCGGAGCCGGTTGGAGCGGCGTCAATTAGAGGAAGCCTATGTCCAGCAGAGGACTTTAAAAGGATGATAGACAGATAGAGAAAGAGAAGAGAGACCAAGCGATTAAAAACACGCCTTAAACGCGCTTGGGTTACTTAATTTGGATAACATTAAATTATGTATAATCTACATATTTAAATTTATAATACAATATTTAATAATCAAGAAGAAAAAACCAGTGCGCGATAAAAATATTAATAAGGTCACTGAATAAGATAGAGATGACTATAGGTTGAGAACCTTTGACATTTCGTTTTATATCGACAGTGTAAAACAATACACAAAGTATTACAACGTTGTTCTTACACGTCACGTGAGTAAATTCTATGGATGCGGCCGAAGATAAGACTGCATTTGTAAAGAAAAAATCCCGCTGTATAACATAAAACATTTCCTCATCGCATTGTCACCAATTTATCACTTCATAAAACCTAAGGACAATCAATAAAACAAAACTAGTAAAACAACAGAGGTAAAACAATGTATAAGTGTGAATTAATAATAAAAACGTAAAAGACAAACCAACAGTCATTATACGACTGCGCGTGGGCGGGTTTATGATCTATTGTAGTTTTAACAAGAATATGGAAACTGCACGATACAAAGTTGATATGTTAATGAGTGACCTTTATGGGTTTGGGAATACGATTGAAATTTGATTGATTCATGTGTTCGCGTTAGAGTTACAAGCGTAATAAACATAGTCGTATTTTAAAATAAAGGGGTGTTGTCTAACGAGCACGACTTAACAAGGAAGAAGGTAGACAATTAAAATATTATTTTGCGTGTATTTGCTTCAGGGATGTTGAGCTTCGAAACCGTAGCCGCAGCAAGGATATCCGAAATAAAAATATATCAGAAAAAAAAACAGTTTTGATTATGTCGGATAGGGGCAGAGTCTAAATGAAACATGTTATGACAAGTTTTTACTGTTTGAGCCGATACAGATGCCGCGTCGGTTTTCATATTTTCCCATTATAATAATACCAAGTTACACCTCGACAGAAAGTCAAATTGTTACGAGTACCTTGTAAATACATTATATTTTTTACAAGTCAAAATCTTCTCATATCCATAACCATAAATATCTGAAACAATCGGATAATTCAAAATTTCATATCCGTAACCGTAACCGTAACCTGTAAAATATTATTCATATATCCGTATCCATATCGCGATCCGAAATTTCATATCCAACACATCCCTAATTTGCTAATACAAACAGTGAACGCCTGGGCGATTAAAATGTTGGTTACTTACCAGCACGCAGGACGTGGAATCGAATTGTAAACTCGTCTCAATTTTTTTAAGTTAAGTGCAGAATATAAAATATCGTTTCTTTGTAGGAATACAAATCAATATGATTAATAATTTTCTATATTTCTTTCAAATAATCATATAAAAGAGTACTAATATATTAAAATAATTAATATAATTAGGCGTTAGTTTCCTGACATTTATTGTCGTTAAATTGCATTGGTTTGTTATGATACGTAAGTTTATGTAAAGGTACTTTGTTTCTTTTGTGAAATAATTCTCCATATTCTTTTCAAATAATCTCAACCTACCTATCCGTCTCACTGTCGGTAACTTTGGACTTCAATATGTTAAAAATATTTCCTGTTTAATTTTAGAAGGGAGATGGAAGCTAGGAAGTTAAAATACTTTCTCTGGCATGCATGAGTATATATCGAATAAAGTATCTTATCTAACTAAGGAGTTTGATTCATTACCGCGTCCACTCGAGCCCCCCTTGCTCGTACTGCTAAATAAACAATCAGGCTGCGGTATCACATGATATTTGAGGTCGCTAGGCTCTCTAACAATGCAATATTAAATAGCTTATTGAGTACTCATGTCTAAGGTTCCTAGAATGAAATGTGAAATGTTTTTAACGTATTTCTCACAACTTTGGGGTCAAGGATGTTCATAGACGGACGTGGTTCACTAAGAGGTGGGTACAAACATGACGACACTGCCTGCTTCGTCACATATAGAGGTTGTTGCTAGTGCTAGCCCTGCAGGACGACATAAGATGACCCTATACGCGGTCTTTTTACGAGGCCCTTACTTCACCGTCAATTATTTGGAGTTAGAGCCTAAAACGCGTCCAGATGTACATTGCTACATTCATTAGTTAAATGGAAGACAGAGCGGAGTAACTGACAAAATGCACCTGTCGTTGCTCGTAAATCTCGATAACCATAGAACAGGTTCTCGTATTATTTTTACCATTTAAGTACACTGCAGCGCGTCTATCCGATATCTTTGTAACGGTGATACTTTTAACAGTATATTACGTATATATTAAATAGTTATTAGTATCAGGCGTTACCTCTCTGATATTCATTGCTGTTATATAGTACTGGTTTGTGAGTGCTTACACAAGTCCTCTGTTTATTATAAGAGCTAGTTTACTTTGTATGTGGTAGGTGTCACACAGGTCTAAAGGTACATACTGCGGTACACTGCGGTCGTGGATTTTTGCACCACAGCAGACAAAATAATGTTTTAGTGTTTTGTGAAATTAATGTTACGGATAATTGTTTTTACTGGTTACGTACACACAAAGAAACTACAATGTTATATTAATAAATTAAGTAAGAATTCGTATTAGTATTCGTAAGAATTTTCTTCCAACAGACTATTGAAGAATTAATATCGATGTGATGTGAATTCGACGTGCACACAAAAAGTAAAATAAGACAAATGTTACGTTATTGACTCTTCGTTCTTCTTCTTAATTCTTGAGTTTATGAAAATATTTACATATATATATAAAGGATATCCAAATACAGTTAATTTACTGTATAATTTAATGAACTATAGTGTTTGTCTCTTAGGCGATATTTCACCATGATTATTGAATTACGTCCATTCTCTAACGTTCTGTTTCCAAAATGTTTTATCAATAATACTAAAACTTGTCGTTGGCCACAAAAAAAGGAAAAGCGAATAGAGAAGAGATAATCTGACAAGAAAATTATACTGAATGCTTTGCGTATTTATATATACGAGTCCATTGTATTAGTATTCTCTATAAAACATCGTTATTTATAATATCGCACTAAAAAGTATGCTTATCTATCTACTCCTAACAAACTATGAATGTTTTTAACCGGCGGACGAGGGAACAGGTCATGTGACTCGATCACCAAAGACCATCCATAACACGAGTCATCACTGAGGGGTTATCAGTAACAAATTTTTATTTATGTACCCATTATAAGTTCACCAACAATTGTTACAATTTCGGACCGTTAAAAATAAATAAACACCCAGCTTCATGAACAATGATTTGATAACCGCTTACTTACAAGTAAACATAACTTGCGTTACAAATAATACAAAAAGTAACGCTATAACTAACTGAACGTGTAAATATTGGTTTTATTGTTTCAAACTCATTGTAAGTTACACTTATTTTAATGTTTAGTCATTCTGGAAATCGCAGAGTTGGAGCCCAACAAACCTTCGATGAGGTGGCACAAACAGTCGAACGGGTTTGTGAGGTATGACTTGGGAAATTTTTGATAAAAGTTGCGTTAGTGCGACTGACGGTGGACTAGTTTAATGAAACATTAAACTGGGTGACTGCCTCTCCAAGTTTTATGTATTAAAAACATTTCAAAATGTGGTTGATTCTAAAAAGAGAGACAGTTTTGCCACTATGCGCGACTATCGTTCGCCACTTGAGCCGTAATGGGAGGGGTCTAACGCCGTCTATTTTACAAAGGAGTACACCAAGATAATGGACGAGGAAGTTGAACTCAAGAATAAATCTCAGATATCAATTTTATATACATTTTAAATAAAATAAACACTATTATTATTATTACTCCTATGCTTCTTAAACATCGCGCAACGATTTCGAATAAATTCAAGCAAAAATAAACCACCTCGCAACGCCTTCATCGCAATCAGAAATTGTTAATTTTATTCAATCGTGTCTTTATTTAGATACATAAATAAACCGGGGTGGACTAATGAAAGTATAAATTATAAAAAGACCACGACCGGCTTGCGTGCCGCCCCGCGTTCCACTTCGCACGGAAGGTGTGTTTAATTCTTTTGTAACATTCGATAATCGAAGTACACTGAAACCTCTCGATAACGTTCCGATTTTAAATCGAGAAGTTCTATTTTCGATCGCATCTGTATTTTTTTCGTTCTCGGTTTATTTATTACGCGTTTGGACACGCATTTGATATCCTTATTTTAACATGCAACCGTTATTATGGTCAGATACAAGGAATTGGTGGCGTGCGTTTTGTTCATTTAATCGTTTTGGAGTGTCCGTTGTAATCGTAAAAGTTTATATTTATCGATTTTTTTATATATATAAAGTAATTTTTTTTTTTCATATTTATTGTCGATTCACTATTTACTCGAAATATTGTTATGATTATACAAAGAATGTTGATTTTGAAGATATTAGTTAATTTAACTAATTAGGAAACGATTGGTGATTCTACTTGCTCAGTAAAAGATCTCGGGTACGATTACTGGCTTGTCCAAACATTTATGTTTTTTTTTTTATAAATTTTGTTTATAAATTTTTAATCCCGTCTCGGTGCTCAGTGTGTCCCAGTTATGTGTGGCCATGTTAGTAGCGATACAGGAAACTTAATACCGCGGGCTATGACTATGTGTTTTAATATAATTGAATTTTTCTATTTAATGTTAATTAAGAGATTTACTTAATCGTAATTGTCTGTCTATTTAATGTATAAATGTCAATTATTATTAAATTTTATGAAGAAAAAAAACGGTAGAAATCGTAGAAATGTATTTATTCAAAAACGGTAGACCTGCAGAGAAAATATGTCAATAATAATATGAAGTGTAGTATATTTCGGTTCAATGTAATATACGCGACCAGCCAGACGTGTTTGTAAGTGCTTACACATGTAAATTATAAGAATTTCTCTTAATTTAAATTTACAATTATCGAACTGATTACAGTTGTTGTCTGTTTCGTGTAAGTTCAATGTAAAAATTGTACATGTTAAGACAGTTTTCCGTCGTAATATGCAATGTTGCAAAGTTTTCTGGTTTAATATTAATTTGGAATTTTTGACATTATGTATTTAGAAAATTATATATACTCGTATTATAAAATGTTATTTATAACTGTATTTCGTCAGTGATTTCGCATGATTTCAATAATCCTAGTAAACTATTAAAGTACCATGCTTCAATGTAGAGATTAAGCTGAAAATCCGATCTTATTTCTAAAGAAAAAAATATTAATTCGAAGATTTCTTCCAGTTTTATTCAACCGATTTTGATGTAACATTTCAGTTTTTAATATGTCTTAGTTCCGAACTGCTAAATGGCTAGTTTCGATTGTGAAAACTCCATTAAAGTTGGTTCTCTGCCTTTTTTATAGTGGTCGCATAAAGCATCAAACAGAAAAGTATTGACACAAGTGTTTATAACCGTTACAACATAAAACATCTTTACTTTACAAACATATTTACAATTTTATAACTATGCGGATAATAATCTAATAAGCCAATTAAACTTAACCTATCCAAAAGTTAAATCTTCAATAACTGAATAAAACTCATATCTTAATTAAAGCTTACAAGTTATTAAACATCATAAACTTTTAAACTAACAAAATACAAATATCAAAATCCACAACCTTTACCTTTTTATATTACAAGAATAAAAGATAAATATCTTGTTTCCATATTAGGAAATGATTAATTATCCGTTACAACAATGTCATGACACACCTTTTTCTACAGAAAACCTTAATTACATACGTACTTATGAATTATTCAAGTAATAAAAACCTTTCATTACAAATGACGCAAGAACGTTTCTTCCATACCAAAGACTTCAACGCGTTGTTGCTCATTAGGCCGCAGCAACACGAAACTGAAACTGGGGTTTACATTAAACAACGAGTTTCCCCAGTTAATTTTTTTTTAGAAAATTGAATATATTTTCTAAATAATAAAGAGAGAGCGTGATTTTGTGAGTTTGTGTGTACGCGAAGGGTAATTAATCTCCGGAATCACGGCATTTATTTGAAAAATCATTTTGCCAATTATAAAATTATTTATTATTATTATATAAATTAATTGAATAGTGGTTTGAACATCTAATTATTCAAATTTTTTGCATATTTCAAATCAAAAATTACTTGCTTCGATGAAGGAAAACATCGCGAAAGAAAAATAGAGTTGTATAGAAGAAAGTTGTTCATAATGTTCTCAAACGTGTATGAAATCTGCCAATCTGGACTTGACCGGTATAGTGGGATTGCCCAACGGTGAGACATTTATGGATAGTAACAATAATTGTATACATTCCCTATGATCTAAAACATAAAACGAACTAGACGTAAGAGAAAGAGTAATGTATTAATTAGTATCAAAAGTAAAAAAGGTAAAAGTCAGCCACCGCTTTCTGTTAAGTTTCTCAGCCGTTCTGCTATAATGACGATTTAAGCAACCGTGTCAAAATATCATCGAACAATATACACATGTAAGAACCCGTATCGTAGTAAACATCACGTTAATACACAACAAAAATAACCAATGTCACTAATTAAACTATATGCCAATCAATTATTCGTTAATAAAAGCGTACAGAATACGCAATCCATCATTCTCCACGGTTCGAGGCGCCCGCCCGGTCGCCATGGTTACGGAATACGTCGCGCTCCACCGCCAAAGACAGGTTGTAACAAAAGTTGGCCACAATAATTGATTTGTATCTCGTACGCATCGATTGGCACCAGGTATGTGTGTTGCCACTCTGTAGGAATACCTCGGGTCATTAATACCTTCGGCCGTGGAAGCAATTCAACTGAAGCCTTTGGCTACTGTTGAGATGAAAATTCAAAACATACTGTCCTTCTTCAGGTAATCCTGTATAGAGGTATAATTTTACCTTATTTACGCCTGGCTGGATATGTTATTTTAATGACCTAAATAATACTGATAATCGGATCGTTGAGAATCTCCACGAGTCCAATGGATAATCGAAAATCAATACTGCCTTAAGTATAACTGTACCAAGGCTTTAGAAGTTTCAAAGAGAGAAAGAGTTTTGATTCAAGTAGCCGACGCTCTTCAAAACTTGAGCGCAGCGTGACGTAATTTTTCATACGGGTCAAATGAAGCGTCTAGGCAAGTCAATGGTGCGGTTAGTGCGGGGGAATTCCCGGTTACGGAATTAATGACAGCAGTTTGAGAAATAACATTACACATCACGCCTGTGCTATGTTTACATCGCTTTATAAATAACGTTAATGAAATGTGTAGACGGTTTAGACTTTTCTACTGTCATTAAAAGCGATGGATAACTGTCAGTTGAATCTATTCCCCAACTGGCAGTGACAGAACGAGTACTTGGCAAGGGTCTTCGGGAATCAATTCGATTCCCAGCCTTAGTATACAATCGAATAGGAAGGGTCTGTAATGTGTCACGTAAGCACATCCATGCTGCGGTCAACATGGAGAATATTAGTGCGGTGATGTGTGTGTGTGTCATCGTTTGTTTTTAATTCTTACAGTGTGCTTATCAATGTCACTGTGACGTGTATGTATGTGTATTTCGATGTCGGCTATCGTAGTAATCTTGCATATTCTAGTGGGTATTTAGCGAGCGATATTAACAACGTAGTCGCTCTATATACAATATTAATAACTTTATGTCAACAGTAGGTAATCTTCTAATAAGTTAATGCGTTTTACTATCCAGAAGTATATTGCCACTTATCAATAGTGCGAGAGGAGTAGAGTATGAATTTAAAAAAAAACTGATGTGGGCGCGCGATCGGTGAATCGTGCGTCCAAGCATGCTGTGTCAGCTCAGGGTGTTTTAAAACATATTGTTCTTATAAATGTTGTATGAAAGAGTAATATGCAATTTTCTGTTCTGTTTTCTCAACGTGTTTTCATTTACCGAAACAAGAAAATTGTTTATCTTACATTATATTCTAATTCATGATATTTGTATTCAGATACTGGTGACCCGTCCTATCTTCCTACATGTTACATTTACAAACATAACTTGCATTGTTTTACGGTTAATTTTTTCTAGTTCTATGAACAAGAAATGTATTCATTTATTACATAGCTGGAGTTGACTAGTCAAAATTTTATTTACCTACTACTCTCATAACATAATGTCCATATTAACTTATAGTTGCTATTCCCGGGAAAAAGTCCCATTTCCTGGAATTAAGAGTAACCCAGATTATCCCATGACATAAAACACAAACATGCTAAGCATCATTCAAATCTGTTGAATGAGATTATTGTTATATATGATGAGACCGACAAACAGAAATAAAATACCAAGAAATATATTTTAGCCTCTATATCGATCACCAAACATTAAATTTTCTAAAAATATTTTATCTACAAATTCAGCCGCCATTATAATTTTATTAATACTATAAACGGGAACAGAATACAAAAACGTGGGTACCCGTTACATTTAAAATGTTTAGTATCCGCGATTACATAAGCTTTAACAGCATACGTCATATCATTAAACATTCCACACATAAATTTCACATCTAACTTACCTTACTGCTAAAGATTTAAGAGATAGGTTAACTTCACAAACGCTAATGTAACAATATTGCATTGTGACATTTAAAATGCGCGTGCGCACCTGGCCGGCACTGGGCGAAGCTGTCATTTTACTAAACGCATAGCCTCAACGCACTTCGGCTTCTAACGAATGTGAGGTGAACAAGGTCTTGGATAGTTGCGATTTAATTTTACGTCACTATTATCCAATTATGTATCACTGAATCCTTCCATGTGGATAGTTTTATCTTTTTCTTTTTGCAAACGTTAGCTGTGTGTTTCGCGGCGTGTTTTTATTAAAAATCAATCCGCGACTGTAGTAATGTTGTATTTACTAATTATAATCATAATATATCCAAGTTTTTTACACAGTACAATCGCATAAAAATGCGGGAGGGTTTTAATATAATTGCGCTGAAAAACTTTACACTATAACTACTGAAGCAGTTTCGACTTTTTTAGTCAAATAGTTAGAATAGGTTATCCTATTCAAAAGACAAAAAAAAAATATACTACCTAGTGATAAACTTAGTTTGCCCTGTTAATTCCACGGTCCTACCTGAAGCTGTTTCGGTTGTCCCAATCAAAATTACTAGAGGATGAAAAAGGATAACTTTTTTATTAAAAAAAAATGTACCGGTACAATCTATTTATGAATGAAGGCCAGTACTAGTAATTGAAGAATAAATTCGTATTATACTGTGACGTGATTTAAAATGAAGGCGTGCACCTGGCAGTAGTGTGGAACCTGTCATTTTCCAACGCGTGGGCCCTAAGCACTTGTTAGCGAAGCAACTGAACTACGCGTTAGCCGAGACGGAATCGCTTCGCGTAGGGAGTAATAAACGCTCACCTTTATTAAGCGATAGGAATCTATACCGTTCATACAATTTTATATTTACGTGTCTTGAATATGGCTGACAAATGAGCTAATGGGATATGCTATGAGACCACCGCCCCTGGACGTTAGTAACACCAAAACATTATCGATGCGTCGTCGTCCAATAAGGAAGCGATGAACCTGCGTTTTTTCTTTAGTTTCCTGACTCTTCAACAGAAACATGTCTATATATTATATATGTATATATTTCACAGTTTTTTAGAAAGACAATTCTTAAGAAAGTGAGGTAAGTCCGACTTCCATTTATGTATCCTACATAACGGTAATGTAATCGACAAATAACATGCATTAAATCATCACAATAATTGAATTGCAGAAGTCATAAATATTATTAATGAATTACTGTAATTGTTTATAAAAATTACAATAAACATGAGCTAAATAAATGTGCATAATAACAAAGAGTGGGCAGCCATATTGCAACAAAGTTGGAGTTGCACCGACCGAATACAATACTGCTGTTAAATCTTGGTTTAATTAAACGATCTTCAACTTATTTTTAAACAAATAAACAATCTCACAATTGTGAACAATTTAATGAAAGTAAATATTATTAATTAAATTCATTAATAGATGATAATTTTGTTAAGCGCAGTAATTAGTTGGATGGTTGATTGCTAGTGACATATTTTTAGCGATTCCGTGCTCCGGAGGGCACGTTAAGTGTTAGTTCCGAATGTCATCAATACATATAGCTAATATTCAGACATGACATGAACTATGAACGGCACGAACACCAGACACTAACCCTTCGACTGTTCCCTGTGCACTGCAAACGGCTGCTGCTGTTTCGTTAAAACCGGAGACATATCAGAAGTCCTCCATTGTTGTCGATTTTTGATATCGACAAAATCTAGAGTGCGAGAAAAATTAATTTTGTATCCTTGCAAAAATACTTTCAGAAATTCAACCCTTATTACACATCAAGTTTGTGACAAATCGACTAAATAGTGCATCCTTTGTATAGTTATAATGGTATATGGATATATATTTTACTTAAAGCTTATTGCACTTAAGTAAATACAAAAATATAAAAATAAAAAAGTGCTATATACAGTGATGTTAATAAGATTCTTTTATAATATTCAAGGCCTATGAAAAAACATATGTGTCAACGACCAGTTGACCAGGATTTGAAACTAGACAAAACATCGCTTTCCCTTCAGGGTGGCCTTAAGATTTTCATCCAAGCACTTTTTATTTCAAAATCCCTTGCAGTCAACTTGACTTTGCAAACCATTGAAGAATATATTTTACCGTCTTAATGTTTCACCTATATTCACAACTATAAAGATATCTTCGCTGTCGTATATTTCCTAAACTGATTTATCTAGTTATGTTTATAAAAATCGTTCAATTTAACTATCATGAAGGCAAGAAGTAAAAATTAAAGCATCTTAAATCTTATCCACCAAAAAATTAAATTATTTTGATAAATGAATCTAAAGAATAAAATTATTTGTATGTAAAATGCAGAGCAATAAGCCATCTGCTTAAAATCAAGACTGATAACACCTCCGCAGTAGTAATGTTAATCAAGGAATAAAACAAGTGAAGATCAGCAGAGAAAAGAACAAAATAAGAATATTATAATTGTATGTCTGAATGCTCTATACAGTTTCAAAATAATATACTCATTGTTACATATTTTACATGTACATAAACAGTGAGCGACTATTTAAATCTTTGAAGATAAAAGTTGAAAGCATTTACGGCCGGTTCTTATGACCTATACAAATGTAATGCTTCATTTCTTCTTTGCATGAACTTACTTATCTTTACTTATGTTTAGTAAACGGAGCAACAGAACAATCTCATCTTAGTTTACTGAAATTCTGATTAATGTTGGATAGGTTAAAGAACCAGCTGTTAGTAGAGAAAGAAAGTAGATATAAATCTTAATTACATTGTATGAAAAATATTAATCACCTGTCGCGATAGATCTGCAACGTGTGATAATAATGTAATGACATATAACATTACAAAACCTTCTTACATAAGCAGTCAATTTCAATTTTTCAAGATTTCAGTCTCAGAATTTGCGTCAACATCCAACCGGGCTTTCGACTCATTACCTGCTAAGAACGATTTTTCCGAGAATTACGATAAATTATACCTATCTGCAATCAAGCCAAATAATAATAATTGGATTGTGAAAATCATCACATTATTAAATCATAAACATAATTGCAAAACTTCAAATGAATCAGCTCCCTCTGACGCACACAAATCCGAAAAAGTCGTCCTAAATTTACAGTTATTCCAATCCCCTATATTCTGATTAGAAAGCCGCTTTTTATTTACACTATTACGTTCGTACCCGTATCCGTATTGCATCTTTTTATGAGATCAACTTATCTCGCAAATATAAAAAATAAAAATAATCATCGGTATTAACGTACTCATTGTCAGACTTTAAGAACTCTCAAAAGCGTCGCGTCCAATCAAGCACAATAAATACTCCTCAATTTAGATACAATAAAAAACAATTTTCGCCTCAACAAAAACTCTTACTTTACCGCTAGGCAAATACAATTAAAATGCGCTTTGTGAAGTCTAAAGTAAATATCGAAGTAATAAAAAATGGTCACCTTGTAACTCCGAAAAAGTTGTTGTAACTGCACTTCACAGTTATTTCGAAAAGAGGCACATTTATAAGGTTTCAGTGTACCAAAACATTCAAAGCACATGTCACCAACAAGCATGCATTCTATGGTACTTAGAAAAGTCCACTTCTGTTTTCACTCGCACTATCAAAACAGGGTCCTAGAAAGTATCAGATTCCCTTACGTCCCTTACCAACATTCGTTTTAGAGTCCGGGGACCCGAATTCAATTCAAATCGGAATCGTATTAGAACATGACGCGGCTTTATTTTTGTAACATCGCGATTTCGAAAAGGGCGCGCAGGTACGCGCCTGTGTGCGTTACAACCTGACCATAGGCTTGCGTAGACGCAACTGAAATCACCTTGCAAGGCCCACTATACCCGTCTCGCACTAAACCTCTATCCGTCCTGCTCTAGCGGGCATTGTGCCCAGTCCAGTGACTGGCTTACACGGCTGACAATAAATTACGTATAGAATCTAATCAGTTTAATAGATGTGTGATTTTTTAACGCCGACCGTTTTAATGGCACCATGCAATGATCGTCGAAGGAACCTGTTGGAAAACTTAAGATTGTTCGAATTTGCTTGATCATTTTAAAGCTTCATTATTTTTTTTATATCAATCGCGGTTGTTGACTAAATTGTTCTAGGAAATAAATTACAATCGTTTGAGGTTATCGCATGGTTATTTTATATATTCTTATAAGTATTACACTGCATTCTAACTGGAAGAAACATGACACATCTGAAAAGGTTGTATTAAAATCTAAAACTTTAGTGAAATCGTCATTACTAGGTGTTTATAAACTTATAACCTCTTCTAGAATTGAAATCAACTTGGGTGGCTTCAACTATAATCGGGGAGTCATTGGCAACTGGCACCTTCTATTGAGAGTTGTTGGTGTTATATCTTTAACTTTAATTTCGATTTTGTTGGTGCAGTCATTGAGGTTTACCTGTCCTTCTAACTATCGCCTTTTAAGACCAACCCTTAAATGTTTATAACGTGTTTCATATAATAAAGGACAAACGAAAAGATCACCACCAGACGGCAAACGGTCACAACCACCCACACCTGTCAGTACTTACTCGTAAAGCTAGGGAGGGTAACTAACGCCTTGGTGGGCAGCAAACAGAACTGAACCCAGTACTTGGATAACAAGCGACCAAGTTTAAGAGCCAGTCTGCTCGCTGATAGTGCAACAGAACTACCGTACTTTGGTTGTAAAAGACGGTTCTATAATTAATTTTCGGTTGTCAACCAAGTCATTTACTCTTACTAACTTAAGTGGCTCATCTACTCGATTGTCATTAACAAATAAAATTAAAATTAATACTTATTACATTCCATACTCAGCCCTTAGACCCTATAGAATTACATAGGACATAATATAAGCAATACAATACAAAAGTTATAGACAAGTATAAAAAAAAAACAATAGACAATCATTTACCAAACTATTTCATAAGGCCGTTATATTCAGTAGCGATTAATCTAACAATTAACTTCACTACCAAATCCGAACAGAGTTTGAAAGGTTAGATTACATCGATTCACGCGAGACGTATATCGGTCACCGGCGTCTTGCCTGCTTCGTTTTCTTGCGTATTTTCCAAATAACGGCACGTGTTTTACCAATAGCGTGAGCTCATGGAGCGAAGATATCACAAGATATACGAGTGTTTTAGTTAAAATAATAGTGTATGTATGTTCTTGATATGACTTCATGTCTACAATCGACTCCTACGAAAGTAGAACTTTTAGTAGAAGTTTAACGAGTCGGTACTTCTAGTACCGTGAATTAGTAACATATTAATTTATTATAACCGCTGCAGCCAGACAGTCAATATTTTATCTATATTAACTTTTATTTCCTATCCCGCGGGAACAGATCCATTTCTTGGGATAAAAGTATCCTATATTGTTATATTTAATATAAGATATTAAAATAAAAAATATCATCAAAATCCATTCAGTGGTTTTAGTGTGTAAAATTACAAAAAATATATGTTTTGACCGCTATATAAATAATATTTTTTTACTTAGATAAAAAAATCCAAAAAATATTCTATGAACAGATTCGGTCCATTATAATTTTTTTATTGATATAGATAATCCAAACTTAATAACATACATTAAATTATTATTGGTGTTGAAATGGCATGCAAAGTGAATGCAGGCACCTACAATGCAACTATTTCCTTAATACAGGCTCTGCTTATCCTGATGATATATATTTAAATAATCTACATTAGTATTATAACGAAAGAGTGCGAATTTTGTGAGTTTGTGTACATATGTGGAAAATTATCTCACGACAGTAATTGGAAAATTTTATTTTACTATTTGAATACTACTACTACTATTTGAACATTATTCCGGATGGATGTAGACATTGTATATGTGTAATAATTAATTGTAAAACCCGAAAGAGGTCGAGGAGAGCCGCTAGTATTATATAATATACATATCGTTTGACTTACTCTTACATTAGAAAATTATTAGACATGAACCATTAACCCTCCGATGTAGAAATAATTATAAGCTGTAAAATAGACAATCGCTTATCTCAAACGGTGGAACATGTAAGCTTATATCAATAAACTTAGTATTTTAGAAGTAATAGAGATTTTCCATCGGATCATATATTCAGCCTTCGCAATAAGGATAAGATTACCACAATGGCGTTTATAAAATGCTAAACGGACTGGAAGCCGAGTGGCAACACGCTCTCCACCTACGTACTTGTTTGTATTGACAATGTTTTTATGAACACAGCATTGTAATAATGCTGTGAGTAGAATAAACGTTTCATTGTTTTAACCGTAATAGTTCAATGGAGATACGTTTGTCTCCCGCACGAGGAGTCTATTGCGAATCCGGCGTGCAGCTTAATTTTATTAAAAAGCTGTCTGTTTGAGAAATTAACATTTGCATCGGTGATAAAATATCTAAAAGAAATCTGCATAACTGAGAGCTCTGCATAACGTTATCAAATATGTGTGAAGAATGTACGAAGAACAAGTCAGCCCTCGTACGAAGTACTGTTCTTATCTCTGGGCAGGTCCGCCGTAATACGAACTTAATCGATTTGACGTCAAACAAAAACGCGCAATTCAAATCATGAAGGATCCAGGAATCAAATTAAAACTTTTAAGACTTCGGTAAGAAATTCTACAGTCTTTTTAATGGTGAGTTCTCCGAGGGACTGTTTCGACTGATGCCAACGTCACCTTTCCATACTTACACAACACGTCGAAGATTTAAGTTCCACCCACATCACCTGAACCCGTGGCGATCCTCAACAGTCCGACTTTTCTGCCCAATACATGTCAGCTGTAAAATGAGCTGCCTTCAGAGGTCTTCCCGGAGCGCTATAGCATGATGTTCTTCAAGGAAGGCGTAAAAAGAGATCTCCTTCAGGGCCGGCTATGAACCGGCGACCCCTCGCAGGTTGCACATGTCCATAGACGACTGTGACCACTTACTATCAGGTGGCTCGTCTGCTTGTTTGTCGGCTATTAACATAAAAAAGGTGGACTTCAAGAAATCAGTGGGAAATGATTTGGATTCAATAGGTCGCAGATACATAGGTGTTGCATGTTGAGTATTTTTACGGAAAGTCCAGTAACGTTGCAAAACATCAGGAACATGTATGTGAAAGTTGTCTGTCAGTAATAATTTTGTTAACTGTTAATCTATAGAAGCAGAGGCACCCTTAAATTCCCATTATGTCCAAGATGTGACATTATTGGTTCTCTGAATGGTGTAGCATGTAACGTCTGTATAGCTCTATTATGGCACGTGAAAGAGAATAACTTTTCTAAGCGAAGTCACTTCGACACAGTACGTGAACCGCACGATTACAGGCGAAATTGCATTGCCACTGTGGGAAGTGAGCTGCGTTTTATAGAACTCTCCACTGACTGCTACAAAAGACTTGTGTTTATAATCCAATAATCTTAACCTCTGAAGCTATGCCAGACAAAGCGAAAGTTCCATATTACCGGTGTTCGAACTCTCCTGAGAAGAACCTTGATTTACTTACGTGGGAACCACGCATTAATAAAAGATGTAAAGGATGCCTTTTGACCAGATAATCTGATGACCGGAAAAGGGCCGGGGTCTAAAGGTATAACTTAGGTATAATCAAAGAGTTGTCAGTCAGAGAAGGAAGCTAGCAGTAAACGTACAAATACTAATGAATAAAAAAGACTTGGATTTGGTGCCTATTGGTGGCAAAAATAAATCCAACAATGCATTCCGTCTTGGGCGTTACAAGTCGATCGCGGTAAACACGTAGATCTTGAAAATGATAAGCAGCTTCTATGAACCTGTTTACTAATTTGAAATAATTTCTACGCACACCTTAAAAAATTCTTACACTCAACTTGATTATAAACCCAGCCCTCACTGGACTTTATGTAAGTATGATGCAAAAAAAATTTGATTCAAAAAGTTATTAATTATTTGTGTCGACTTTTATTTAAACAGTTTTTTAACATAAATCACTGTCGGATTAATTACTTTGTTCACAGTTTTAGTTCAATTCTAATGTGCCCTGAATCTACAAGAATCATTACTACATCGGATACCTGTTTACCCAGTATAGTATATTTTGTAACTGTGAAATCTATAGTAATATAATAATGAGAGAGTGCGAATTTTGTGAGTTTGTGTATATGTGAAACGTAATCTCCGGACTCACGGCACCTATTTGAAAAGTTCTTTTACAATTTGAAAGGTACATTATTCCCAAAGACACTGGCTAAATACCAAGTGTTTGTGCATAATAATTAATTGTTAAGCCCGAACAAAGTTGGTACGAGGCGGTAGTTACATATAAAGAAAATATTAATAGGTTAAGATCAAATCCTTATGGACAAAGAATTTGGGTTTATAAGGGTTTCAAAGTGTGCCTTAAATTATTTCAATCGAAATTTTACTTACCGTAGTACTTTAACACTTTTTAGACGTACTTATAACGATTTTAAACAAAAATAACGGTTTATCCTAATGATGCAAGAAAATATATTCAATATTGTAATTTATTTTAATTCTGAAAATAAGACTTCTAGCCAGTGGTCGAATCGAGAAAAACGAAACTAACGCGACAACACTTTGGCACCGGACAACTTATTATAACTCCATAGATGGTCAGAGAAGCAACCGTAAAGATCAGGCTTCGAGTCCCGACTCGGGCATGCAATAGTTTTATGGTTTAACAGCGGCATTTCACTCATTTCGTATTCCGTTCAGATTTTCTCTCCTCGAAACACGTTGGTTGTAACGAGGCTATAATAAGGCTAAATACAATATGTATGGATTTACAAAGTGTTAGTTGATACTACAAATAGGCTTTTTATTCAGTTAAACTTTGCAAAAAAGGAACGGGTTTTAAATTGAAATTTACGTCTGCTGACACGCTAAGTGTTGGAAAATGGTAAAAAATTGCGCAATATTCGAAGCGAACAAATTGGATTTGGTATTAAGGGTCCATAGTCACACTGGAACAGTGGACTCAATTATTGCTAGGGATTACTTTAAAGAATACCACTCAAGTATAGTTTAATTGCCATTACATTTCTTTATCACAAAACATAATGTCCCCGATTGGGAAGTTCAAATAGAAGTAACAATAAAACCCTACATATGTCCACTAAGCATATTCAAGGTTAAATTAATGCCCCAGCTGAGAAATGAACCAGAGACATCGGCTACAGATACAAAAATGACGGTCTCGTTAATCCAACGAAGATTCTCTATCGCATTGCTCAATAATCTGTAAGTTTTACAGGTAATTGAGATCATTTGAGAAACAATTGCAACATGACATAGACAAATAATATTGGGATTTCATAGAAGCTGTTTCAAATTGTTACAATTATGTCATCGACATATATAAATTAATTATATATTAATTATTGTTTATAGAGACAATTCTAATTATGGCTTCATCACGTCACGTCAATGTTGCAGAGACATTTACTTAGTAAAACGCTCATTAAACTTTCTCCTACAAAAAAAATTTTACGGAAATTTAAACCTTTAATCCAGCTCACATATCACAACACTGACATATGTATATGTAAGTGCTAACTAGATAACAAAGCAACTTGTTACATACTTAACTGGTTACTGGTTCCGTAGGTTTTCATTAAAGTTTATGACAATATCATTAAGATAACATTAAACTAACAGGAAAGACACTTAAGTCGTAAAATTCAATACAGCAGTATTAGGTTATATTAGTGCAAAGATATGGTAATGACGTGGCAACAACGCGTGGCAGTTGTCGCCACTGTCAACGGTGATTTGGAACTGACGTATTTTACGCAGACATTGGAGCAGCGAATACGCTTTTTAATTTACTATTGTTTTTAATTGGGTAGTTGAAACGGTTAATTTAGAACAAGTCCATATTTATCTGCCTTGTCATGCAGGTAATGTAAAAATCTTACTTCCATGCACGAGTATGGTCAAAATTATTCTGAACTGAGCTCTAAAATTTATGGAGTTAGAAAGTCTCTTTTCAATCTCGACTTCAAGTCAACTTCCCCTGTTCGCAGTGCATTCTGGTGTAGGCTCTGTACCATATGAGTGGTAAGATGGTGTGGCCACGGTGAACTTACCACAAAGGTTCCATGATCGTAATACGTAATACGTCTTAGGGCATAAAATAGAAAGGATAGCAGTTATTACGTAGTTTCAAAATCCATAGAATACCTTTAAAAGAAACGCCTTAACAAAAGTCTTCTTAAGGATATGAGTAGATCTTGATAAGACATTTACGATAAGATATTTATACCTCCTCGTGGTACTTAATTATCCATCTCTACTCGACTCCATATAAAGGGAATATTACAATTTGTAATACAATGCTCTGCGCGGAGCTGAACGCTGGGGCAAAAACTAGCCGCGCCCCAAATGGCGCAACGGGGCTGTTGACTCCGGTCCTTGTGTGTACAGAGCCTTATTACAACGACGCGTAATTGCAATTCTGATTGTTGGTGGCGTCGATAGTTCGTTTGATGGTTTTTTTTTGCGAAACAGGAAGATTCTATTGGAACGTCTGAAGAAGTTACCGTCACACCCTTTTTTATCTTGCGGAAATTTTTAAAAAGACATCCGATGCAAATGGATTTAGTGCTGAAAGAATGGAAAATTTCACAGTTTTTTTATATCAGTTTCCAGAGGACAGTTTCTTGATGATAAAAAGTTTGAAATTCCGTTATGTCTAAGGAATTATCAACATTTTGCCGGCTAAGAAGGAAGCAGGTAGCGCACTTTTGAACTAGCTGTTAACACAGTTATTAGTCACAATTGTCATTTCACGGTTGACTATATAAAAAGCTCAAAATTACACCATCTTGAAAATACTTTTCCAGTACCTTTGAAAATAAACTGGGTGATACAGAGCTCATTGACCTCCAACAGTAGGCACGATATACCATTGATTTGCTAGTCGATCAGCAGGATGCACTCGGAGCAGACGAAGTTAATGTGGAGCTCTTATATATCAAAAGTGTACCAAACGCATGATCCAGGTTTAGACGACATTTGAAATGGTTAAAATTATCACTTGAAAATTTCGTCAGCGCAAGTCTAATATATCATTCAATGATTAATATTTATAGTGCACGCGCAGTGTACTAGACGAAAATGACGAGCATTTTGGGAAATCAAAACCTGCGGCTGATGTTGATAATTATATTAGTAAGATGTTCTCAAAAGTATGTTAAATGTGCCTATGTTTTCAGAGTCTTTTTAATCAATACTACGTGCGAGTGGAAATCCTGTAATTAGCTATAATTTTTGTAATTTTGTGTGCATTACAAATTCATTATCACTTCAATTTCAATGAGAAATTCACTCAAATTTCATGAGAAAACATGCACACCTGAGAATTCTCCGTAAAATCTGCCGACATGCACTTGATCATTTGGAGGACTATGGCTTCAACCCCTCTCATACTGAGAGGATGTAAAGTTGACATAAAAAAATGTAGATAAAACGTTTTTAATTCAATTCCAGTTAACATTTTAATCCTATCTGTATAAGTGTTCAAAACACTTGTTATCTTTTAACGCATATTTTATTGATGTTAAAACAACGAGGTGTACGAATGACTAAATTAAGTCCGAACAGGTGTCGAGAAGGGAACGTCCCGTTATCAATGCGCTGGACACTTTTTCTCTGATATTAAACTTTAATACTGTTACAAATCACGCTGCAGTAAGCAATGTTGTATGATTTCATGTTGCTTTATTACCGTAGCCTTGAAGTTGTATGATAGTTATTTGTCCGTCCAAAGTGCAGTTAAACCCAAATTCACCCTGAAAACCAGTGGCTATGATTCGTCGTCGGTCTATACTGTATAAGTTGAATGTGTTACGTTGTTATCACAGTATTTATATCGTAATTTAAACCCTCACATTCACAGCTGCAGTATGATTCCTGGTGTTGCGAATGGTATGGACATACATAAATATGACATCGCGAATGTTGATGACCCAATAGCAAACATTTATCTGTTACATAAATAATGTCCCTGGCCGATAATCGAACCCGGGAACTCTCGCTCGCCAGTCAGAATTACTACCAACTAGGCCATGGAGTTTTCTTTATTAATATTTGTAAACTACAATAAATATATCATAAGGTAGGTGACATTGAAATTAAATGATCAATATAGCGCCGAACCAAAACAAGAACATTTAACAAAATGTACTGAATCAGTTATCAATATTACTATTATAAAGAAAGAGAACGAATTTCGTGAGTCTGTGCACGTAATGCAAAAAATATTTTATAAATTATTCAATCCGAAAGAAATGGAGACGAGCCGATAATCAACAAAAAAATCTCCTTTTTTTAAAGTTTATTAACAATTGTTAATAAAGCGTTTAAGCGTTATTTACGTTAAAATATAGAAACAAAACAGTTTTATAAGAAAACTTTATAACAGTCGATTCACAAAATCGATATCTTTCATAAACTTGCCGACACACTTAATCGATTTAACTGCCAGCCCGAGGCAACGTATTGAGAGCAACACAAATTTCATTTTAACCTGTTAACCATCGATAACTATTCAATACGGTTACCGTTAACGTGCCGAATATCCGAAAGTTCCGAAACAATAAAATTGCCGGCCACGCCCTCTGGGCGGCGCTACATAAATCACACAAAACACAATTATACGAGATTACACGCACACACGCGTGTAATTAAAAACGGTTGTAATTTACTTACCTGTCGAATATTAACAAATACTTAGCGGACCACCTAGGGAGGGGTATCGGAATTTTTATGTATAGTAAAATAATAAGCAAGTACATCCGCTCTGGTTTATTTTATAGCCACCAATTTATAGTCTTAAATAACATGAAATTACGTACGGTCCTCAAAGCCACGTACGTCATCATTGGCTTGGCGAAGTGTACTCATATTTACAAAATACGTAATTTAATTAATGAATTGAATATGACTTCATTTTCTGCACAATATCAATATTATAAAGTGTATAGTGTGTGTAAAAAGAATATTAAAGCGTTTGGGTAATGATATTCATATATATTCAGTTTAAAATTATTCATTTAAACTGATTTTACAAACTTACAAACTTGATTTGACAAGCTGTTACAATACACTGTCCTGAAAGAAAGAAAGAAAGAAAGAAAGAATTTCATAAATAATAAACAACAGTGTACAAGTAACACAGGAGGGTATGTTAGTGTAGTGATTACGAAAAAGGATTACACTCGGCTTGCGCCATGGAGCGGTAAGGAACCATGAGTACTGGTTTTCCGTGTAAACCTTACTTGACGTAATAGTTCGGGCACGTCGATCAGCTAAAACTAACAATATGTATAAAATAGAACAAAACAAAAATAAAAGTAAATAAATAAATAAAATAAATATAATAAATAAATAAATAAAATAAATATAATAAATAAACAAATAAAATAAATATAATAAATAAATAAAATAAAAATAATTCTTAACTATTTATATACAAAATGAACACAAAAAAGAAGCCCATCATCACATTCAAATCATTTTAAATTACTATTGGTTTTATTTTATACAGTTTTAAATGCCAAAAAGCTTTGCCCATTATTCATACCGTTACGGTACCTACGCGAGTAACATACGATTATGGCCGATAAAGTGTGAAGCGAATTATTTATACTGGCGTAAATATGGCGCGTCGAAATACAGCTATTACATTTCAAAGACACATTTAAAGGTATAGATATTATATCTGTAGAAACATTGTATTTTAATATTCCCAGCACATCTATAAATAAATAGGCAAAAACAAAACACTTCAGTACCTTTCTCTTCTCCTTTTAGCCTAAGCTTTGTTTATCCTGCAATTGACAACAAGGTGCTCCAAACGACGTATAGAGTAGTTGAGGTTGTTTTCTTTTTTTTTATGTTAATAGCCGACAAAACGAGCAGACGAGCCACCTGATGGTAAGTGGTCACCGTCGCCCATGGACATCAGCAAGACCAAAGGTATCGCTGATGCGTTGTCGGCACCGACACAATACGGCTATGTTGTTATGGTTAACTTAAAATATTGGATTTTAACAAACTACTAGCGGCAGAACTCGACGTCAATCGGGTTGAATACATGATAATGATGGTAATAATTTCGCCAATGTCCATCCAAAATTAAAGTGCCTTTCAAATGGTAAAAGAATTTTTCAAATACGCGACGTGGTTCCGGTCCCTTCACGTATATGTACACAAAACTCACAAAATTCGTACTCTTTCTTGATACATCACTAGCGGCCCACTCCAACTTCGTTGGGGTTGAAAATTTAATTATTTATATATATATATGTAATATTTATGTCCATCCGGAACGATGTACATTTAAATAGATAAAAGCTTTTTTCAAACAGGGACCGTCATAATATATAGCTTACCTTTCAAATGGCAAAATAATTTTCCAGGAGATGCCGTGGTTTCGGAGATGATTTTCCTCATATACACAAACACACAAAAATATCACTTTCTCTTAGTAATTAGTATAAAAGTATTTTAGTACAGATTTGTTAAGGAATTCTGTTCATGGTCTACAATAATAACTTTGCTGAACGTGTTAAAGATTGGAAGTGTTAATTTTAAGCTTGCTTCATCGCGTAGAAGTTTTCATTTTTAATTTGGAATACAAGATACCCCATATCCTTGAGCCCAAGCAAATCTTTCATACTTATGATGCAGTCTATTGACGAAATAATGACACCAGTTCATTCCTATTGGGATTCGCTGGACTCTTAAGTTATCCAAGTTAATTCGGATAAGACATTTTCGTATTACGGTTTTCCGGTATACCGGTTTCGTAGTACGGTTTTTTTTAATAGTTTAAAAAGTCTTTTTTGTTACGAAGTCTGTCTTTTATAATACGATAAGCTAAAAAATCATGCGGTTTTCACAAAAACAAAGAGTAATTCTCAAAAAACATTTAAGTGCATAGAGTAAAGATATTTTTTTAAAACGTTTGATAGAAATTATTAACAACAGTTTCGGGGTAATTCTTTTGTGAACTTAAAAATCATGTTTTCTGAATCAAACCGACGGCAAATAACTTATACACAATAAAAACACAAGCAAAACCTTCATTAATATAACTTAGACAATCTTACCGAACGGTGAGTGTGTAAGGGTCCTAACAATAAACATGAGATTTTGGAAAAAGGGCCCAAAACTCAATTATCTATACGACCAATTGTCCGAAGCCCGAACCAATAAAATTAACCTCAATTCAACCGACGCCATTACGTACGGGACCGTATTAATCTCAAAGCGTTGATTAGTAAAACTATAAAAGCGGAAGTATCACAGGAATGTGGTTAATGAGTGACTGAAACCCGATTTTATGGTTGATCGTTAAAATGGCCGACAATTGTCTAATTGTTACCTACCGTACATCTAACGTCGTAAGAAGACGGTAGTCTACTGACAGAGAAAGCTGAAGACTGACATTTTATAGCATCACCTGGTTTCTAAATTCAAATTGTAATCGGAACAACGAATCGCTTTTAAATTCCAATTTCGAAAAACGAATCGAACCTATTTATACGAACAATTCTCGTATTTACGACAGTGCGTTGTTTCTTACGATTTTTACGATCGCGTAACGTGTTATAAATAATGATATATATTAACAATATGAGGATATTAAAAATATGAAGTTATGTGACGATTAAGGAGCTTACAATCATTTAACGTTAAGTTTATTGGCATAAGCGTTTAAAACTTGGATTTTTAGAGGGGTACAATGATGTTATTAATTTCTTTAATGCTTCCTTAATCATTTAAGATTAAGTTTAGTTTCTAAAATGAAAATTCACGGGTCAGTAGTGTTTCGATCCCGATAATGAGTGAATAAAGGGTACTTAATGAAAAATATTGTTGCTTTACTTGTGTTGTCGGTATGAAAATCATGTCCCATATATCGCGCCTTTAAGTGAACATGGACTGATGTTTTTAGTGAGACTTTCGATTTACTTTATTTATTATTTAAATAATTTATAGTTTTAAAATTATTGTATGAGTCGCAAATAAAAATAGATATGGTAAACGGAGGACGGATTTAAATTAAAAGCTTTCAAAATATTTTTTCATTAAGTAGCCGACAAACGAACAGACGAACAGCAGCCAACTGATGATGTCGTCACCATCCACTGCTGTACTGCTGCACGGATGTCTGTAACAGCAAAAGCAACTTTATCAATATCAAGGCATTGTCGACCAGGATGGAAACTGGGGACTTTTATTACATTCCAACGAATGAAGTTCTATCCACATCCATTAGACTAATTTGTGTCGCGTATATGCAAATTATTGAAATAACTATTTTTAATTAAAACAGATTTTACAGAATGGCCTAAAACTATATTCGAGAGGTAACTAAATAGAGGTCGCTCGAGTCGAACGCTCAATTTGGATACATCCAGTGACATGCGATAAGTTCGGATTTATGGCTGTTTCAGTATAAAAATGGAGTTATTTCTTTCTGAGTATTAGGGCAGCGCTATGAGATGAGGAGAGTCAAATAATCAAATTATACAATTCCTGTTCACAAACAGAGTCGCATATGTGATTCCTCTGGCTCATGTCGATAGGCGACGGTGATCACTCACGATCACATCGTCGATCAACATTTTGATCTACCCTGCAAACTAAAAAACATCCATGCAAACACACATCAGCTTAAAGTATATTTTTTAAGAAATACAATGTACAAAAAGCAATCCAATCGGAACTTTCAAACGTCCACAGTTCAGCGACATTGAACGTGAATGCGACAATACGTCGGCGACGCGACAAGCAGCGGCCGACGGCGGCGGTGACGCCGCGACTTGTCGGCTTAATTGGACGTTCTTTCGCTTTCCGACGCGACTGTACCGACAGATACATATGCAGGCAGCAATAGTAATTTGTTATTGCATGTACTCTAGGGGTTTCTGTTGAAATCTTGTCTGCATTTACGCTTATTCGAATTGACTACCATAAGGCTAACTTGCTAATTGTCTCAGTAATTCTAAGGAGTAACATAAGATTTGATATAATTCCGTGATAGCTTATTTAGTATGAATAATGGTCCTTAGCACGGTAGGTCTGCATTGAATCCAGGACGCATGTCTCTATCACGTATCGCTTCTAGACCAGCAACGCCTTAGAGACCTGAGTACGTCAGAGTCTTTCCTTATTGATTACGTGTTATTTTACATAAAAAAAAAACTATCACAGATCAAAAAATACCTTACAAAGGTACCGGTGAGATGACACTTGTATAAAAACTAAAGACCATTGAAACAATAGAACAGGCAGGAGATACTTTGGTCTTGACAGGCTGGATTGGTTCTTACCTTACACAATACACATAAACTTTACAATAATATTAAATTATATACGCAGACCTAGGACACAGATAGCAACACAGGATTAGTTTTATTGTTAGCTTCAAGTCATTAGTGACCCAAAGGTAAACGGGTAATATTTTTAAACCTTTAAAATTAATTTCATCACGCTTCATTAGAGCGGGTAGAGGTTGGTGGCTAACTCAACTATCTGAAGTTATTATGCCGATATACGGTCGGCGATAGACGTAGAAGATTAGGGAAGAAAACCTTCACGTACCTACAAATTTTCTAAATGTTTATTGAAAATTGCTTTGTTTGGAAATAAAACGCAATGAAACTACGCAATTGACTGTCCTCCATAAAGTTAAATTTGTAGGTACCGCTTTGATAGATCATGGCTTTGCAACCCTTTCATTCTCCGAGGGGATAAGAAACGGGACAGTTACAGGTTGTTGGGAATTTAAATTATTGTTCTTAGAGTTAGTTACAAAATATCTGCATAAAATAAATATTATTGACCGAACTTTAATGTTTAAAATTCCAGTTATCATTGATAAATCTTGATCGTGTGCACTAAATTATTCATATCGAGTAAAGTTTTTTTACAAGAACTCGATCAAGTTGACTTGATGTTTCACGAAGACACTCCAACCAAGCCATTTTGGACTCTGTAGCTTTTCATTTAAAAGTTATCAAAAGCGTCTTCGTAAAATGAAACAGCTGTACGATAGTGATTGCGGGCTACAAACTTGTTTAAAGACTTAATTTGACGTTTCTTCAACAATTCCGAACTTCCAGGAATTGTTAAGCAACGTTTTTGGGGTTATTATTGAAAGCTCTGAATTTGTAATAAAATTTGAAAATAAAATCCTTTCTCCATACTGACATCATGACACGTGGTGATTCGATCAACCTCCTTGTAATATTTACAAATCAATACCACCTTGTTGGATGTACGAGTATAATTTGATGATATAAAATGTAGGGCTGATTTTAGTTTGATATCAATTTGGTTTTCCAGGATCTAAGCAAGATCGAGGTCAAAGGTCACTTTTTACTCTCCCTCTCTTAATCTAATACGTCTTACGTACACTTTGTAGACGAGACACTTTAAGTACACTTCAAATAATAATTAATTTTAAAAATAAGGCTAAATCAAATGAAGTAATAATTTAAAGCTAGTCAAAGACAATATTGATTACGGCTGAGAACTGCGGTGGATTAATTGTTTTGTGTTTTAAGAAGCCAAGGCTAAAATACGTGAGACCGAGAAGACAAAGTGTTTATAGCCATTATACCTTATTAAAACATTTCTTTAACGCTAACCGGTATTCCCGCTCTAGGATTTTCTTTGTTGCATACACAAGTAAGAAAGACGTTTTTTTGGTTCTAAGACCCTGTCTCAGCTGGGCGAGCGCGTACTTGATCCTAAGAATCCCAACCACAATTATTCAATTACATTTATTACATTACAGAAGAAATTATTTTTACCAATTACAAGATATAAGTCAGTTCATGTGCGAGCGACAGGGAAAATGACATTACGTCTATAGTATAATCTGTCTATGCTTCAACAGTTGCAAACGTGCGAGTGCCATCGGCTCAAACACTCCCTTTTTGTTATCAAACGTTACCACCAACAGACATTACACGCATTGTTACCTTCAATTGTAAAAACTTGCGCGTGCGGCCAATCCTCTATCACAATTAATATTTTAAACTACACTCAAATTCTCACGCTTCCATTTCCAATCCTTTCCAATACACAATAAGACAGACATTTGAACGATAGCACAGATTCACAGTGTGCACCGGAGTGTGCTAAACTAACCGATTTTGGTATGGAACGCGCTAGGGCGCCGCTGCTTAATTGTCCTGAAAATTTTATACACTTAATTTGTTTGTAAGGCCACGGTCGGCCGCTCGTGTGGAACGCCCCTTGTTGTATTATACCTACCAACGCAATCTGTTCAACAAGGTGATAATTACGTTTGTGATTAGTTAATTAATGTACTTGTGTTTACTTATTTAGTTATTGCTATAAGTGTTAACAATTTGGTCGATTGCAACCGAGTGCTTTTGGTGTAATGATTATGTTACATGGGACGTATTAAGTTAAAATTAAAGGCCAACGTCTCTGAAGTTCTTTAAAGTGACGAAAGACTTTATTGGACTTAATAAGGGCCCAGTACAATTTAAATTAAACGTTCACAATGATTTAAGCTTGGAACAATTTCACTGTCAATTTTGTCCCATCGAGCAAATATCAAAACAAAGACATCGATTCAATACAGCGCTTATTAGCATTTTTCCCATCGCTTGAGGAACAGACGTAGGGTCAACGTAAATAGTACATGACCAAAACTAGATCACGGGTGGTAATAGCAGACAAACGAGTCGCGCGGTAGTAGATGATCGCGACGGGTATCTATTCCCAATTCTTAAACCATATACCAAAATTTCGATCCAGTTACATGGTCACTTTTGCAGTTGACGTATGACGCTTGCATCAAATAAGCCTGTCAATTTTTGACAATCGTTCGTTTTCCTCAAGTCCGAATCAAGACACAAGATATAACTCCACGCACTAAACTCGCTACGGTTTGCGACTGAAACAAACTAATTACCGTGTTTCGTTAATAAACAAGTCAAATTAATTTACTTACAGGAATCGTTGATACACTTTTGTAGGTCAAAAAAAACTCCTCAAAAATAATTGCATAGGTACTGCTGACCGTATCGACCATAAACAATCTTAGAACTGTCACTCCGATTATTTGTATAAGTTCACAGCTCAGCTAGTTAGTAGCGCCCATTGATCCGTCTGTCCGTTGGCCGACAATGGCGCTACGCTATACCATTTAGCTCTGTGCGGCTTGGATGGCTGTGATAGATGATGGCGGGAAATAATTGGGGAAACGCGATCTTTGCTTTTGTGAAGTTGTTCAGTGCGAAGGTTTAAATCAAACGCGATTTCTATATATTTTTGTGCCGTCGCATGTTTTATTGGTGATTGTAGAAATATGATTGAAAGTATTTAAGTTCAAATTTATAAAAATCGATGTTCAAGTCTTACGTTAAGCGTTACATAAATGGGTTTGAAATCACATAGGCTTCGGAGTTTACCTTTGGTTCCACCAACATGCAAACGTTTTATTATTTTTTTAACCTTTTTTTGTATACAAAGACACAATATTTTATCAAATATCACAAAAATACTATACTTTTTTCCATTAAAAAGTAAAATGTGATGTATATGTTAAATATATACAAAAAACCTAATCTGAATCGTAGTTACATTATTAAATATATTACATTATTAATAACCTAATACATAAATAATATAAAATAATTAACTTCTGATAACTTTGTTTAAAACCAATATTCTCTCCTTTTTTTCTACCTTCAACACTGTAACAAAAACAAAAGAAGAAAAAACTGCAAAAAAATAATACAGTGTACTTTTACGCTTGAACTTTCTGATACTTATAATCTCTGCGCTCGGACTCTTTACCACTAAATAAGTACGAACATTAAATGTATGTCTTTTTGTTTATCAATTTGTATTTGTCTCCATATTATCGGCTACACACCGGTCGGCGTACTTCACAAGATTCCACTCGGAATTGTACAGAGCTGTAAATATATATATGGGTTGGGTGAATTTATAAAATATTTCTTGCAATATTCATTGTTGATTTTGAAAGTATTATTTATAGTCAAAGGGAGCTTAATAAGTTTTATTAATAACAATGTGTGAATGGAAGAATGAATTCTTTCAGCCGTAAAGAATAATCGCATGGGTTTTTTATTTAATGGCTACTAAAACTCATGAACATGTGTAATTGAATTCAATTCGAACTATAGTCCAATTTAATTCACTCATAGACGTATTGTTAATAAAGAAGAATCAATCCGTATTCTTCTTGGCCAACAACGCGTTACGTACTTTTTGTTACAGATTTCTCATCCAGTTGCTTGTTAGTTCGTTTGTCAGCTGTTATCATAAAAAATTACTTTGTTCAATCTTAGTACCAAAATCACTCTTGACTAAGATTCCAAAACCTGTTTCAATTTGTGGGCGAGTACAAATATAACCAAATGCCACTATAATATATACACTGTGTCAACATCAGTGCTATAACTGCCACTATAACATTTACACTTAATGACTGTTTATAAGGCAAGTGACTTCAGAGAAAAGATTTAAAGTCCTAGCCTTCATATTTATTTATAAGTAATCTGAAATAATGATAGTGCGAAAGGATTCGTTTAACAATTTGTTGAGGTTGATGTTAGTTACAAAAAAAAGAAATTTTTTTATCATTTAAATTATTTCCAAAATATGTACAATATGCTGGATTAATCCATATTTGTTAAATTGAACTGAAATTCAAAAGCGTGCTTATTAAAATTGAGTAAAATTATAACTAGAAAAAAGAAATCGTTCTTCATTTTAATCTAAAACATAGCCTTATCAATCAGAGTCATTCTAATTTCTTTACTTTACATTTTTGTGACATCATATTAAACTATAATTTTAATTCATCCAAAATAAATTGAAATGAGGTATTTTTTCGTTATGACGTTATCAAAAAGTTTCTTGAATAGGATGAACAACACAGCTCAAGATATATCTTTGTGATCCAATAATGAAGAATCACGATAAACCAAAATAGGACAATAATCTAAATAACAATACGGTGACATTAGAAGGACTTCTTACCAATTTCTGAGCTTTCTGAGAACAAACGCTTAATTTTATTCATTCGTATTTGCTTCGATTGAGTTCGTGACACAATCTGAACAGTATTTACATTTAACGGCCGCATAAATTAACCTAACTTTATGGTCCACAATACGATGATGTTTAGATATGTCATCTGCAATATTCATAATCTTTCTGGTATTTGCAAAGCCTCCGTGACATTTAGTTCGTGCCTTTAAACCAATAAGTCTTAGCCTACATAAAACATGATTAATTGGTACGTTGTGAGAATAACAGTGATACGGTACTTTATGTCCTAAACGTGGTAGTAAAACAAATAAAGATACAGGTTTAATGCGCGAATACTCTAAATTTAGAAGCATGGTTTGTTGGGGAATATAAACACACACATTTTTAAGATAGCATGACTAGGTGTGTCAAGAACAATAATTACTCTGACACTTTTATATTACTTATAGTCCTAAAGGAATCTAAGAGCCCTTGCTCATAGGGTAGAGTTACTACCAACAAGGCTACAGGGTTTTTATGATTTAATTTTTAAATAATTTGGTCATCTGTATCAATTTTATATCTGGTATTGAGTTTATTGATGGATTTCTACGATACGATTCACGTGTACGATTCCACTGTTATTTCTGCTGTAAAATAAGTTTAAATTCCTTTGCGACTTACACTTAAATAACTTACACTGCAGGTGGAGATGTTATATTTCGATTCGATATTATAAAGGACAAGATAGTTTTTAAAATTTGCCAGTACCAGGACTATATAGCCATTTAACGGTTGTTCGAAAGCACACGTTCTTCGAACTAAACAATCGATTCGAGTAAAACGCATGGTAATATCATCTCTAGTGAAGTATGCGCAAGACATCAACATTTCTCATATAGGTTACTACCGTCGGTTCATCGCACCTTTTATTGAGCAACGTTTGTTATTCAGATAAGTTTTGTATTAGCTTTTATAATCCTCTCCTTGGCCTATACGCCAGGTATTCACGGTAAGTAGTAGGCATTTTTAAACCTGTAACCGTTTTGCGCTCGGCATTCGAAGTTTCGCGTCAACTGGTTTTTATAATTCGTCATCGTTGTTCTGCTGCGAAATATTGTAACGTGTTCCATATTTTTTAAATTATCGTTGCCCTTGTCGTGGGCCGTGTTATATTTTTGGTTTATAACGGCTTTTTTATTTCAATAAAGAATTCATTTTATATACATTTTTTCTCTTATTCAAAAGAATAAGCACGGTATATACTTAGGTAATATCTGCAAGGTCACAAATTTTACTTACTAATATTAAAAATGTGTAAGCATGTTTCTTAGTTTGTCCTCTTTTCGCGAGCAACGCATATATGTGATTTTTGGCTAGAGATAGTATTGAATAAAAGGAACGAATACGAATATAGCAGGGAACTTTATAACGAGTAGATTAATTCAATTAATTTCTAATTAGTAAATAACTTAAAAAAAAATGAAGTGCCTACAGGATTCAAACCCAGTCCAAAGATTGATGTTGAAATCACGAAACTATTACAAATTACTTAGTAAAACAAACACATATTTCTCTGTAAAGCCAGTGGTACACCACTGTACAACGTTACAATATGGCGGAATATCTATCTGTTCTCGTCTTTTTACTTACACGTTACCTCTTTAGTATTCTTATCGTTTCAAACACTATCTATATCGATGTAAATTATAGTAATAGAGAGAGACAAAGATACCGCGTGTTATCTCACGTGTCCTCTATATGTTGGTTCTATCGCCGTAATAAAAGGTACGAGGACAGTACAGATATTACCATTATTATAATGAAATAGCGCGAAGTCTCCGTATTGTGGTTTAGTGACATTTGTCGTGCGACTTTCACATAAGTGATTATTAATAGTTTATTAATTAGTTTAAAAAATTTCGCCATTAATTATTCTGAGTGTAACCTAAATTGATGTTACGAAATTTGCAAATATTTAACTTAAGCCGTCTCGCGATTCCAATCCATTTTAAACGTGACAATATAAAAGATTTAATATCATATATTTTATTTGTATTTATACTTTAATTTAGCAACGAAATAAATTTACATTTTTTGTCATGTAAATAGCCGATAAACTGGACCGCTTCATATTTGGTGGTGACCACCGCCCATGGATGTTTGTACCACCAAAGAGATCACCGACACGTTGCCAGCCAAGAAGGGAGCAGCGAATTATTACTGCTCTCCAACACCGGAATCGAATCATGTAAAAAACATTTCTCATTTAATTCTTGAAGTGTGGCAACTAGCAGGAAAATATTCCTAACATCAGGCACGTGTATTGGAGGGATTTATATGGGTGACAAAGCACCCAGCGACCTCCAAGAGGAAGGAACATTCTGCATAGATTCGTCCGTTAACACCAGAGTACAGCATGACAGGGGTTTCAGCTCTAGCTGGTAACAATTGCCCTATTATTGTTCTGAGGAGTAATTTTTACTTACAAAGCAGTTCAACTGACAAAGTCAATTGAAATACTAATTAGGTATACTTGTATACTATATTACTTGTATTGGTACACGTATCAATTGAAACACAAATATAGTTCCAAGCGGTTAAACACAAAGGCAAGTTACACCATCCCACGCAATAATACAACGAATTAAATATATAAACAGTTATCTACTTCTAGAGCCATATTACTCAATGAGCATCGACTCGAAAAAAAATGCCATCTTAATGAGTTGTGTGTAGATAAAAACGCCGCTGCGGCATCTTCAAAGAACCAGTCAGAGCAAATAAAAGAGCACACTCAATGTGAAAATCTTTGCGTATTGTTTTATATTAAAGTGAAACAACAATAGGTAGCCCTTTCAATGGCAACGCCGCCACAATGAGAGCCTTAAGAGCTGGCTTACAGAACGAGATTATTTTACTTATCTACTTTTGTTTATTGAACGAAATAATTAATATTCCCCAATTACCCGTCATTAAAATTTCATTGGTAACTTAAAGTTATATTGTGACTTCACTACAAATGGATAATACAAATACAGTCTAATATTTAAAACGCAGTTTGATAGCTAATTTAATGGAAATCAAGTTCGAATCGAATTAGTTAAAAAATGGTGATAGTTTTATATTAGAGTCCTGTACAATATTTCTCAGGTGAGTTATTTCTACCAATATCATGTAATATAACTTACCTAGAATAATTATTGTAGCATGTACAATTCCATACACATTTTTGATTACCCTCAAGTAATTATACAGTTCTGTCAACAGTCGATTGCAATTGCATTATTATTGTTGAAGACTCTTTTCAATCTTTTTTAAAATAAAGATTCTCTGTTTTGTAGGTGACATACACAAACAGATGCAGCATCACAAACAATCTCTGTGCCATCATGGATAAATTGTAACTATTATCTACAATGCGTGACGGCTACAACCGAAAATGGAACCCGGAATCTAAGATCTCAACTAAAGTCGTTTAAATAATCAAATTGTAATGTTATTTTTAAAAAGTTTTAAATCTCATAGGGCAATGAGTTGCGTAGCAGCCGTCTCTAGCGCCATGTGAGCCCTTCGGAGCTCAGTTCGGAACATAAGTGGACAATAGCGACAACGCTCACCTTGTGAACATAATGTTAATGTGAAATACAACATCTCATTGTGCCGTCAGCGGGCTGGACCGACGCGGGATCGCTGTTTTCATTACTGTCTGTGGTACTCTGGTAACGGGTGACGATTTGAGCTTTTTGGTACTCTTTGTGTTCGATGTGTATTATACTTTGAATATTGTAATTTTATGAATTTACAAGAAGAAATGCTTCCGGTAATAAGTTGTAATTGTAGCTGGTCGATAATGATAACTTACTAGTAGTCGTCAGATTGTCGAAATTAGACCCCAATTATTTAATAACATTCTGTTTCCAATTTCTTTAGCGATAACACGTGATAACTGAAGCTCGTCAAAAGCTACAAAATAAAATGAGTAATAATAAATTAATTAACAGATGGCTGGTTGAAAAACAGAGGAGAGAAAAAACGGAACTGTTTTGTCTTTGTCTATTTATCCTTAGAGAATGTTTTGGTTTTCAAAAACCTTGTTTTATACTTTGAAGTAAAAACTTCTGTGGGCGCGTAAAATAATTTTGTGTAGGGAAAAATGTTAAGGGTATCCGTCAGCAACATGTTCATATTAAAGGTACCGTATATATAAATGTGTGTATAGTTTGCAATGTTCTTGAAAATGTGTTTTAATTTGATTATTATTCCAATTGTATAACTGACAGATCATTGCGCAGTACAATAGTGAGTACCTACTAAATTTGTTAATATTTTTATATACATACAAAAGTAAATGATAAAAATTTTCATATGAATCTTTCTGTAATTAATCAATCTGTATTTATATGTTCCTTAGAATATTGCTCAAAAGATAAGTACGAAATATTAACATTTACTTTAATTTACCGCCATAAAGTACAGTTAAAATTATTTTAAACGAAGATTGAAATACTCAATCGGTGTATTGGCAACCTCCACGCGGTCCATTTATTCATTTGCCAGTGCAATCGCGGCCATTAGTAATAATTACCGGATTGGGTCTTATCGGAAGAGGAGCTTCAAACTGACTGGCCTGTTGATTGGTGAGCTGATCTGACATTAACGCACGGTGTGTCTACTAATATGTAATGTTGTGAGAAAATATAGGCTGTTAATATGCTTTAAGGATACATATGTATACAAAAGGCACGATTCGCTGATGCACACCACGTATTTCAGGAAGGCAATCGGTAACACGGAGTCTTGACAGGATCATCCGACATTTCAATTAGTCAAATGTCATCTGTCAAAAGTTGCTCGTCGCTACCACAGTACCCTTATATTCGAAATCAGCGCGAAAAAATTTACAGTCAATATTCTTGAAAAATTCGTAGTCGAAATATTTTCCTAAACACTAAAGTCACAAGTACACGATAAATTTAAATAGCTTTGTGTCCACGATAATTTAATCTTACAAAAATAAAATAACAGATTATATATGTAGTATAAAAAAGTATTATTGGATACCACAATAAAGAAGGTAGTCGATTCTACGGCTTGTTGATTCCATGGTTCTAATCGATAAAAATGAGTAAAACGAGATTTGTTTCGATCTTTCAGTGAAACAAATCTTGTTTTTATATAAAAGTTTTACTTATGTTTTTTTCGACATTTACATCTTATGTTTACGGATACCCTTACGCTGACAGAGAATTTACTGTTTCATTTTTAATTCTCTATCTTCACTTAGGAGGAAATTGTTAAAGTAGTAATCCATTATTAAATTATTTGTTCTATCCATCATCCATATTATTAATTATTCAGTATAAATATACTTCACATTTTGTTATATTTATCTCCTGAATATATTTATAAATAAAAAATAATTTTAACTAAATAAAATTTGTTTCTAATAAATTAACGAGATAGTGAAACAAAAGCTCACACTTCTTTGATACTATTTGTTGACACAACCTAAATACAATACATCTAATGACTTTAATATATACTTATACTTATATGGCAATATGACAGTATCATATACTTATACTTTCAGGCGAACAAACGTTTATCGTTGTTTTAATAGACATATAAGGGTTCTAAGAATTTCTCAATTCTGAGTATAAATGAGTCATTTCTTCAAGCTTAGGTACATGCACAGAGAGATACTCGTATACTTTTTAACTTAATGCTTCACTAGCGTATCTTTAAGTGTACCCGCAAACGGTCAGACAGGCTATTGACATATATAGCACCAAAGGTCTCCGACGCATTGACGACCGAGGCCCGAGAAGCGAGCGAGGTATACGATTATTACTGTGTATTAGAAACTGTCAATCTTAACACTTTTTTATGTAAATAGCCGATAAAGATCAGACGGGCCACGCGATGGTAAGTGGTGACTGTCGCCCATGGACATAGGTAAAATCAAAAACATCGCTAATGCGTTGTTGGACAAAAAAAGGAGAAGAAAGAGAAAAAACGATACATCACGATAAAAATATGTTACAATTGATTCTAGAAGGAGAGTCTAAGAGAAAGGCATATCGGCAAATCGGTAATCGAACTATAAATATTTGAGCAATTAATAAAAGTTATCAAAAATTTTGCGAGAAATAAATAGTAAAGTGTTTTTCACATCCATTATTATTAAATATTATAAAAAATGTAATACAAGTTATGAAAAATGTTGTATTGTTCAAAAAGTTATGAAAAATATTGTATTGTTCATAAAAATTACAACCCAATAATTTATAACAGAATGTATAAACTCTCACTAAACTGCTTTAACGTCTCTCAACCTAGAAGTAACTCGAGCCCGACTGTGGGACAATTGCGTGTACGACTTGTAGTAATGACTACTTCGTAAAGATAAGGCTATAAACCTCGTAAAGTGAACCAGCATAATATATTACTGAGTTACATTGTTATTCTACCAAAATCACTTTTCCTAATGAATTAACTGGCACAGAATTTGGGTTAAGAATATCTCGAGCCATTAAAACGTGAAATTTATTCTCTCATAAATAAAATTAATTTGTTGATTCTATCTCACCTTAAGTGTTTTTGTGTGGATTTAGCAAATGGGAATTAAATAGAATAAAACAGCTCACGACACCGTTTTATTATCTTCGCGTGTTCTTTGAAGTCTTAAAGGATTTTTAAATATTATACAATAGATATCAGCATATATAAACATATAAAGCAGACTGTGGCATATATTCATTGTTTTACTATCTTATCTAAAATTGTAAAAGCGAAAGTTTGTCTGAGTATTGATATAATACGTATGTATTTCTTTTGATGTACAATAAAGTGTATTGTATTGTTTTGTTTTTTACTGTATTGTACATACATACACACGTACACATGTTACTGAAATATATATATTCGTCGCGGAACTTATATATATATATATATATATATATATATATATATATATAAGTTCCGCGACGATTAGTAAGTAAAAATTAAAAGTAAAAAATTATACACTTATTCTGATCGAAATGTTTCTAATACTTAACTGCGTGAAATTCAATTTAATTAACTGAAATAACAAATCTAAGAATCGAATCAAGAAAAATTTATCACATTTTAAAATTGTGTATGTCACACCGATGATAAAACACAGGCTTTACAAGACAATGTCATCGGCTTAAGAGAGAATTCAACCATAAAAACAATGATATAGAGACGAAACGTACCTACACCCTTCATTTTGTAATCCTATACAAAAAAAAGGTTGATGTAAAAAACTGAATCTAATCTCAGCTGTCATCGGCGGTAAGGAAAATATCCAAGAATATGAAGGCAGAGCTAATGAGACAAAAGGGTTAATGAGCATAACAATGGAGGGGCAGTAAAATATTGGATTTATTCGTGGGACAAGTTGAAAAGATGCGCTGATAACGCAACGGGTTAAGGTGAGGACCGACTTTAGATTGACTTGGTTCGTCGTCGTATTGTTTTTTAGTGTTGACAAATTTTTATTTTATATTTACTCTCCGTTAATATAAAAATATATATTATTATTAATTGTTGCGTTACTTGGTAAAATTATTCATTGATCTATTCTAGTTGTAATTAAAAAAGATTTTGTTAAATGTTAA
>PDGT01000012.1:6674426-6748618 GCA_003671415.1 Megathymus violae | reverse complement strand
AGTGTATGTTTAAAATAATAAAAACTAGTAAATAATTATATTAAAATTTTATAATTAAATTGTACAAGATCTTAACTTAAACCCAAATAAAAAAAAACATGATCATAAAAATTACAAAATGGCTGAAAACCTAACATAATATAACCTAACCTAACCTAATCAGATACAAACCGTTAAACCCCAGTTTCATTGGAGATCCAAAGTCTCTAGCAAGACTTTCATAGGATAAGATATTGATAAGTATTATGATTCGTTAATCCACTTTTATAACACAGTTTCGGGTTACAGTTGTCTAATAAAATATTTACTGATTGAACTGCAACATAAAATTTATTATAATTCCCTTCAAAGGGCTCACTTCCGACTAGTATTAAAAGTAAACGAGTTGATAGAAAATCTTTATGATCGCGGCAATTTCATTTATAGATAAGAGTCATTCTGGAAGTCATTAAAACTCAATTAAAGAGTCACTAATTAGATAACGGTCTACAAAGTTTTAGGCTTCCCGGTTTTGGGTCTAACTTTGTCGCCGGGGCCTCATATTTATACGTGACCCATTGAACCCTATAGACGTCTATATACATAAAATAGTACTTACATATAACTTTACAAGCACTTGGAGTCAAAAATATTTTATGACAATGTACTTACGTGTGTATGTAAATCATAAATTGGTTTATCTTTAATACCACCTATGTCTTATGAAGATATTACTTAAACTGAAATGAGACTTGCATTATGTTATCATTTGTTCATAATTTTATTGTCAAATTTACAAAGATTTTACATATTTTACTAAAAATGTAACCACAAAAGTAATTAAACACACTTAATTTTTTAAATCTTTGCTCAAGCTACACATGAATAACGATTTTTGAAAGGTATAATTATTCATTAGGTTAACAATAAGCGTTTTAGAACGATCTACTAACGAGTTCTCGATAATTGAATAACAACTACCCCTTAACACAGCAGCGCACTCCGGCCACAATGATCAAATTTCGTTTTTATTGTTAATCCTGCCACAAATGAGCGGCATACTTCGGTCTTAAACAACTGACCGACACAAAAAGCGAAAAAAAAAATACACTTATACCAAGATTCCGAACGAATCCTTTTTCCGTGAGTTTTACAAAGTCTCAAGGTTGTTTGGTTATACTAACGATTGTAAATTGTGTACGTTCTTTGATATCTGTAGTAAATTTACTATTTACAAACTAAGTACAAAGCGACTATTCCTTAATTTCGTTGTTTTAAATTACGCAATGGATTTTGACGCGGTTTTTGCTAGAACCCAAATAGTGATAATAATAATTGTTTAAGATTCATTTGCATATAACAGCGGGAAGTCGTTTGGTTCAACAAGGTCCTCGACTGTTGGACCGGGCGCCTTGAAAAGGGCTAGGTCCTGCAGTGGATCTAAAACTACTAATTAGACATAAAAATAGAAATTTTCATCTTACATCCTGTGAACTGGGCTAGTCATATCTATATATAAAATAAAACTTACAATAATTTGCATCGTAAAAATGAATAAATACTACAACCTTACAAATAAATGAACCATAAATATCTACATATCTGATTAATTTATATGCGTTAGAAAGTCGGGACGAGAGGTATACCAGCAAAATCCCTCTATAACCTTAATATTTAAAGACCTTGGCCTGTCGCGAAATATAGTAACTTCCATTTCAGTACAAATATCTAAATCTGCAGTAACTGGTTCCTTCCAAATATGACTAACCAGGGTGGGCCACACGAGCAGTGTAGGTGAGCGTGGATGCGTATCATAAAGGGCCCCCCCCCTTAAACCTACATCCGGGTAGTAAGTCCCTTGAACTGTTCGGAGATTTCCCTTTGCCACACGATGGCCCCAGCACCCGCACGGTGAATTCGTGGAACGCTAAGATGATCGTCTCTCTCTCTCTCTATGACATGACGGGTGTTATGCCCTGTTGTATAGTGACCAAAAATGCAGCATTGAATGTATCTGCCCGTTAATGTGTACAATAAAATAATCATAAACTTTGATTTAAAAAAAAATTATGTATAAAATAGGCAAAAAAAAAATTTTTGTGCTATATTTTCATTGACGAGCTATAATGTTATCAACAAAAACAAATTGGTTTCAAAACGTTATTTAATGATTTTGATGGAATTTCGACCACTAGACGAACAATAGTTTTATTTTATTAGTTGCATTTTTGAAATATGGAAGCAAACCGTTCGAGAAATAAACATCTTTACTATGCTATAAGACTGAAAAGGACAATCACTTGAGTATTGTTATCGCGACAATTCGCTAAGAAGTTACGAATCGGCCATTACGAGAAAGGATACTTAAACGGGACAATGTAAAAGAAATGCTTGAATTCTTTACTTTATTTAAATCGTTTGCAAACCCCTGTTGTTTTATGATTCACTTAAAAATAATAAATGAGGTTAGTAAACTTCATTATTGTTTCTTTTGAAGCGAAGTCATCAAGCTTAATATACTGCTAATGTATAAACGCCTTTGTTTTTAAAACTGAATATTATTCTTAGTCTGAGTTTTTATATTATATATGTACATATGTACATGACGATATATGAATATAATATGTGTCGTATCATAGACTAGTCGTTTGAAAGTAAGAGTTCCTTGTGTTAATGGTATGATTGACCATGTTAAAAACGCTTACAAATTCGGGAGTTGGATGAGTGAGAGCTATTAGCGAAGATTTTGAGGGTTTCCATACTTCAGAGATCGCGTTGGTTGTGGTAATTAAGCAGTGGTCGATAGCTATATTGAAGAATTAGGTCTCTTGAGCATTCCTGATACTCAGTTTAGACCAATCTACAGTTATTATATACTTGCATCGATTATTCAAATCACCAGTGTATCGATTATTCAAATTCGTACTGAATCTGTCTAATCAATTTGTTTAGAGATCGATAAATCGCTCGATATATTGAGACCATTCAAGTCGATTGTCGCAATCAACAAATTGATTGGATCTGAATACAAAACTGCTTAGTCTGTAGGCGCTTTAACGGTTGGTGGTCTAAATTCCACGCCTCCTTAGTCGACACTAAAGATTTAAGTCCCGCTTGTAGGTTGTGGGCATAGACGAGTCTTTAATCATGGGAATGTGTTTTTTAAGACACAGCAGACTAATTACTATAATTCAAACCCCGTAACTGCGTTTGCGCAGATATTTAAAAAGTCTCAAGTTTAGCTTTTGCGTAGTTCATCATCGCAAAATTTATTTAATCTGTAATATTTATTTATTTATTTATTTATTCTTATCTTTGCAACAACATTCAACAATTTAAATTGCTTAATGCACTGAAAAATAATATTTATTAAAATAATTGCTTACATTTAATCTTTATATGTTAATAATAAATGACAACCGATAAAAAAAAATTACATAACCAATTAATATTTAAACTTATGGAAGAGAAACAAATGGAAGGTTAACATAATGTGTAAATTATGGAAAACTATTACTATTATGGCAGAAACTAATTTATAAATCTGCCGAATACAAACGAGAATAATGGTTTTATTTACTTGACGTTGTGCTCCTTGTGGGACGTTTAAAAAAATATGAGGGAGAATTTTTACGATGCGCTTACATATTATTACTCAAAATCGACAGCACGAAATCCGCTACACACGAACATAATATAAAATATTGAAAATAACATCTAACGTTGAGAAATTAATCAGCTTTTCATTGGTAGATCATAGATTATACGCTTATAAAAATTGACATAGCTACCGTAAAAAGATTTAAATATATTAATAATGTTTTGTAGTAATAACATTTTAAGTATCATTAAGCGATATCTATCTATGTAAAGGACTCAAACCAACCTTGTAATATTATAAATATTGCCATCTGTTATTTAAAGAAGTTCACCCATTTGGTGAAATCTATTATACTACAAAATTAAAAATCATAATAATTAGTTTAGTTTAAAGAAAATTGTGGTGTTCCCTATCTTTCTGTCATTATAACCGTCTCCTTTCCACGATATCTGTTTTGTGATTGAGCAACCTGTATATGAATGTACTCTGTGGTTAGCTAGTAATTTTTACAAGCGCAGAATGCAGACACGCGGAATAAAATTTTTGGATTTATTTTGTTTTGTTACGATAAAGAAGACTAACTTCTTAGGTGCGTACTTATAAGTACATACACACCTTTTTTTACGACAACGATAAAGTTTACTGATATAATAATAACAGCTTTCCATGTGCGCAATCACATGTTCTACAAATTTAAGCTCTACACGTTTTTGAGCTAAACGAGGAGATACAGAGTGATAATTTGTTTTTAATAGTAGAATTTGAATCAGTGAGTATACGGACATGACATAATATTATCACATAATATGTCAATGAAAATAAAATTAGCCTATAGATTTATAGCTGCGTAGATGAATAAATTATTTTGCACTCGGTTCCCAATGTTTCTCGACTCCGAACAATAACCTAAAAGTATTTTTCTTATACTTATATAGGGCTTTCGGCCCTTTTTTAACTCTTCTATTTTTTTACCGTGATCTAAATAAACATTTGCGGTGAATCAAAGCACTGCCTTGCAAATCTTCGTGTAATATTTCTCCTTTTTTTCCGATTACGCCCACATTTGTCCAATACCACTTAAGGGTGGTCAGTTAATCGTATTAAATGCGAGTACATTAAAGCAATTAGCCTGCTATCGTAAAGAAATGATAAGTAAATGTTTTAACCGCATTCGAAAGATATTCGATACAGCTTCCTTTCGCTTTTTCTTTGCACTGAACTTCTTCAGAATTATATTCTGAAAAATTATATCTCTGGCTGTCTATTCTTCTAGAATTGCCCGTGACGTCTTTGTGACGTGTTTCCATTATAATATCGAAGATCCAGTAATAAGCTCCAATAGCTCAGTGGGTAATGACTCTCCCTGCCGAGCATAGTTCCCGAGTTCGATTCCCAGCCGGCTTAGACATTTATGTGACAAATAAATGTTTGTTCTCAGGTCATGGGTGTTTGTAATGTCATATTTGTGTATGTTCATGCCGCCCGCAACACAGGGATGCTAGTACGGGGGTGTGAGTGTGTAAATGTTTACTACGTTTTCTGCTTCGTTCTGACCGACAATGTGTCGATGATTCCTTTTATGTTATAGACAATCACGAGTGACGATTCTTACTTACCATTATTCAGACTGTCTCTGCGTTTATTTACATAAAAAATATTTAAGAACTATTATTATGAACGCAAATTTTAACAAACAAAGCTACATTAAATATTTATATTACATAAATTATGAAAATAAAAATGAATCTCGAAATATTTTCAAAATCAGACGCACGAATTCATATATTCTCAATATTTGTCAAGTGATAAATTTTACAAGTTTAACTAATAAGTTTACATAAACAAGGCTAATGACATATTTGTCTTTTCAATGCGTTTACGAGAACCATAAATCGGATAAATATAAAAAGTACTGGTAGGAAAATACTAATATAGTCACCCTATTTCTCCTTTATTCCAATCCGAAGAGCTAGAAACAGTAGTAATATTTGACAAAAAAATGAAATTAGGTAATCTGTTATAACATCCTTTGTCTTGTCTGTATGTTATTAATAAACCTACAGATGTCAAGTTACGAGAAACAGTATTCAAAGATTGTTTCTCGCAAACGAATGTTGAGCGAATCAATGGAAGCAAAACACCCTGTATTAATAGGTGTGTAGTTGTCCCTTTAATGGTGTCCCATCGCAGGTTTGACAATGTGAGCGGCGAGCGCAAAGGCGGGGAACAGGTGTTGTCGCGCCCGGCAGGCTTTCAGTATGCCGCGCGACGTGTGGTGCAAGCTATGAGCTCAAGCATTAATAGCTGTAATGTATTACACTGGAGGCTGTCCAAACGAAAGGTTTATCTATAACGGTTACTCACGACTTTTAATGGATCAAATCATGAACGGTGAGACTATCCATGATCCATGTAAATTCGTCGGAATACCGATATAATATACGAAATTACCCAATAGGTATTGTATGTAATGTAAATGTATAATTAAAACTGTACCGGGTTCTCACAATTTAAACAAACAGGTCTATTTTGTCTAGATTATTTTTTTACGTGTGTTTTTGTACAAGTTGTGAATAAATATATTTTCTTTCTTTCTTTTTTTATTTTTACGGTTTTTTCCTACATCTTTCGCAATCTTTATATTTCATCCAAACTAGTCTCGTTGACAGTACCATTAGGCATAACGTTCACTAATTTTATTGTGTTCTAAATATAGTTTAAAAATAAATATATAAACGAATTTTTGTCCTTATTCATAACAAATTAACAATAATTACCTCCCATCTATCTACCGCGTAAGTTCTCAACTTACGTCCGAATAGCTATATCCAATACCTTTCAGTTAAAGCTCACATATGCAAGCGGTGCCAATTTGTTTCGTATTATCTGCGGGTAACTGACAGACAAACAGACGGTTTGACGTCTATTTGTATAAGACAAGACGAAGCTTGTCTTTTAACTCGTTTAAAGAAATCTAGGTATGTTTACGTATTGTATTATTCTATATAACATCATTGGTTTGTTTGTGATCTTATAAAATAAATAACTTGATCTATTAAGGGCATAATTCTCACGATACGTATAAACATTATGTTTATTGAAACTACGTTTAAAGCTATGATAATAGCTTGGAATGTGATTTATTAATATAGTTTTGGTTTGTGCGTCATACAAATTCTTCGAAAATTAGCTTAGCTTTGATACACTATAAACGTTAACATAAGCTATTTAGTGCGCATTCCAAAGTGCGCATACCTAAATCTATAGACTTAAAAATTCAATTTTCTCTGATACACAGGGTGTTATTTGATTAACTATTATAATCAAACAAAGCATAAACAAATAATGTATCCAATCAAATTTGGAGGATTTAAATGTTAAAAATCGCATTTGATATGTAATTAAAATATCGAATACAAGAAGATGTAACTGAGACTTGTTTATTTTTAATTTTGAAGTACTGTACTGTAAAATACAAATGAATGTGTCATCATAATAAACATGGAACAATTGAAAAATTGTGTGAATTTGTGTCGAGTGCCCAAATTCTGTAATAGCCTAAAGTCTATAGTATCTATGATAGCCACCGGCGACAATGTTCAAGCTGAGTTGCTGATTGCCACATTGTGGCTCACAATAACTCGATTAGAACGGCCCTCGGTAGCCGGACATGCACGGTGGAGTACTGTGGATAAGAATATAATACTGACGTTATTTGTGGCCCTTAAAGATATTTTGAGAGGATTTCTAAATTATTTCTCAAACCAAAGTAGTTTTTGATTTAATTTTTTAACTATTTGTTTATAGAAATCATAACACTTGTATATGGAGGAACCTGTAGACCAACCATTAAATAGATTTAGTTGACATATTGATAAATTACTATTGATACCGGGTAAAAGTATCTATTGAGCGAAATAAGAAATGAAGCTTACTATGGGGTAAACACGACATTTAAATTACGCCTGATAAAAATGAAAAACAATTGTTTTCGGGCGGATGCAATGAAATTACATTAATTTAAAGTTTTCTCACTTTTTGAAAGTTAAACTACACCATTGCGTCAATACTTCCATACCATCAGTGATTCCGGGAGAAGAAGCAACAAGAAACCCACAATGAGTTTTTCTTCTTACTCACAATTACAGGTAGTTCTTATAATTATGACTTTATATAAAACTAGTGCTATTTTACAATATAAGGCATAAGTTTTCTGGAGCGAAGCGATACGAGTTATAAGTAAATTAGTAGTCATTTTTAATATTTAATATAACAACATTGCTTTTATCACCTTGATCGTAAGTATGTATCCCCGTATCCAGAAGAAGAATTTTTAACTATAAAAAGTTTGTTTTATATGTACTATTGTGTTTTTTTATTATATTTTTATAATAACTTTAATTTCATAAGAAGCTACCAAAGGACTATTCAGAACATTTGACAACAAACACCCCACATATTTTAATGTAAGTTAATAAAAAGTATATGGTTTTTGATGTAGGTGTGGAAGTCGTGTTGTATTTATGTAGCTGGTATGTGGGTGCACCCGCGAACGATTTTATTTTGAGAGAGAGACTAAAATAAGTAGGCACACGTAATAAATGCAAATAGATAATAAAAAAATATAGTCGCAATCGTTTGTTGTTTTCAACAGTTATTATTTGCCTGTTTTTGACAACTTTTTGTAAAATTTTCAAATTATCGATAATAACGTGTAAAAACTGTCGATATTATCGATCATCGATATTTTCAAGCCTTCGATATAAATATTTTTATCTACTTGCAACCCTAGTCCATAGATGTGTTTTGAGACGTTGTGTTAAAATTACGAGTCTCAAAGCACAAAGAATTTTGTTATATAAATTGTGTTCGCTTCTCATTCAAACTTACATAAAATGTCCATTGTTTAGTCTAAAAATTAAACCTCTGTGGCAGTAAAATATAGTATTTCTACATCAAAATGTAATGCAAACAAAAACCCTGTAGAACCTCCTGATAAAAAAGTCAAACAAAGTTAACAAACACTTATCCCCATGTTGCTAACGTTCTACGACCCCCAATTAGGCGCGCACGGAGCGAACGGACAAAGGCAAAGATAATGGCCAGTAACTGAGTTCGGAAGATAGTTCACTTAGAGCCAACTTAACTTTATCAAGGTGCAATTAAGTTCGCCGACGTAATTGAATATTCTCACGGCCCATATCACAATTACCCTCGTGAACTGACCGATATCGATCCACTGGCAAATTGTACGTAGATTGGGTGTTTGACGTAACTTTATAGTGTTTAGAATGTAGAGCCTCTGTACCGATGAAGCGTAGACCGTTAACTCTAGGATTTGCATTACATCTAACTCTAGGGAAACGGCTGAATTGAATGTTTTAGACTCCATAAGAAAATATAATACAATTACATTTGATTTACAGACTTGTGTTATTGGAATTTTAATGTTCAAGTTGGGAGAATTTTTTTAATGAAAGGTACAGTAAATGGCATGAGTTCAAAAGTAATAGTGTTTCAACATGAGTATCACATTTCATCATAAGTAGTACATAAGTGTCAGTGTCATTGGGAGTGGAAAAAAAATTTTCTAGGAGATTTTTGCTTCTTCTTCTTCTTCTGTGACTGCTAACGATGGAAACTTGATGAAGTGACGGCGTAACTTGACTTGTAAATGTTTCAATCTATATTTTTTATTAATTCACCTTTTCTAGGCTACTAGCATTCTCTAACATATACGAGGTGATATTGCTTTGTCTCACTGCTTATATTGAAGTTTTATCATTGAGAAGGAGGAAAGAAACTTCTTAATACAACTTTTAAACCAACATATAACAATTATAAAGTAAGTTTCTGACCTGCAAGAATGGGTTGCTGCACTGTCATTTGTAGTCCTTGTCATTCATGTATTCGCAGTCACCTCAGTCGTTTTTAACTACAAGCTAGACTTTACATCGTGTTTCCAAAATCCTAATATCACACTGAAATTATTAGTAATTCAAAATTATTACCACTTGGTCTATTAAGACATCTATAAGTCGATTATTAATCTTTTTTTTTTGGCTAATTGAGACCAAGAGTAAAGAATGTGATTCAAAAATATGAAAATTTATCTATAAGTTTCTGCGTGACGCACGTATGTCCATGAACCTGTCATGTTATTTGTATAAATAATATTTGATATTTAAATTCCGTTGCAGATATTCCTTCGACTTATCTCATGAACGACAGTTTATTTCAAATCCTAAAAAGAAGACCTTTCAAATTGTAACCCCACACGATGCATTCAACTAAAAAAAGAAATCAATACTTGATCTGAAGATTTCATACTGAACCTGTCTGTCTGCATGTACTTAGGTATGATAACTGATAACATCTCGATTAAGTTAAAAGTTACGTAGGTAGTTAAAATTTTATGTCTTAACTCGTTTACGCTGATGTGAGATTTGAATCAAATAACATTGTAATGTTCATTGGGAAGTTACAATAAATGTTTTTGTGCTTACATTCCGAACAAGGATGTCCTGATTGACGAGAAGAATAGACATACACACACAATTAATGCATCATAATCAGCCTAATCGCTATTTAATTTAAGTGACTGCTTGTTGTCTAGCTCCACATTTGCACACTTTGTAACACCCTATAATTAGGGGTATATTAATTGTTGAAAGCTCTTTAGCAAGAGTACCCATAGCTTTATATTAGTGTTATCTGTTTTGGGTTGCCCATAAATAAATAAATAGAATTTGTCACATACATTTCTGCTCCAATCGGGACACTACCGATTGGGCTAGAGTTGTGGTTGCTTGAAAATTTTCTGACATTTCTGGAACTTTGAAAAACCTTTGTATTAAAAAAAATAATAATGTTTTGTCATTCCTTAAACTGAATTTGGACTACTTAAGTTATTATTTTCTCTAAATATTTTATTATGTAACATTGAAATTCAATATATTAAAGCTCCTTGGTTGGCAACAATACGAATAAGAAAAACCCGCGGGAATATTACACATGTAATACTTTGGTAACCTGAATTTTTTTTTAAATGTCAAAATGTATAAAAATGACATTACAAATCGATGACGTACGAGTAGGTATGTCACAACAAATATTTCAGTTTTTGATTTTTGTCACTCTTAACAAAAGTTTATGTTGTTTAGTTAGAACGCTCTGTGTGCAACACCGCCCAATTATCTTTTCAAATGTAATAACATAGCTACCATCTGTAAAATGATACTATAACTACATTATGGTGCAAAGGGGTCTATCCATCATTGAATCCACGCCAACCTTCCTTGCTCTTGATAGATCCTGGAAAACAATGGAATAAAACGTTCACACACCCAATAGGCTACGGCGAACGTTCCCCCTATTTCAATTTATAATTTATACATATGTAAATTTTAATCCCTACACTACTCGTGCGTGGTGGTTCTTTACCTTCTACTTACCGGCTGCCAATCACTCTATTTCTAAAATGAATCGGTTTTTACGTATACACCATCAGTAATAAGCGGATCATTCGCTTTTATATATATATATATATATTTTTTGTATGTTAATAGCCGACAAACTAGCAGACAAGCCACCCGATGGTAAACGGTCACCGTCAATCATGGACATCAGCAAGACCAAAGGTGTCACTGATGTGAGTAAAGTAAGAAAGAAAGTACTGGCTCTCAAGCCCCTAGCCGGAACACGATGAGTAGTTTGGCGGCTGACTCAAGCAGCAGGGTGGTAGCTAGCCAGGCAGGCTTCACGGAAAGATAATAATGAGTTAATAATAATACTGATAATATAATCCTTACGCGAAGCCCTACCACCAAGCAGGCTGACTTCTGTCGTCTCTTACGACACCCTGTTCTGCCAGCATGGGATTGGGGGGAATATTCCAAGCCGCCCCAATACGGCTAAAATAATAAAAGTATTGCTATAGAAGCTTGAGTATATTTCAATAAGGACATTCCTTAGGATCGACATTAGCGTGACGCTCGTCAGGCGATCGCAGATCAGGCCTTCGTGGCGCCGATGAATAGAACGTCTACCTCTATTGTAAGTTAATGTACTTGCTCTGCAGTGAGACACACGACTAGGTCGATTGGCTAACTTGAAATATTAAGCTACAGATCGGTAAAATGTGTGTACATTTCGAATGATTAAGAACTGTCACTACTAGAAGTACTAATGTAATTGAAGGAGAAAATGACATGTTTATATGTATTTACAAAATACTTAACTGATTATATTATTTTTAATATTAATTTACTTATATTCTCTTGTATGTTGTAAAATTCATATAATTCATGAAATGAATATTTACAGAGACATAAATATATTTATCGCCATAATTATTAAGCACACCGATTGTTCAAGTCACACGTCGAAGTGGTAAAACCATAAACCTTTCTCTGTGATTGTCAGATGCGGGCTGGACTACGTATACCTAGTTTTTTTTATTCCTAATTAAATAAACATAATTAAATGGGAAATAACATTGTTAACATCGTCCTAAACTATTTTTGGTTAGTGATTCTGTACTCAGATACCCATCGCCTATTATACATAGTTCATTTTCTATTTTCTTTCAGCCTTATGGTATGTATCAATGGTTTTCAAATGCGGGTCTACCGCTTCCTTTTCGGTCGACAACATTACTGTAATGCTTTTGGTATTACTGAAGTCTATGGGCGACGTTGGCCTCTTACCATAAAGTGGCTCGTCTACTCGGTTGTCGAATAACAAATTACTCCACTCTTCTATTTCATGCCGTTCTAACAAACGGTTAAACAAATATTCATATAAAATCCGACATATAATATAAATATCGAATCCCTGATATACTTCTTTCAATAGTAATCAATCTATAATATTATGTGATCGAGTACGTTCTGTTTAATTAAAATTGGCCTATCACACAGCTCGTGTGTCTGTACAAGTTGCCTCGCGAGAATGGTGATGCAGCCTCTACAGGAAGCCTTCAGCTTTTGTTCTCCGCTCGAAATGATAAAAACGTCAAGAATCCCGCCACGACTATTGTTTTGCAACCAGTTTTTTTTGTTTATTTTATTGTTTGTTTATTGCGCCGTGCGGTGGGCTCGCGGGCTTCGTATAAAGTTATAACTTAACATTGTTGTCCTTTTCTGCGAACGAATAATGTTTCGTTCGGGCAGCTCATGTTAATTAACATCATATGAACGTTGATTGTTGTGTTGCGCCGAATAAGAATATTCGAAATTGCAATATTTAAGGTGTCATAATAATGTGAGGTAATGACAGTGAAAAATTACAGGTGCTGTTATCTTATACTCGGCTCGAAGGACCAAAATAAGGGTTTTATTATATTAAAGTGGCGAAGTAGAATGCAATGTTGAGTACAAGTGAGTCCCATTGCGGACATGCTTTGAATACTTTAGGGGAATGAAAACCGAAATTTCTTAAGTTTGCTAAATTGCAAGAGCCTGTTGCCAAAATGCTGTTATTATTTGACAGTCAATGTTTTATAATATGCTTTGTATTAGTTATAAATTGTAAAATAATAGTGTTTTTGATTATATCAAAACATAATCTCCAAGATACGTGTGTCCTCACAAATTGCTATGTACAGCTTTATCTTGTTCTGATAACATGCAAATCCTAATATTTCTTATATTCGCTAGCCACTCAAACAAACAAAGTCTAGACCGCTAGAATTTCTCCTCGAATTTGTCAGAATGCCCATGTAAGTGCTAGGCTACAGCCTGTGAACCATAAGAAAACAATAAAACTGTTATAGAAATAATCGGCGTGTAGCCCCGGTATATTAACGAGCGATGCGCGCGCGCATTTGTCAAAAGAATACACAATAAGTGTTATGGATAACCGATAGTTTGTTGCTTAGTTAGGCGTAACGACCGACCAATACACGAACTTCGAAGCGATTGGAGCACACTGGGAGCATTTATTTTACCTTTGTTGTAAATATACAGAAAATTTAATTCACGTTAACTCAGACGACATGAGAATAATATACTTTTTCAATACTTTGGTACGTTACATATTACGATTCTCATTTAAATATTCCTTAACGGGCATTTTTGTTAGATTTAAAACTCATGAGCTGAAAACATGAAGTTTATTGAAAAAGGATATCGATTTATATTGAGTATACTGAACGTGTGCATGTGAAAAATATTAGATTACTTAAGTCAGAAATTTAACTGCTGACAGGGCATGTAAGGAACCTAAAAAATATTGGACTTTGTCTGATAAATCGATGCAAAAAATTAAATAGCATCAAATTTAATTTCAATGCAATTTATTTATTTATTGTTACCTAGAACGAAAAATATCACTCACACTAATTAATACGTCATAAATCTATCATAATTAAATCATACAAAGTGATTCACTAGTATATGCAAACATTCACTGAAAATAAGATGAGTAATAAAAATAATAATAAATAATCAGTTAATATAAAATAATATAAATAAAACAATTATAAGAAAAAATAAAATTAAAATAAAATAAAATAACAGTAAGCAGCGATAAAATAGTTAAAATGATAATAATAAGAATTTATAACTAAAAATCAAAGAAAAATAAATAAATTTATTATAACAACAACTACTATTTACTGTTCGAACGTACATTGACATTGATAGTGTTGGAGCGATCCTTTGGCCATTTCATGTTGCTCGTGTTGGGAGAAACAAATAAATGAATGAAAAAAGTTAATATATTAAAATGTAAGTAAAAATATTAAAAATAGGCATACACACATCAACGCATGCCCACATGCACGTACTCTGCATGAAATCACGTACTCGTTACACTTACACCCTACATGGACTTCGTAATTTTGTTTTCTTGTTTATTCCAACTTCTGTATTCTAAAATGCTGAATGATAACAAATAGTAAGTTTCTTATGGAGTCCAGAGCAAAAGTTTTTTCGCTGCATACACTGTATGCGCTAAGAAAATCAATTGGAAACATATTTCAAAACGCCCAGTGTGTCTAAACCGTAGCGTCAGCACAAGGCGTGCGCCTGCGCAGTACAAATGCGTGCCGGCGGGGGGCGCGCGACCGAAACGCGCGCATTGTTGCTCGTTACCGTCGACAAATCGCATTGTCGCTCGTTACCTGCGACAAATCGCGGCGCAATGTCGCACCGACGGTCCTCTACACGTTAATTGGTGACCTTTACTGACCGTGAGATTGCAGCTGTAAAGAAAGCCAGTGTTTAATTAAGAATGAAATCTTCTAATTTAGGCTTAAACCATATACCGTTCCTTTTATCTATATCTATATTATTAATAAAATTGTAACGGATTCGAATCTATACACCGAATATTTTTTTGAAATTTTTATGTAGGCAGACTTTGTTCTCGATATAGAGGCTCAAACATTAAAACCGTTGAAAGATTTAGATGATTTGATAAAGAATCTAGGAAAGTGTCGTGCTGGGAAATGAATATTTTTCGTGGAATGTTCTAAAGCAAAAAGAAGACGGGTCACTAGTATTTAATATTATTATTACCAATTCTAATAGGAAATTAATTGCTTTATACAAAGTTGTGCTCCTGATTTAAAAGTTTAGCTTTCAACTACACTCTATAAATGAAACGTTCCATCTGTTCTCAATAGCAATAATTTCATGACCTAAACATACAATTAGCCCTATTGTATTATATTATTCTGCATATAATATGAGACAATATGCATTCGGTTTTGTTGGTCAAAAAAATTATAAAAAAAAAAATTATAAAAAAAGTACGCTCTAATTCGGGTCGGAACCTTAAGGGGGAATAATGAGGAACTCTCAGTAGCAAAGGTTTCCTTAACATGTTTTCCCTCACAGCTTCAAGCATGTTCAGGGAGCAGTTTTATAACCTCTCGTCGACATAAACATTAAAATAATCGCAAACATTGGTTGAATACAATCAATTCAATAACTTTACGAGTGCGATGAAAGATAATCAAAATGTCGAATTTTGCCCGTAACGTAGGTACTTTTAGTGCGACATATACCAAACAGCGTTAATTGCATAATTCCGATGCACATGAGCAGTCGGGCAATAATTTCGCAGGAATCAAAATTTTTATTTCGACAATGGCTGTTAAGAAAGGCCGTCGTACACTGAGCAAGTAAAGATAAAACATTCGCTTTAACCCGTTACATTAGTGAGTTTAAATGGCAATTTCTTCTATCGGCTGACGAAGTCTAACCTATATTTCAACATACTATTCCAGTGCATAAAGAGTCTCTACCGACATGTTAATCGTCTTAAGTTGCGATCCTGTCCGAAGACATTCGATTTGGTTAAACGATTATTGTCTAACGATAACAATTAATAATAATAAATTAATTAAGAAACGTTTACACACTCACATCCCCGCACTAATATTACATTACAAGCACCCATGACCCGAAAACAAACATTTATCTGTCACATAAATATCTGCCCCGGCCGGGAATCGAACCTGGGACCCCACGCTCGGTAGGCAGGATCACTACCAACTGGGCTAGGGGGTTTTTTATCTATGGATTGAAATTAAAGTGATATATATCTGTTAATTTAAGTGATATAAGATTATCTGAAAGAAATCTCATCTTTATCGATAAGGCCGTCATTTGTGTAACTTGCTATTAGGAGTATCATTTATTGTTATTATCTTGCTTCGGTGTACTGCAATCAATAAAGAGATAAAAGGCTAGATTTTGAAAGCTTTTTTGAGACATAAAAATCCAGAACAGAGCATCAGGTCATGTTAAGTAAATTCTAGCAGTAGAATAAAAAAGATTTTATTAAGTTTATTTTAAACAACCAAGTTACAATACTTGTATTCGTTTAACAATTCACCAACACATTCATCGTGTGTACACGCAGCCTTAGTTCGCATTCCAGAAAACAATGTCGGATCTGACGCGCCAGCCTTAAGGCAGCGAATGCATTAACGAACTACACCTTCTTTGATATTAAGCGTATTATTTTTAGTATCTTATTGCTTCTTTTATTCTTTGTACGCGCACTGGTAGCTCTCCGAGTCGCCCGGAGCAAATCGCTGTTTATTACCCACCACGGGGTAATTTATTATTGCATTTTTTGTATTATCAATAGCCTTCACTCTTTTACTCTTTTCGATATTAAAACGGCTATTGTTTATGAAAAATCGCCAGCGAGATTCTTATCGGATGGATGTGCTGCCTCAGTCAGTAATCTGCGCGCGCTTCGAAAATAGAAGATCGTTTTAAAAACAAAAGAGGCTGACCGACAATTACTCCCATACGACGGTAGAGGAACTTTATTGCTACGGTTTTGACGACAGAACAATTAAATGTTAGCCCGCTTTGAATAAATTCACATTCCGACCCATTATAATCTTTACCGCAGCGAATAATCTAGCTAATTTACAACTTTTACGGCCTCGTCAGACTTAATGAGATAACTGCTTATCAATACAAAAGGACCTCTTTAAGGTACAAAGTGGCCGCAAAAATTAACAACCGCCCCAGTCTCCACAATTTTCCCAATTTGCCAACCGCTAAAAAAATCGGGGCACGTAACGAATTGTTCGAACCGTATTCGGTTCGAAAAATGGACAAAAGAGCTCCGTTGACTACTGGTCTTCGGTTAAGTGACAATCCAATTGCATGACTTAACTGGCCTAATTTGGACGACGGTTGGAAAAAGAAGAAATGGAGAAAACCGATTGCCATTGTCCGTTCCAAATTCAAAATGAGGAAGACGCGGGAATAATGGCGCAGGTTCTTGAAACAGGAACGTCGGGTTTTAAAAAAGGAATCGCTTAAACGGAGGCCGTTCGCAGGTAATCACAGGCGACGTGCACCGAAGCTAAGGAAGCATACACAACGTTTATTAAACGTTGATTGACATTCGTTGTTTTATTAGCACACTATAGCTTTCTATTTGCATCGATATGTAATATACTAGAGCAGATACGTCAACGGAAATTTATGTCATTATGGCATTTGGTGACAACATGGCCTGCACTGAATATGTACTGAATGAGATGTAAACGTAACGTAATTTTTATTGGTTTTTTGTTTCGGTTATCTTGTGTAATATGTGGTGTATATAATAATCATTACGAGTATAAGTTTTTAAGTACTTATTCAAATTAAGCAGCAACGAGTGTCTGAATTGAAAAATAAATTGATATTTGATATTGAATTTAGTATACTTTCACTGTAATTATTTTTGTCAGTATGAACAATAAGCTTCGACTCAGTTTATGATTATTATTAGTTTTAAGAGGATAAGGATTCACTGTTGACTTCGCACAGGGACATTGTTTTTTTCAATAGCAAAAAAGAAAAATTGCTAGGGTTTTCTAAAGAAACCCCATGACATGCCATTTCAGGAGAGAAACTCCGGGAAAGTTCACAAGAAACCGCAGGAACGAATCGACGTAACACTGTGAACGCGCCCTTAGATCGCGTGCAGTACGACACAGGTGCTTCGGTACGACGAACGCGCTTCATTCATTCTCGCTGCTGCATCGCGTTTGATTTGAATATAAGTGCCTTCAGTATCAACTTTGCAACGAAATCAAAGTAAAAAGAATTTAAAAGCATATTTGGAGCTACTTTAATTACTTGAACGATACTAGCTGGTTCACCTGGCTTCGCTTTTAAATGTGTTCAACTTGCGAATGATTGATTGAAATGTTTTCTGTGATTAATTGAAAAGATTTAAATCTAATTTGTTACGTCGAGACGAACGTTTATTGCAAGCATATTTATTGCAAGCATATATATTATGTATGCGTTACCTATAAATATTTATTTTTGACCAACCCTCAATAGACCAGTATGAATATACGGTAGGCCATCTGAAAGGTGAAGTCTGTCCCATGGATGGCCTCTGATGGAAGGCGTTTAAGGACTATTTAGTATTTACTAGCTGACCCAGCAGATGTTGTTTTATAAAACATTAAACTTCTATTATCGCGTACTTTATAAATTTAAACGGTAACGGGTACTCACGATTTTTCTATTTTTCATATATGAAAATAATAAAAAAGCTCTTCTATTTAAGCTTCATTAGGAGTATTGCTTCAGACCTGTATATATATGTATACAATATATACATATATACAAATGTGTGTATATGGATGTTTTTAGTTTGTAGGTAGGTATTCGTATATATATGTACATCTTTAAATAAACACTTTAATCAATTTTTCGTACATGTTTGCTTAGCCCAATTGTTAGATGGTAGAGAATGCACCAAGCATTTCAATGCCAATAACATTAATTTCATTGCTGTTCGACCTATTGCGTGTATCGTAGCTATAAACTATTTTGATAAATCAAATATGTATAACCTCGAACGGATAAGTGATTTTATAGTCGAGTCAAAGCCACATTTGCCTGCATCACGCTGAACAACGGACTGGGCTATGGTCACTGGTTCCTTTTGGAGGTCTTTGGGTGTTTTAATACTGATGGTGCTCGTGCATTGTGGTAGAATGATAAAGCGTGGGTGGCTACCATCCTCCGTCATCAATCAACCCTGAAGTACTTTTAATGTATTTAGGTTGTGGTGTCGGACAGAGATGATACTTGGCTGGATCGTTAATATTGATTTTACTTGTTGGCCAGGGGGTTCAAGGTTCGATTTCAGGCCGGGATATTCATGTGAAAGGTAATTTCACGGTCGGTTTTAGAAGGAGGGCGGTAGCTAACCAGTCAAGAAAAATATCCTACCACGATGCAAGTACCGTCGGATTGAGCTGGATAGTCCAGAGCCCAAGGACCTCTAACAGGAGAGGCCGGTTACTGTAGTCTCGTCAGTGGTGGAGCAGGGTGCACCACGAGCAGTAAGGGTTGACTTGGACTCGAGGGTAGAGGGAACCCCTTCGGCACCAAAATCCTGGTGTTTGTCGTCGTGTCCAAATTATATTCTTTTATTATCTCGTGATATTCTGTTGTTCTGTGTCAACATTTATTTTAATAGCGGCGGCCCCCTCCGGCTTGTTCGGTTTGAACAACTAATTATATGTACATGATTATTCAAATTTTATGTTTTTTGCCCTAATTAGACATTATTAAGTTTACTGAGATTTTTATATAGCCCATTTCAAAATGGTCAAATTGACGTCAGGCAGTCATGAAATAAACATTGATACGGATACGTGTATATGAATAACATTTTACCGGGTTCGTTTACAGTGACGGATACGAAATTATTTCGAATTATCCGATTGTTTCGGATAACTATGTTTCCGGACATTAGATTATTTAAAACTTTTGACTATCTTTCTAGGTACTATTTAATATTATAGTCATAGATAAAAAACTAAAATAATAAAATAATGAATGTATCGGGTCAAACAGCGAAAACCTGTCAAAACGTGGTTAATTTAGACTAGCCATAATATATATAATATATATGTTTAATTTAGCACCTATTCGAAATATTTTTATGGGATACGGTTTCTGTCTTCTGAGCTGTCTATGGTCCAAGTTTCAAGTATCTAGCTCATCAGGAAGTTATTTTAAAACCAATTCCAAAAGTCCACCCGGACAGACATACAAGAAAGCGAGTTAAAAAAAATATATGTTAAAATGACCTTTCTTCGACTTGATAAAAATATCGCATCTCGAGTTAAATATTCTTTAAAGATAAGAGCGTAGTGATAACAGCGACGAGTGGCGCTGGGTTTCCTGCAGGACGCCTGTCTATCGCCCTTTTAATACCGTCATTGATGTTTCCTGCCCAAGATAAACATTTATGGCTTAATTTATACATTCAATAATCATTTTGCATCGCAACTGCTGTATCAATCTTAAATAAGTACCTATCGTTTTTAGTTTAATGCGTTTGGTTTACATTCTTACTAAGTACGCTTATATTTATTTGTGACGTCACGATTTCACTATAGTCTTGTGTCGTCACGGGCGATTCGATCAATCAGGTAGGGTTTTTGACCACGTGGTTACAGTTCAATATACATTGATTTTGTTTTGGGGCATTGTAATATATATAACGGGTTTATGTAAAACTTTTTATAATATTGAGTAAACATTAAAATTATTGGTTATTTATTATGATAAATAAAGGTATAAAAGAAAAAAAAATCGTAAGTACCTACCTGTACCTTTAAACATGACAGAATACTTTATGCGGCAAGAACTTCGATATTCGGGCTACACGATTCTTCCACTAATCAGTTCTGAAGCAGGTGATGGAATACGCCCCAGATCTTCGCAGTAATGAATGATTGAGTGAATGAATTAAATAATATTTACTCGAAGTTGATTTTTACAAACACTTTTCGAACGTCAAACTACGGCATCGCTTCAACAAATCCTTACCGTGAGTGGTCCGGAAAGAAGAAACGGCAATAAACTTCTTCTTCTTTGCGAGTCGATAAGACGATTCCTATTTGTCATCGTGGTGAAAGGATTGGCCAATCAGCGTGGGGATTTGCTGATTATTGCCCAGGGTGCGCCGGACGTACGAATTCTCTTGATACGCCACTCGGGGAGGCTCCTTTCGTGCACCCTAAAACTAACTCACTCACGTATAGTTTTTTTCCTACTCATAGGTACAGAACGCACTAATGGCTACAAATTAAAGTCATGTCCAATAACAAGGAGAAGCCCGTGTCCTCTAATAACAAGTCTTGAAATTGGCATTACAAATCAATTAATATTTTTTCATAATAAAATTCAATTATAACAGCTATCTCAAACCTTCTACTGCCCATCATGGCGAGCACTAAGCATTTCCTTTGAAACGCTGATCAGTCGAGCTGCCATCAAGCCACTGTTGGCTCTATGTCACGCGAAGGAAACTATTTGTTACAGGAGTAAAATAATTATACTTTGTATGTAAGGTTACCATGCGATTACGTTTTCATAGATATTTCTGGTCCAGCTTAAGACCTACGGTTCAAATAATGACTAAGTATATAAAAAATGAGATCTTTTTTATGATTTGATAATTAATCATTTTTTTATTGTTTTATAATGTAATGTTATTCAAAAATTTGTTTTTCATTATTTAAATTACAATTTGTTATTCAGTGTTTGTAAGTAACAAATATTTTATCAATGACATACTGTTTGTCAAAATTTAATTAGGTATCGAGTTAAATTATGTTAGTTTAAAATTAAAAACATTGTGTTACTTTGTAACGTTTTATTTTATTGTTACGAAACTTTAAGCGTTATATAGCAAATTGTTGGCGGTTTGCTGTTTTAATTACTTATCTATTACGCGGTGAAACTATCGTAATTAAATACATTGCAAGTTTATTTTTATACGTTTGCTGTATTTGTAATTTCTAACTATTCAATTTACGAATCATATAAAGCGCTATATTTAATAAATAAAGATGATATAAATGAGGTAGTGTAAATCAGAACAAGCACAAGTAGTGTATATAAATAACCCGTATTTATGTCTGTCGTGTACGGCGATGGGGCTAAGTCAGGGGTCGGCAACCTTTGGAGTCGGAATAGTTAAAATTACAATTTAAAAAATTTCAAAGTTTTTAAGGAACCACAATTTTTTTCTTGCCAAAAAGAAATAGTTTTTGCATAAGTAGACTTTTTTGATGAAAAAAAAACTAATTTATTTATTCATAAGAAAAATATATATTTTTATATACAAATAAGTAGTGTTTTGTCACAACAAATTAGATAATATATATATGATATTATTATATAATCACTTATTATTTATGTAAAAAATTATAACAATTAAACATTTACTTACAACACTAACTTGTAGTTCAATAACATATATTTGAGCCACCACATTCAATGGGAGCATTGGCTTTGCGTGGTTTTAGAAAGTTTGGATAAATTTGGCTTATAACTTGTTGTTTTAAGTTTCAAACACAACTCTAAATTTTCATTTGTTAGTTGGCGTTTTACTTTACTTTTAATTATAATTATGCAAGAGAACGCGTGCTCGCACGAATATGTCGATCCGAAGATATGTACTCCAAATGCCAACTTCTTCACCTCAGTGCAACCATCTGGAAGACCATTCCATGTGTTGAATATAATATTGGAGAGATAGAAATGGTGCCTAATCCCGGTTAATCGATTCAGAACGATTTTAAATGTTTCTTTTTTTGTTAAATAAATATTATTTGCGTATGAAACTAAAAAGCAGCAGCTTCACATCCAAAGAGCCGCATGTGGCACACGAGCCGCAGGTTGCCGACTCCTGGGCTAGGTGAAGCTCCATAGCGCGCCAGGTTCGAACCCGTATGTAAGCATTATATGTATTTGTTTATAAGTTATATTTGCGTTTGTGTGTGCATGCATGTTGATGTATTTCACGAATGTTAAATATAAACATAATTTCATAAGTACGTCTATGTATGAATGAGATAATTATAAACTACATAAACGTATCTGTAAATGTGGGACTTATAACTCAGAGTCATAAAATTTTATAATCTTTCATATACATGGTAATACTATACTACTAATAAATATATAATACTGAATAATATTTACCTTTTTTTACTTAAAACAATTTTTTTTAATCCAGGTAACATTTTTAAACGCTGAAATGCAGTTTATCTGTTTGACATTCAAAGTTCAACGGAACTTTTAAAATATGTTATAAGCAGAGAAAAGTATATACTAGTTCTGCTAGCTACACTAATTTTGGATATCAAGCACTAATTCCAATACCCCAATTTCAATACCAAAACTCATGGTCTCCCTACCCATCCGTCGGTCGGAAGGCGGCGGATATGTAGCCGATCACTCATGTTGAAGCGAGCCGATTAAGACGCTCGTTTGAGCTGAACTGGACTATCCGGGTCTAGATTTAGGACTTCTATCGTCTGTGTCAGTACTCTAACTACCTTTAATGCGCACATGAAGAGTGTAATTAATTTACATTCGCCCGTTGTACGTGATTTCGCCATAATAGTATTAGCTCGGTAGGAATAGCTGTATGCAATTTTAAATAATGATTGTTTAATAAAAGTTTTAGGGATCTATCTGTATATCCGGCGAAAAAATGGGATCTAAAATTGGAATATGTAGAGTAACACTGAAGGCTGCTATTGTGTAGATGTCCTAGTTCATGTTTTAATATACGATATTAAGTATGTTCAGTATGTATAAGTGTATTTATTTTATTGTTATATTATTGGTATATATTTATATAACTAATATATTTTATTGTAATTTTGTATGTAGGATTTATAACGTCGGTAATTTTTACATTACTAATGATAAATTTTCATCTCTTTTAATGTTGACACCTAAGTACCTATCACTAGTTTTTCACCTAATTTTCACCCATAGGTTGGGGGAGAAAATCGGTGATCCAATTTATAACTTATACAGTAAATTAACTGTGATTATTTTTCTGATTTTTTTTATTTAAAGTAAAGGTGATCTCATAAATTTCATAAAATAAATTTTCGACAAACATTCGTTTTTGTAGTATGAAAATTTGTTATATAAATAATAAGCATCATAAAAAACCCATGAAAATTGACCGCCTACCACGCATCCTCTTCGATACTGCTAAGTCTAAATTAAAAAATAATACGAAATATAAGGCGTTGTTAATAAAAATAAATAATAAAATAGCGTTTTTTTTTTTTAAACTTGTCAAACGTTATTTTTAAACACTCATATTGTTGTCTATAAAAATTGCTTTGTTCCAAAGTATATCGTAACAATACATTGGTTGGGATTCACCGTTGAAGCAATATCAATGCCTGTGTTAGGGAATCTGGAACTGCCAATGGGCATGAAGAAGAAAAGTTTTCAAATGGCGATAACGCCTTGGTAAAATAAGCGCAAGTCGCACTCAGACCAGGTGGATTGATGACCTGAGATAATACTTTAATAAAACAAACAAAACAAAAACCAAAAAAAACAAAATCGTTTAAGTCGTTTCTGGGATTACCGTGCATAAATCCACAGACATGGAGACATAAACAACAACTATTGTTTTCGATTTTATTGCGTTAATATCAACCCCTAAAAATAGTTTTTCTCATGGATGTTTCATGTACAGAAAGCGATCAAATGTAATTTTATTGTATGTATAGATTTAAATGATCGATCCAAAGTATATTTTTCACCATGCCGGAGGTTGCGTTAGTTATCTCACGTCTTATAGCTCTTCACAGACAAATCTTGATGTTGTTAATAAATGAATGACTCTGCTCAGAATAATAATTATGAGATGTGCAAATGCATATAAAGCTCGTTACTCAAATCAGATAAGAATTTGAAATTGAATTGTCAATATTTTCAAGCGTAGGCTTTTGTAGTACAAAGTTCTTCCTGTAATGATATCGGAAGGGTTCATCTACGGGTGAATTTAATTTGAGCAATGATATTTGAATTAAGCAACTTCGGCCCTAGTGCACGTGTAACCAAAGGTTTTCAGAGGAATCGCGTTTTTAATTATATTATCAGTAATTTTTTGTAGAAGCTACTCATTTTACCATAATAAGGGTTATCTGTATTTAAAAAATGTTGAAAAGGGAATACATACATTGTTCCGTAAATATGTTTTATGAGTCAGTTATTTTTAATTCTTTACCGCTATATTATGTGTTTGTCCAAACATTAGGTGAAAATACTCAAATATCATCAAAACCTCAACACAGACAACGAAAAAACTGCGAAGGTTAACCTGCAGGTATCCATCCTCCGGCCAAAAATTAATTAAAATCAATTTGAAGATAGAAGGCATTACACGTTCAAATGGTGACCCAAATTGCTATTAATTTAAACATAGCATAACAGGTTATAAATTATAAAAAAAACAACTCTTGTTGTATCATAATCAATATATCAAGTTAATTATGGGTTACTCGAATCAATTAAACATTGAATTTATTGCTCTTGACTTTTGAAAGTAGCACAATTTCGATTTGATAATCGAGAACCGAAAATTAAGTTCGGTTCAATAACCAACGTACCTATCTAGTGCTGTGGCCGTGGGACTAGCTATAAGTAAGAGTAACTTAGAGTAATAGATAGATTATTAACTGTAAAAATATTGTTGAATAATAACAATTATATCATAACCAATTAATGAAGTACTAAAATGATTAAAGAAACTTTTCGCATTTCACATTAATACCATCTTGATTTCAAAATCATGAACTCAAAATAAGTTCACTCCTTGAATGGGGATTGCAAAATTTCTGCAGATTAAGTCACAGCAAAGTTTAAAATATTATCACTGTTTGTTTTTCTGTACACAATAATCACAAAAAATGCGGCACAACTTTTGTTAAGATTTTTACCAATAGATAGATTGATTTCGAGAAAGGTTTAGCTATATTAGGCGAATATGAAACAATTATAAAACATATGATAAAGGCTAGTAACATTTTTTTATTGACCTAAATATATTTTTCTATGACAAAAGAACGATATTTTAATAGTAATAAAATGCTTATGCGAATGTATATGCGAGAACTAAACACTAATTAAATTATAAATGTTTATTACTTGCATATACACCAAGATATTGCACGACGTGTATGGCATATAATACAAAATATACATACAAAATACATTCAATCAATCAGGACCTAATATCATATAATCATCTCCCTTATCTTTGGCTCCCGTCGAAATGTAAGCCCAATATCATTTGCTTGGTAGATAATGTTACCATAAAAATTGACTACGCAATATTTCTTTTTTAGAGTGTAAGGATTTCAATCCATCCTTGAGCCTAAGCCATCTCCTCTTCTGGTGGTGTACCCTGCTGAAGGTACGGCGCCAGGCCCCTCCCGTTGGAGGTCGCTGGGCTTTGTAGCAACCAGCAAATCCCGATGTGCAAAGGAGTTTCTTTCGCGGTTTCCTTTCTTCAGTGTCAAAGCACTTTTTCGAAACGATAGTGAAAGCAAAAAAATAGTTGTACAGGATGGTATTTATAAGACACCAAAATGAATAAATGATTTTGAATTTGATAGTATACCACCATGCATTGGTGGTATGGTATTTTGTCCACATAAATAGCTACCACCCTCGATCTAAAATCGACCATAAAATGTTTCATTCGTGTTTCGGTCGCAGTATCGGAGACCCAGTAATAATGCGGGTCATCCCCTTGGTTGTCGGTCGGCAACGCGTCGCTGATATCCTTGGTGTTACTGATCTCCATGAGCGACGGTGAACACTTACGATTTCACCACTCGTCTGATTGTTCGTCAACTAGTAACATGAAAAAAAATTAAACACTTATCAGGCTTAAGTAAATGCCTGACTAAAATTCCACTTGACGCTCATTTGGTGATAAAAATAAAACTTCGTATGAATTCCTCAAATTTATTGTAACTCAGGTAATTTCATTTCATATCCAACACTAATGGTAATGATAACAAAAACGATAACGATAATAATAATGACAGTGATAAGGATAGTTATAACTTATTATACGTCTTTAGAAATACTCTTTGAACGTCAAATTATGCAATCGCTTCAGAAGTCATTGTACATGAGCAGACCTGAGAGCAGAAAAGGTCCAAACACTTTTTTTATTAACAAAAATAGAGAAAACTTACTTAATATTATGAATGCTTGAAAAAACTTGCTTTTGGCATACAAATGAGAATATTTTTTTCTCACGAATCAAACCAAAAAAATAATATGTGTTATAAAGTGTAAAAACTATTCGTTTAATCGATTAACAAAACCAATAATTTTCTAACGATATATCAATTATATTATTATTTATCTGTTATATTACACGGAACGCAATTAATTTAGTTAGTGAATAAATTGCAATCGAGCCACGTTGTTGTAAAGTGGGGCTGTATTATTGTTGACTTATTTGCAATTTACAACTTGAAAATCGGTAAGGCGTGGTAGAGCCTCCATGAACTTAATAACTTTATAATGTAATTACACCACTGTCTGTTTCGCTCTACACTTTATAACAAATAGCGCTAACGTTTTGAACTTTTGACTTTACATGACGTTGATAAGTTATTGCGTTTTATTATTCATAATATTCGTTCTATATACTTCAAGCTGAAGTTTAGTGGAGTTGCCTTATAAATAATTCAACTACGCCAATATTAAGCCTTGCTTTGATTGTGATATGATCATTGATCATTGAAGGACAGGACTCACAGTTGTGCGTTGTTTGGTCTCCCTTCATAGTTCAGCTGAGACTCATAATGCTGTTTTAGGCCGGTTGGGTTTGATCAATCCTCGCTGTTATGGTATAACTACTTATTTGTATGTTGAATAGAGTTACTTATGTATGGGATCCAGATAGAACTTTCAAGTTTTGTTCGGTTAAAAAATGAATTTACTTATAATTTTTTTTTTATATTATAAAGAAAGAGTGCGAATTTTGTGAGTTTGTAAACATGCGGAAAGTAAACTAAAGTAAACCGCAGTATGTACTCACGTGAAATTTTTTTTACCGTTTGAAAAGTAGTTATTTCGAATGGACATATATCTATTATCAAGTATGTATATGTTTATAATAATTAATTGTTAAACCCAAGTGAAGTCGGGTCGGGCCGCTACTATAAAATAAAAATAAATAACCTATTACTTAACATCACCCACGCATCTTATAACTTAATAAAATAGGTTTACAAATTCTTTATTATTAAGAAAATATTACTACTGCATATTAAGTAATATATTACACTCATAGTATTTCTAATGAGCTCACAAGTTCTGTCATAATTCAAGATAGTACTGCATAATAATTTGTGTGATGAGAACGGGTGGTAGTCGATCGGGTTTGAGCGGGCAATGTAATAAAAACATTAAAAAACTTGCATAAATTAGCCGGCGAACCGAGTACAGGGTTCAGGGGTGACTTATAGACCTATCATGATATATTTAAACGTACACGATGATTGATTTTTTAAAGTTCTCATTACGAGTAGCGATTGAATCGGCCAATAAGTCATTACTGAGACCAGTGGTATTCAACTTACTGGTGTCTTGGCACGATTATTGAGAGCGGTTTACTGTTTGGTCAAAAATTTTTTTTAATAATTCGGGGTAATATAATCTTCATCCAAAAATTTGTTTTATACGAATTATTGCAAAGTAAATGAATATGATGCAAATTATTCACCAAATAATAAATAATATTCAGTAAACTAGTGAAATGTATTGATGAATTCATAAATGCGCTTTGGTTCGTCAGAGTGAATTTAGTTAGTCATCTACTAAAAAACAATTATGTTGTGTAAGTTAAATTGAATAAATTCACACATGCATCTATTATATCCTGATGCTGAATAATTTCGTCGAATTATATAAACATGTAATTTCTTCATTATATTCAGCATTTGATTTGAGCAACGCCGAATGCGGTCGGGACTTCGAAGGATGTTTGTTAAAAGTAAAAAATGATGCCAAAAAACAGTGATGACTTATTAAACAACTGAATCGATGCCATCAGCTCAATCTATCCACAATAGATCAATGTACCAACTGAACGTTGCCTATTGTACATGAAAAGTCACCACGTAACAGTCCGCTCAGTAATGTTTGTACAATCTTTCTTACAGCTAAATCACTGCCCTGAGGTATAACTTTTTTTTCACTTTACTTGGGTTAACAAACAGTACACGACAAGGTTCACAATATAATAGGTGTGTTACATTATTTTATTAAGTCGCTAACCAGCGCCGTTAACCACAGATCAACATAATCTCAAAATTAACGGTCAAAGTCATATGTATGTCGTTTTATTGATTTGACAAGTCTTTGAGAACTTAATAGAGAAACGACAGATTTCCTCACGATATTTCACTTTACCAAAATAAGTGATATTTAATTCAAATACACATAACTTTGAATAATTAAAGCTGCATGCATTATTCAACTCGGGTACTCTGATCAGAGAATGTATGTATATCAGAATATAATGTAGCTAATAAATAACACGTTAAAATTCTCAATCTAACTTTAATAATTACGATAATTCTTTAATATCATCTATGATATTATATATTTATCTATGATAATATCATATATGATATTAAAGAATTATCGTATCAAACGCATCATTAACACTAAACCTACTAGTGCGGTCAAATGACCGCATTTGAGACTTTATAAAATAAATGTTTTTTAATTACTATATGATAATTATTTTGTGTTTATTGTTTATGCTAAATTCTGTATTAATTACAATCAACTGGAAAAGACTATAATGTTTATTTCAAAAGCGGTCATTTGACCACCATCGGTAGAAATAGGTATATATAAATATGTCGGTAGGTTTAGTGTTAATTCCGAAGTGAGTTTATAAAAAATATATTCTCGTCCTTTCTTTAGCATTCGTTTTAAAATTTGACATAGATTATAAATAATCAGTGGTAATTCTTATAGTAAATTTAACAACAATAAATTCATAGATTAATAATCATAGTTAATATATAGTGATTAATAGTAATCAGCTGTAACTATGGTTTCTGAGATTATAGAATTACCTACCATGTAGGTGAGTGAGTAGTTAGCAGTTCTAAATCATAGATACATAATTTGTTTAGTAGGTAAATTTAACGAATAGTAAAGTTTGAGTACCGTTGTAAAATCCGATCGAGTCAACTTCGGCCAAAACTTTCAGTTACATAAATCAAGCATCACGCATAATTTCTCACGTACGTTCAGTTCCCACATGCGCGTGCGCCGGTGGATATTAAATAAAAGATGGCTGCGCTGCGCCCGCGCAACTAATGCTAATGTCTAGAGGGAGATATGATATATTGACAGCAATGGACAGACAGATACACGCACCGGCTGTATGTGTGCTCACGTGAATTACAACACTAACCAACGTGTTATTATTTTGTAATTTGTGACGCCGGACTTGGGAGCGGGTTTGCAGTGAGCAATAAATAATTTAAATGTATCTTTTTAAATCATATGGATGTGTAACTGTAACGAGAGGTAAGGAGGCTGTGTTAGTAGGTAGCTGTGCATCAATCACGTGGGCAGTACATGTGATATGTTTGTTTTTCCCAGTAAGTTACTTATTTTTCGAGACAATTATGTAATTTAGTGATTTCAAGGTTAGATACTGTATGTTAGATTTATTGAATCATATATAACAATATTTTTTTCATTTAATACTAAAAGTTAATTATTACTAATGTTATTAAAACCGTTGCTGTTGTAATTTTAAAACATTATACGGTTTTAATAAAAACTTGTTATTCCACAAATTATTTTTTACTTATTCTAGGTTGATTCTAAAACTCGAATTATAAAAAGCAATAATTTATAAGGTTATTAATTTAATTTTGACATTTAATTAAATTAAGCTCACTTTATAAATGGATAACTTTTCGCTTTCACTATCGCCAGTGTGTGTTTCAATCTATAATACAATCTACTCTTCCGATTTTATTTTATTTTATTTGTTACTAATTCTTATTATAAAACGAAGCACCTATCTGTCTGAACAAGATATATCAAAAACTATACCACGAAGTTTCATGAGAGTTTTTCCTTTCATGAGGTTTGGACAGCGATTCTTAAAACAGGCTTAGATGTATTAGGTCAAAAACAAAAAAAAAAAAAACAACAGACAACAAGTTACTTATACTTGAATCAGAAGGTGGATTACTGGTACGTAGAAGAAAAAGATTTAGTAGATGGATGGCTATTTACTGTGGATCTAAAATTTTCACCGATGGCTGAGGAAGATGGAAATGCATTCCACATTGACATACTAGTCCAAATACGTCAATTGGAAGAATAACTGACCAACTGCAATGTCGAAAACATAATGGAAGCGATTAACAAATTTTGCTACAAGAGGTCATCCATTCAACTTCCGACCACGCCTGATGCTGCACGGTCAATCATGACTGACTCGATGCAATATCGAAGAACAAATGTAACATGGTTTGGAATAGTTTCATAAATAATAATTTTATTCCATCTGTTCGACAGTGTATCCTTTTAATGCGATACCAGAATACGAGAATGTCAAACTATATTTAGGTATATTCATTTGTATTCAATGGAACTTGCACAATGTATAATGAACTCGGACAATGTAAAACTAGCAACAAAGGTGACGTCCAATAAAGTCACGAGTTTCAACATTAATTTATTCAACAATACGTCTTGTCACACCAATGTTAGCAGCCATCACTATTTCGCATTCATTTCACGCGGACCAATGGCGTTCGAGAGCGTACCCCCCGCAGATATTTCTACCAATCAGAGGCGGGCATTTGAAAGACAATAGAGCATAAAAAATCCGTCACGGCGTTATGCGCACGAGTCAACGTTCTAATTCGTGTCTACGACTTGAAGTTGCCAGTCTGTTCGTCGGTGTGTGATTTCACGGTATTCAAATGGCTATAATTTATTACGGAGGTTGTTAAGTAAGCGTTAGGCTAATGGTTGGAGCGATATACTTGCTGAAGTGTTTCACTGTGGACTGGTAAGCTACAAGCGATAGATTTTTATAACAGAGCGCTTGAGTAAATAACAGGTAATCAGTGCTAATGGAAGGCCGCCAACGGATTCATCGCTGTGTTACCATCTAAAAAGATGTAGGAATCGCAAATAGTATTAAATTACTTCTTCCACAATTCCCTAAAACACAGGAACTTGGCTCCCAAACTTTTGTGTTGCCTTATTATTTATTGACCGGGAACTGCCAAAACATTGTAATAGACATCAACGATCCATATTTTGGGACGAATAACATTATTCAGCTAACTAATTAATTAATCAAATAGAATCAATTTTTTGGTAAATTATTTTCGAGTTCTTAATAATTTATGCAATAACTTAAAATCCTCGTTGTTCCTCTCCGGCGATGAGCCAAGCTCACTTTTTCAGGTGGAACGAACCTTGTATTTATTGGGCTGTCTCAGTAAAAATGCATCTCGCACAGTTATTATGTACTTAAAACGAAATGGGAAAAATCAGTCTCGGACAACAGGCTCTGCAGTATTCCATATGCGTCTTCTGCTATTTTTATCACCCGAGTGAGCGCAGTGTATTAGTGAAATCGCTATTGCAATAGTGTGGGCGTGAGTCCCACGCTGGTAGCGTGCATGTCTTGTTACTTAGTTTTAGTTCAAGACCTGTATATTTTTTGTGTCTATGTTAGTGTTTAGAAGAAAGAAAAATCTTATTCATTGACGTTTATGTGTACCTAATAGAAATTGTGTATGTCTCATGAAATGTTAGCTGAAAAATTTCTAATTGGCTTAATCAACTCACGTACGCAGCTTTGCTCATGATGTTTTCCTTCATCGAAGCAAGTGATAATTCATGTGGAATACAAACATCTTTCGAAAAATTAGAAGTGTATACAGGATTTGAACTCGAGTTTTTCGTGCGGGCGATCCACGTTCAAACAACTAAGCTATCACTGTTTATTGGTGTGTTCTTATTACTCGACCCTACAGACGAAACAAGTCCTGAATATAAATCGATTACGTCACCAGCCAACCAGCCCGAATAAGACAGCGAATAATTTTTGTTTTTAACGTGGTAAGTGGCCAAACGCGCAGACAGGCAACCTGATAAGTTGTTACCGTGGCCCATGGAGGTTAACAACACAACGGCCGTCACCAATGCAGTGCAGTCGAGACAGAAGCGATCAACCCGCTTCTTGATGGTCTTGAATGTCGTAGCACTGTGAGAATAGGTACTGTTGGTGTCAGTACATTCCACAATTTGCACTTACGTCGTGGTATTCGGGGAGCTTAGGACGTCAGATTAGTGACAATTACGGTAGTCGAATCTAACCGTCTTTTAAGTGACAGGTTATTTGCTGACTTTGTGGCTTTTTAATTATTTTGCCTACCTAGCGAACAATTTAAGTCCTGGATCTAAATAGGCCGAAAGAATATTTGTTGAGGATTCGACCGACAAATCAAGTCTATTGCGGGATCAAGAGCATTTGTTTATTGCTGTTTTATGTTACCAGCAGGCATTTGAGATGGGCCATATCATGTTAAATAGTAATTGTCAGCTATGGATGTCTGACTAGCTGTCCATACCTACCACTCATATAAGTCATAATTGACGGATGCCGTCGGCCACGCTTGAAGGAGATGCTATTGAAGTGTTCAAATTCATGCCCAATATGCCATTAATTATTGATGCCATAATAAATGTCACAGTACCAGGTACTCACGATTTGGCTAACTATAAACAAATAAATTTAACGCCTAATTTCCACAGGGAATCCTAGTGTGGGAGCTAGAAACCAAAAAAGTTATGTCAAAAAGAAAAACAATAAATATTTTTTCATTTCATTTTTCATTTCATTTCATTTTCAATTTAAATCCCAGTATTGTTTTAGCTACATTTAAATATCCAGTTAGATATTCACGCGATTCTCACAAACAAAGAAGTGGGTACATTTTCCGTACACGCTGCAGAATGGAAAGCGTACAAGGATACCGACACCTCGGCGTTCCTAATTAGGCGCGGGACACCTGTGGGACTGTTCTAGCGCCAGGACTGTGCTAGGGCTGTCAATTACACAAATTTACTATTTCAACTAGATTTTGTGAGCTTTAAATTTGCACTTAATTATTACAACTCTCCTGACCCTACTCGTTGCAGTGAAGTAGTGTTTTAAAAACGTATTAAACTCAATTTAAAAAATTATTAAAAATTGTTCTAAAATTAACTTCGAATATTTCAATATTATTAGCTATAGCTACGGTGATAACAAGCTTCATAATGAAACTTACATAACTGAAAGTTCTCCAAAGTCAAGTGAAATTGTCAAAGCTTTGTGAAATTGTCTAGTGTGGTCAACTATTCTCAATGGCAACCTAGCGAAGAGTTCATATTCAACTCCGATACTTTAGATTTTGTGTACATCATATAGGTACCTCATTGTGTACATATTAGTCCTGTGTTACTTGTTATACAGTACCTTAACAGTTTTTCGACTGTATATAGAACCGTCAATATTTGTTGTTTTTTTTGTGTATGAAACACAGTATAATTAGGCTGCAGGTGGGCAACGCAACCTCTTATTGGGTTACACACCAAACTCATGTTTAAAACTAATGCGATGATATGTCTCTAACGAATCTCTATTGATATATCATGCAAATGTGTTTCTTGAATTCTACCAGCATGTTATTTACATGAACCACTATAAACCATGTCGGTCGTTTAATACTTTTATATTAAATGTTTATAATATAAAATAATTATTTTTAATGTTAATAGCCGACTAATGAGCAGATGAGCTACCTGATAGTAAGTGGTCACCGTCTCCCATGGATATCAGAAAGACCAAAGGTATCACTGATGCGTTGTCGGTCAGGAAATGAGATAAATGTAAGAAAGGACGTACCTACCTACTCGCTCTCAAGCTCCCAGCCAGAACACGACGAGTCGTTTGGTGGCTGACTCGAGCAGCAGGGTGGTGGCTAGCCAGGCAGGCTTCACGGAAAGATAATGATACCAATCATAATATTAATGACTTAATAATATCGATAATAAGATCCTTATGCAATACCCTGCCACCAAGCAGGCTAGCTTCTGTCACCTCTTAAGGCACCTTGTTCTGCCAGCATGAAATTGGGGGAGTATTCTAGGCCGTCCTTTAACGGCCAAAATAATATAAAATTTCAATAACAGTTTGGACAAATGTTAGCCGTATTGGAGCGGCCTAGAATACTTCTCCCAATCCCATGCTGGTAGAAAAAGGGTGTTGTAAGAGGCGACAGAAGCCAGCCTGCTTGGTGGTAGGGCTCCGTGTAAGGATTATATTATCAGTATTATGATTAAGTCATTAATATTATTAGTGGTATTATTATCTTTCCGTGAAGCCTGCCTGGCTAGCTTCTACCCTCCTGCTTGAGTCAGCCGCCAAACGACTCGTCGTGTTCCGGCTGGGGGCTTGAAAGCCAATACATTCTTTCTTACCTTCTTCTCATTTACTGGCCGACAACGGATCAGTGATACCTTTGGTGTTGTTGATGTCCATGGGCGACAATGACCGCTTACCACCAGGTGGCTTGTCTGCTCGTTTGTCGGCTTTTAACATAAAAAAAGATTGTATTTATTTATAAATAGTTCCTCATAGGATATATTTACTATGTACTAAAGATGATTAAAGTATAAATGTGTGTAACGTCAGCAGAGGACCTTGCAGCTGAGTGAGTAACACTGACTGCCGGCAAAAGGACGTGTTGTTTAATTCTCGATTGGAGTACAATCATGTTTTTGTAAGAGACAAATTATTTGCTCTGATTTTGATTAACATGATGTCTTATTTGTGTAGTAAATATGTTCGTAAGACTCCTACTGTGGGGCGGCCAAATAAGATGATGATATTTAATTGCTCGTATATAAATAAAATAAAAGAAGTCTACCGATGCGCGTGCATCATGGAAAAGCTACTGGATAGATTTCAATTAAGTTTTATAAGTTTAATTTCGTAGACACTTGGGCCTTACCTCAAAAAAATATTGCGATATCTTCATGCGATATAGAGTTATTGAAGGTTTAAGAATCAACGATTTTTATAAGCACTACGTGTTAAGTGATTAGTTTTTTTATTTTTTTATGTTTTTTCCTATGCACATAAAATATATTGTTACGGCATGGTTTAGGCCTGACAGCCGAAGTTGCGGGTATCAGCTAGATTATATATAAATAATGTATATTCGTTGATTTCGGCGATGTTAATAACACTAGAACGTAACTGTTTTAATTTGTTAATATTGTAATTATCAGTAAATTAATAAATAACACGATTTTAAGTTTTAATATCAAGTACCTACCTAGGAATTAGGTTTATTTTTAATTTTTTGCCAGAACTAATTAATAATTTAAGCAACTTCTTAATTATTGCATTTTTTATTTTCCTCTTAATACAACAGATTTTACTGCACAAGGCTATTAAGACTACATAAATGCTCATTTATTCAGTAAATGATTGGTATCTATAATCTCATAATAATCTGTAATCAGCAGATTTATTTCCCAATCGTCTATTAATGCATTGATAATGCCTCTGCTGTTACGGAAATCCTTTGTGGTAATAACTATCTGAGTTACCATCAGATGGCTTTTCGGCTTGGTTATTGACGATTAAAATAAAAAGATTCGGAGTAAAATTAAAAAGTCATAAAATATTGGCAGTTGACAACCCTGAGAATGGTGAGGCGTTGCGTGTAATTAGAGATTGTATACATTAGCAAATACAAATAAAGCACAATGCGTCGGGCGAGTCCCGGCGCGAACATTAGTCTCCAGAGGTCGCAAAGGTACCCCGAGCGTCCGAGAGCCGGTGGCACTGTATAACGGCGATAACCTAATAGACAAATAAACTACGGCTTAACTGATAGATAATCAGCCAATTAACTATTTACTATCGATAATAACGCGTAATGTGAAAACGTAACCTTTGTTTTCAGTTAATATTATTGCGGTTTCATCCTTGCTATCATCATATTAACGAAAGTCCTGTGGATTTTACTGTTAGTAATAAGAATTGATATCTAAGTAATTACTCACTTACTTAGTAAGTTAATCGATTTTAGATATTATTATATTAAATAAAATGGGAATCCATTTTTTTGTATATTTGTTACAAATTAACTGAATGTATTTAAATAAATTATAATCATTTTTATACAATGTAAGACGATAAAAATAGTAGAATTATTGTGAATTTCGGAAGAGAATACATAATTGGTTTTTAGTCAATCTTTTGATACAATATAAAATCTAACATTGGTTGCAACATACCTGTGTTGTATATATATATATATTATTGGTTGTTATAAAATTGTGAATTCTAGAAAAGGTTTTGTTGTGGTAAAACAACTAGCTTAAGAAAAATTTGGACTCCTCGGACGACCCCATGAGATATTACATAGAGTGTACCTCGGTGGGTACACTGGTACAGTGCAGTGGTACTCGATGATATTTAAGCTTCGCCATACACTAAATGACATAACACTGGAGTTTTAGTGCTTCAAAAACTTTTCAAAATTTCTTTTCGACATCTACAAAACCACGTACCACGTAGCATTGGACAATTTTTTTTTTGTTATTCATAAGAATCTTTAAACTGTTAGTGAAAGCCGACAATGACAATTAAAACTACAACCAGAACTATTTTAATCACGAACACCTACCATCATCTGCTGATTTAGAGCACAACAGAACCGACCCGCTACCACCACAGTGGCATGGTCCACTCCAATTAACATAAACACCACCAGTTATTTATAACTATGCGGTATATTTGTTTTGTACAGCGCGAAGTAATTATTCACGGTAGAGAATTGTTGCTAAATTGATCTAGATTATCTCAGATCGAGAGACAGTAAGCTTCTTAGTGTTTATTTTCAAAATGTTTTACATCGTATCTTAACAGGCGCTGCAACAAATCTCCCTTGCAAAGTTTACGCCATAGTAAACAAGTAATAAATAATGTTCCAGTGATATGATTTATGCGACAATAACGCCGATATTACTTTTGTTATTGACTGGTTATAGATCTAATATTTATGAGTAACTAGTGGTACATTGCACGCTTTGCAATAAGTGTTATGAGGAACTGAAAAGAATTTCTTTTTATGTCATTAAAACGAGCTGACGTGCCAAGTGGGGTCAGCATCATTCATGGATGTCCATAATATTTCACGGTTGTTCTGCAAGGTTACTAATTTTTCATTGATTTTTTTTTTTGGTGAATTAACCGACAACCGAGCAGACGAGCCACCTGATGGTAAGCGGTGATCGCTGCCCATGGATATGCACAATATCAAATTCAACATCAGGTTCACGACCATGAAGGATCCGGGAATCTCTTTTATTAATAAGTGCTCACTACGATCAAATACCTTGTTAATAATATTTTACAGTTGATTCTAGAAGGAGGATGGTAGCTGGTGAGTCACATAAAAAACCTATCCACCGTGCTAATACTGACGAAATTAAGTTTATTAATATTGCGTCCATCACGGCTATTGACATAAAAAGACAGTACCAGATTTTACAATTTAAGATGAAAATATCTGTGAACCCGGCGCCTGCGCGCGATGCTGGCATTGCCATCTGCTCGGGGCGGCGGAGGCTGCTATTGAGAGATTTTCTATATCCGCCCGTTTTCCTTTATGCTCCTGCAATTTTATCCGCCTTTGCCGTTATGAACTTGCTATGATATGCTAATATGGATAAGACTATTGGATATGTTCGTTAAATTGCTCCAAAATGGATTGTTTAGTGTATAGTGCCAAATACATAAATTGATTATTACTCTTTATTGTAAATCATAACAATAACAGAAGACATCAAAAGTTCAGCTCGAAACATGTGATTTGCTAAAAATATAGTCATATTCTTCTTGTTTCCTATAAATAACAATCACCAAATTGCTGTATAAAATCATATCAATAGCTAAAAAGCTTAGCGTGGTAAATATACTAACAAACAACTAACAATACAAGTAACAACGAAGGAAGAATATCTTAATGTTTTATTTATAATATATTACGTATTATTATTAAATTTATTTTATTCTTAAAACCGCCGTCGTCGGTATTTGCTTAGCCAAAATACTGTTACAAAATATTTTTTGTCTATCATACCGAGACTACAAGGTATAGCAAATAAATAAAAAAAAAGTATTTATAAATTTTATTTTCTGTCCCCATTTAAAATGTATTCTGTCTGACCACTGCAATTAATACCATTAAACAACCATTAGATATTACAGCACAGATAATAGAAGATACTCAAGATTTTTATAAATATATAATTTAAGTAGGTATTTTTTGTTTTTCTCTATATTAATGTTTAAATTTGGGTATCACATCCACTTTATCTCTCCGTATGATAGGACATTATTTTCTTCGCTCCTTTAAGAAAATGCAGGCTGAGTGAAGCTTCTCTATAACTTCATCTATTAATATACTCTTATTTTTATTAATATCGGAGCCAGGTAGACTATTTTGCTTTGACTCTGATATTCGAAGTCTTGCCAATTACTAAAATGACTTTGAAGGAGATATCTAAAATTAATACCTAAATATAGGTAACGCTGAATATAAACCTTAGACTTGTTTTGATTAGTGAAGGAAATTTGTTTGTTGAGCACCGACTGAGAAGCATTCAAAAGCAGCAGATTTTGAGGAATTCAAAGTCGGATCCCGAATCTGAAGAAATTTTGTACTTAATAAATCCGATTTCCACTTTCGAATTAAAACGAAATAATCCGTCCGATTTTGCGCTTTGGGACTGTACCTGAAGCGACTATACTAATCGTATAATACCTAATAGTATAATATGTATTATACACTTTAAAAAATTTAAAAAATATCCTGTATAAAAATATATCATGTAGTAGCCTAGAAATATCTAAAAAAACTTATTTGACAGACTATTAAGTAGGAATGAGATGAACTTAGATGACAGTACGATATGATTTTTTTTCTATTTTTTATGTTAAATATTTATGATAACTTTATGAAATCAGATCAAGATAGATAAGCAATACAAAGTCCAGAGGCGCACACACAAAATGTGTAGAGAAGTCTGTGAATTATCTTTTCTCTGTTTTATCCACACTTTGATTACATGACGGCATGTAAATATGAATATTATTGAATATGTATTTATTACTAAGACTTCCTTATCAAGCTTTCTCATTTTTGCTGAGTGGCTTAAAATACGAGTAGGTATTTAATGGTCTGGCGTTATTTTGATGATGAACCAGCGAATCCTTACTGCTAAAACCCTGCCCTTTAAAAAAAACTTGATAAACTCTTTCTATGGCTCAGTTCCAGCTGCTTTTTGTTATTTCATTTTTATTTTTTATAATATAACTTTAAAAATAAATAAAACATTTTTTTTTATTCATGTACACATGAATAATTATTATTCATTGGGGCCATCTGCTCAAAACTCATACTACTATCCTGACATTGTTGTTAAAAAAATCATGTATTAATTCATTTCAAATAACAAATAAAAGGAAAATAGAACGTCAATGGGGACATGAGATAATTAAAAAAAAAAGAATAACATCGAACCAAATTGTTTGGAATTCTTAATATTTTGTTCATATATTTTTATTTATCAAATATTTTTTTTTCGACAAAAGACGAGAACACTGGCCATTTGATCAGATCATCTGTAACATCGAAGGCTGCACCGAGTTGTTTGCCAGATCCGAAAGAAGCCGTACGAGTAGTATACCCACCTGTTTGTTCTAAATCGTTACTAAATATTTAAATCGTATTGAATGTTGTTAAAACACGATAACATTTTTAAAAGTATAAATATAAAAAAGACCACGATGGCTTTGAATTATCAATTATGTATAATATAACGACAATACATATACAACAAATATTCCAGGTTGAAAGTGCTCGAGGCAGTTATAATCAGATTATTATTTTTTATTGCCCCATTCCCGCGATTAGGGTCTAAAAAATTCCCCATTAAACTAGCTCGTTTCCCAGATCGAGTTCTCGTCTGGAGGGCCATAAATTGATAAGATTGCGACTCCAATTGAATATGATACCCGGACTCTGGTATCAGTTTAAATGAGAAAGTATTGCACTGCGTTAGATACCTACTTGTAAGTGAGGACGGCTTAAGAGACGTTTTTTTGTTTTAATGTATTTTTATTTCATTTACATTTGTCATCTTTTTTTATTTATTTACTAAAAACCAGCCCTAGGTTCATTTCGAAAAACCTAATTGTTATACTCAATAAGTATGTGATGATGAATAAAATTATACTTTATTGAATATTATAATGAAAGGTTTTTATTATAAAGTTTACTCACAATCTTCGTATATGTTTATACCGATATCTCGATCCAATTGCTTGTAAAATACGTAAAAAATTACTTGACACTTTTTTTTACATTCTATGTGCCATGTCACGACACGGGACCCTAACGACACTTTCACACACTGAACTTGACAATGTTTTCACCTGTCATAAATGAACTAAGGATATTATTAATATATGTATTATTAATATATGTAATACGTAGTTGTAACATTGGATCCTTCTAAATAATTTGAATATATTTTATAAGTTTATTCATATGCTCTTGGGACTTCAAAATAAAACAAAAGAAATATTCACGCTTTTAATTGTGTTTGTTTACTTACCGGTAAAATAAAAAGGCGAGAGAAAAATACATTTTCCTTGTAACACAAAAGTTTAAAGGATAAATTTTTACATTGTTGACCGGTTTGTTGATTATTAATGTTGTTAAAAGATAGTAAAATAACAGTACCAATACTTTATAGCAATATAGCTATTTGGTCATACAATGTTATTTGGCAAGGTTGACTACTATATTTTTTTTTTAATAATAGAAGTAACAATATAGTTATGTTTACATGTTAATATTACTATCGTTATATTTTGCCATCATACAGTAACAATATTATTTACTACGATTTACTATCATTCAACATTCGTTTATCTAACAGTAAAAAGATTTAATTTTATTTGCAGACTTTTCAAAATAACATCATTTTGTCTGCAGGTTACAATATCGTAACGTAATTGTATAATCAATCAACTTGTAATAATTACACATATTTCATTTACATGAACGGTACAAATATAAAAGTAATTCCCGTTTACATTAAGCGTGGAATTTAATGAAACGCCATTTAAACGGTTAAGCTTTTGAAACGTGCGATTCATCTTCGCGAAGAAGTTAGTAAATCAAACGCGTGAGTTGCGTATACATAATGTCTTCTTGTGTTAAATTGTAATTATAACTAGTAACGGTTATTTATTTAGAATCATATCATAGTGAATATCATGATAACTACCTAATTGAATGTCTTATAATTAATTGTCATCTTGAACTTTCATTTGAGTACATCTATCTATATATCTATCTAATTATATATACCTACTGCTTCTGTTAAAGTATATTTATGAAGAAGTGGGGTAGAAGGAATTTATAATAATATTAGCAAACTGCTCTCGCGTCGCTTCAGGAAAACTACGCTTTACTATTTTTGTAAATTTATTGTTAACTTTTTTATTTATAGACGGGTTGCAATGAAACAAACTTTAAGTATTAAGTGACGCTTACTACAATACATTAAAGAAAACGAGAACGAAATCGGTTAAGCCGTTTCTGAGATTAGCGGGAACAAACGTACAGACAAACAGACAACATTGTTTTGGGTTCTATTACGTTAATAAAGGCACCTAAAAATGTTTTCTCTCATTTATCGTCCATGTACAGAAAGCGATCAGTTAGAATTTTATCATTAGTATAGATTGATATAGATAGATAGGTCTCGGGTTTTATTGAGCTGTTTGCTACAATCACATCTAGGTATGCTTCTCATTACATACAGGTCTGCACTGTATGCAGTGTTAATACGCAAACGATATTTTAATCATCACGACATCGCCGAGCGATATCGTATCGTCCAACGTGAAAACTCTTATTTATGACATTCATACTTTAACCACTGTTTCATGCGCAACGAACAAACATGAGAGTTCGGTAACCGTATCTATTGTATGCCTCATCACCCAAAAGTATTTAATTTCAAACACAAGCACTGCTGGCGATAGCATCTACGGTTTGTGACTATGTTCGTGTGGCCACGCCGTAATGTGAGACGGCTTATGCTTGCTGCGACAGACGGACGAGTGAGACGGAGAGCAATCTTAAAAAAATTAAGTTCTTAATAATTACAACAACGACAATAGGTATTATTTAACAAAAGTTTTTTTTATTATATTTTCTAATTTATCCCCAAAATCACAAGTCGTTTATTTACGGTTGATGGGCTACCTAAATAGTAACGAGGGAAATACATGGGCCTAGTTATATACAATTATAATTATTTTAATTTATTATTTTAGTATAAAATAGCATGATATACATTTTGTAAAACAAAAAAAAATACGTTTTGAAAATATGAATTTAAGCAAAAGAACGGACATTCAGATACTTGGGTATCATGTAAAGTTTTTTGTAATCATCTGATACATATATATCTATATAATTATAAAGAATAAATAAAAATATGAAGCCCTTAGGCAGTATCCAGTCCATATGGACCAGGTGAGAAATTTCAACAGCAGTGCTTCTCTCGTTCAAAACATGTACTACTATAAATTTGACGCTGCTATATTTTCCTACCTCTCAAACCACGGCACTCTACAATCTTATTGTGTAATGATGATCGTGAGTTTCCAACACAAGGATTTTGCTATCCAACGCTCCTAGCCGTGTATCACATTCCCAAACAACGCGTAACTCTCAGTCAATCGCCAATAAATCGAAGCATACTCCATATTAATTAGCTCGCGTGAGACTTTGCTACTGTAAACCCCACCCAGAGATTTATTGTTTGAAAAGACTATTAAATTTATATATGAAAAATGTGCGTTTGTACGTTTGTTTTGTACAATTGAACTACGCTCGCGTGCTTCGTTATGACCACCTAATAAATCTAAGCTGTGTATAATCTACTTCTAACTTTTGCATCTATAATGAATTATAGAGTGTAGTACAATAAAAGGAGAATGTTCAGTCTCAGGATACCCAGTTTGACCACCAGCCAGTAACTAATGCTTACTATAAACTTATTTTTATATTTTTAAACAAGATTTATCTTAAAAATTGATAAATGCAACATATTATTTGGTTTCAATAATTATACAATTGATAAACGGTCGATTTTTTGAAAAATAAACTATTTTTTTCCTTAGAAGGGTGAGAGAGGGAAATAAAGTTTAAATTAAATGTAGGTCCGGTAGACCATAATATTATTTTAGTCAAATTTCAGCGTATTGAGTAAAACAAAAATAATTTCTTTATTTTATTTTTTTAATCATTATTTTAATTATTTTATCATTATTGAAATCCCGTGACGTTAGATCAGGCCCAATAACAATTCAGTCACTCGTCTCGCTGTTCGAAATCTCAACTACCTCATTTGAAACTGTACTAATTACTATATACAATTTCCACACGTAACGACAAACTAACAAAATGTTACAACAAATTGTTTCTAGAAATACCAGCGAATCAATTATCTAAGGTAAATTTTTATAACCTTTCGTTTATAACTATCAATAAATATCTATCGAGACCCAATCAAGCTTTAATCAGCTGAACGCCTTCTAATCCGTACAAGGCTCAGTCATTCAGTATTCCATTATCTGCTGCATAAAACCTGCATTCTCTATTACCGCGAGCGAGAATCGAACCGGATACAATAAATACTGGACCGGCGGTGAATTAGCTTCGCATGTTCTAAGCGAGTCTCGAGCTTAGCTGGGATGATGGACTCATTTCGATGCAAGTATTTTTTAATAAAATTGAAAACTATCAAAGCAGAAAATAAGTAAAATTGTTCAAAAAATGCTTTTTATCGGGATCTCACGAAAACTGATTAATATTTGTCATGTCAGACAATGTCAGACATTGGCTACCTAGAAATACGTAACCTTGTCATGGCATGTCATGGTTGCTATGACCAGCAACAGGATCTCGCAATTTTTGAATTTTACACTCATGTTACAACCCAATTATACGAGACAATCTCTCTGTAAACATAATTCATGTAATTGGAATTACGATAAAAGTTTAAAATCACATAGCAATACCGACTATGAAATCAGTTAAATCGGATGTCGATAACAGATAAACTATTATCAGTCTGCTCGTAAGTCGGCCAATCACGTAAGAAGAAGTGATTTAAAAACGACTCAAGTTTCGTAGCCAGATAGCGAAACCAAAACCGATGAACTAAATGAACGAAAATATAAAACTCTTCTGTAGCACGACTGGTCAGTTGCAGTAAGAACGTACAATCAAATTGATATATTCAATTTTCAAATTCGCTTTAGATTTTATGACTTGACTATATATTCGTAGAACTATGATTTTATTTTGGATTAGCAAGAACTAAGAACGCAATATTCGAACAATGTCTTCCATTAACAAGCTGTTTTTTATTTCAACACTAGTATCGGAGCGGATGCTGTAAATCCCGGCGCATGAACATCGACACGGTTAATTAGCATCGCGTGTTCTGGTACGGCTACCGTTCTAGCCGCGGGACAGTTGGGGGTTGGCCAACTGGCTATGCTAAGAAAATTACAATATTCTTGCCACTCAATATACTATTACTATGCTATAGCACCGGTGTTCGGAAGACGCTCATAGCCGTACGACTTGCATCGTAAACAGACGATATTAACTCATTGACTGCCGGACATATTTAGAGCGTCTTGCCCCGGGTGCCAAGGTTTTATTTTGAAGAATACATAAAAGTTTACAAAATATAATTATATTAAGTTACTGATATAATATTGTAATAGTACTTACAGAATTTTTTATTAAAAACAAAAAAAACACTACGAGATAACTCGTAGCTGGCAGTTTTGATACACACGTTTAATACGAGATATCTCGTAGCTGGCAGTCAATGGGTTAAACAGAGATTACTAGAAGTGTTAGCCATGTTTAAATCATTCTTTGCAGGCAGGACTAAGATTAGAATCCTGAACGCATGTTTGTTTTTTCAAATTCAAAATCATTTAATCATATAGGTATTCAGTAAATACACTTATGAACGTCATTTTTTGCTTCCACCACCGTATTATGTACATTTCTATGTGTACTAGAAAATTTATTGTCTTGCTTTGGAAAACGAAAATATCTAGAGGAAACTTGCAGTTCACTTTTAACTGCTCGGTGATTTGTAGTATTCCAATTCGTTCTTAGCAAATGAAAGGACTCATGGATCTCTCAAGGACTCTGTGGAGGGGGCGCAAACCCAGAGTTGCGATAGAAACGATTTGTTACTATGGTAAGTGGAAACATAGACAACCGTTAGTGACCGTTGGTGGCTTAATTTCACGAACGGTTTCCTGTTTTTGAGGGTACTTAAATGTTGGTCTTTATAGTTGCAGATGTGGTTTTTAACCGGAGGAATTTTGATGTCGATGCGGTATAAGCAACCCTATTGTTTTCTATGTACCAGATGCGCCGTAGAAAATTCTTTTAACAGCTTTAATAAATAAGTAAAATATAGAAGTATTCCAAGCAGTCCTCTACTTTTTATCTGCCTTAAGAGCTATATAATGTTCTACCACCTATAATAATTCCATTACACTTATATCAACGCTCCAATTTTCCAGATCTCGCGCGCTGATGCCGATCTCAACAAAAGATTATTATAATCCACAGTATAAAATCTTTCACCGGTCCGTCTCGCTATCTCTCCAGCTCATGTTTCACGGTGCGCGTGATTTTGCAATTCGTTCGACACGCTTCACTGTCCATTAGTCTTTGCGTAAGCTTTTGATTGTTCAAAAATCCGTATACAACGTTGATATAATACCTTCGTAATAAATAATCTTTTTGACAACCCTTACCTTAAATTACTATATCGAAAATATTTCGCTGTTTTTGATTTGATTCACAATCACTTAGACCTCAGTGGCCTGTGATAATTGTAAACGATTGAGGTAGGCTTAGAACGTTATTGTTAAAATCTAATACGCGATCGACAGTACTAAAATTACTTGAGCGCTTCACTGCTTCGGAAAGCATGATAAACAGCCATATTAGTTCTGATTTTTTGCTTTAGCTAGCAGTCATAAGCTCCTGTTGGAAATACACAGAAGTCATAAGAAGTTCCAAAACTTGTGTGGGCTTGTAAATGTTCCACCAATCTGTACTGGTATAGCGTGATGCAGTACATTCCAGTAACTTGGCTAAAATTATCTGCAATAAAAAAAACTGTAAGAAGAAACTAAATTTTAGACCGCTCACAACATAACAAACAAACGCTCACTCGCCCACATTCTCACATCAGGATTTCATGTGTAGGTAGCATGAACACAAACACAGAAGACATCACAAACATTCAAAAGCAGAGAACGAACCTGTCATACAACAGAAATTATGTATAGCTATAGTGAGGACAGAGATGATACATCTCATTTTTATGTATTATTATATTTATACAATAACCAAGAACAAGCAAATGAAGTTACTTGCCGTGCACGGATATGCCGAGCAGGAAGGAGACGGTGAACTCGTTTTTTACTGGCTCTGTGACTCTGACATTACAATCAAAACACGTTAATACAATTCACAGTTGATTCTTGAAGAAGAGTGATGCTAGCCAGGCAGGTAAAAAACCCCACCGCCATGTATTGTTATTACTCTATGAGATATATTTGACGTCATTACGCCTATTTTGAGTTGGGACTACGTTGATGGACACTCAAGGATGGATGAAGTTTAGAAATTGGTGAAATAAATTTATTTTACGATAAAATTAGCAAATTTAGTTCAGCCCCAGACGAAGTAGTTTTAATGAAATATGGATACAGAGCCTTACTAAGTAGGTACACTTAATTATTCGGTAAGAACTCGAGACAAGCAACAGCTATTAAACTTACGCCACTTAAAGCTTGTTAGTTGATAAGAACGTCGAGATAATCTATTTATTTTTCTAATGTAACCACCTCTAAGCAGCTTTTCATACAAATTCAAATTTCAAGTCATTTAATCATTTAGGTGTTTTGTTAATACAATTAATGTTAATTTGTTGCTTCTACTACCATTTCGAAAAAGTTTTTTTTTCATTGAGAAGAAACTGCGAAAGAAAATCCTTAGCATTTGTTTCACCAGCAGATCAATAGCATCCTAATCTGTCATACGGAAGGGATTCCTCTTATATTGAGGGTGTTTAAGAGTTTTTCACCGCTAGCATGTTATTTGACTCAATTTAGATACACACTTTCCAGAATACGTTATTTACAAACATGCAGATTTTCTAACTATATTATCCTACACCGTTGTAGAATATGATTAATATTTAATATGCAGATTTTTTTATTTACCAAATTAAAAATGCGTGAAAGAATCCAATCAATATGAAAGCACCCAGTATGAAAGACTGGTGTCCAAACTATTAGATTGTCACTGCTTTTAAAACTGATCATGCATCTGGGGAATAAATTAATAAATCACCCGCTGAATACAAGCATGTTTTCAACGCTTTGTAAGTTTAAATTGAATATAATGTTAGCCCAAAGTGCACTTATTTAAAATGATTTTGAGGCCTGGTCAACTTCCACAACTCACAGTTCATTTAGCTGAATAACGAACAAGGTCAAAGGTGCATGTCAATGATGGTTCGACCACTTTAATTACTTTTAATCAAGACAATTCTCGTGTGTGATGGCAAGGTGTCTTACCTGCCCAAATAAGTACCACGCTCCTTCCAGAATTAACCATAAAATGTTTAGACACGGGTCGTGGGCAACTAGTCAACAATCGGGTCTTCTTTAATGGCAATGCATCATTGATGTCTTGAGCGTTTTGGATATTAATGGGCAACATCGACCACTTCCTATCAGACACTTCTGGTTGTCTGTTCCGACATGTATACAACAAGGACTTTTATATTTTTTAGTTTTCTTTGCAAAAAATTACAAACATTATTTCAACCATAAATATGAAATAGTAAAAATATTTGTGAAACAATCAATTACATTCTAACTGTCAAAGCTAAAACTTCTCTGGAGAAAACAGGTACATGTCGAAATAAAACCGTCGGGAACGGGAACAAAACATTGATTAATGACGAAATGCACTCGAAAACAAACTGTCGAACTTCTTCAAATTCGCGATACAAATGCCTTCGGAATAACCCCTCGGAAATAATGGTTTCCTCTATAGCTGTCGTTGTTTCAATCGCCTTAACCACCTTTCATTCTATATTCGAAATCCAACTCTATTTCCTTGACATAAAGATGAATTTAATTTATCAACGATGAGTAGAGTAAACGCCCGAAAAGTTGACACGAGATTTTCTTGGTGAAGGTTTTGTTTTTTTTTTGTAGTCGCGCGGAAGCAGCGGCGTAAAGGGACGTGTGCTTCCTCCTTTTTTGTTGTTAAATTGTTTCGGTGCCATTAAGCCGTTGATAGATCACCGTCTTTGAGTAATGCCTTCCAATTGTTTGCGGTGGGGCGAGAACACATTCATGGGACAATGCTTGCAAATGGTATTTGGAAACGATTAGAATTATTTATGAATCTATACCATTTGACGATTTATCGTGCATATCTTCATTTACACAGTAATTTTGTTTTAAAATGTTTTTTCTTTGAAGAAAATATAAAGGTATAAAGCTCATTCAAATTCAATGCATGTTCCTAATTGTTTTACCCAACGTCATGATAAGGATTCTAATATCATGTACCAATTGATAAACTATAACTATCTCACTCGTGAGCGAGAAGTGATCGATCGCGTTAAGTAACTACAAATACAGTATACCTACTTATGTTTCCTATGTCTTATGTTTTAATTTTTACATACTGCTTCTATAGTTTAATTCGATATTCTGCAACTATCACTTCGAATGTAACTCTATTATTTTTACACATCAACCTTAGGTAGTCTGGAATAAGTCGTTCTTTAGCTACAAAACCGCCTATTGGATGACTTATTGCGCAAACTTTCCATTTTTGTACTTATCTCGATCGTGTACAATAAAGAGTATTGTTATTATTATTATTAAAACAATTTACCGATTAATATTTACTATATTTACTATGGGAGATGGTAATCACTCATCGCCAGATGGGTTACTACCTAAACATCTGTAAGAACCAGTGTCCAAATGCAAAGGCGGGGGCCGCAGTGAATCAACAGTTAAAATATTTAAAATTCCTCTCAAAATGATAACGCGTGAATGATTACCAGGATTTATTTTTAAATTTGTATGAAAGACATAACTTTTATAACCAAAATATTTTTTCCCACGGCGCAGTACAACCTACCCGCTATGATAAATCCGATGCATGGCATCAATAACAGCTAATTTCAACCTTATTACTTAACAAACTGGTTTATAATTTATTGTACGCTATAAAGTACCATAGGTTAATTCAAGGTGCTGGGTAAGAATAATAAAATCAAAGGTGTAATATATTACAATAGCCATGTCTACGATTGCCGCCACCGGTTCACCATAATTCTTAGATGATGTTTTAACAGTGTGATCAAGGTAAGAGCCAAGAGAGGTCACGGTGATGAGCGGTAGCGGAAAATTAGAATAAAAAACTGACCCTTTTGTTGGTTGACACTTACGTGCGTGAGAAACAGCGGATGCTACATAAAATTTTATGTCTCGTCATGGACATGTCTATCATAGACAGCACTGTTACGGAATCCCATGCAACAATACACACCAAGTACATTTTGTCTAGCAGCAATTTTGTTCTGGTGTGTGATGCGCAGGTTATTAAGATGGCAATAACGACCACACCGTTACCAACTTTAACGACACGCTCCACGAAGCAATACAATCAACGTTACAAATGCATTTAAATTGTCTCCGATTTAATAGATTGCAGAATCATTATAGAATGATTGTAATTGAATTAGTTACATAATTATGTCAGCATCCTAATTCCCTGAAGTAGCAATATATCCAGGATGTTATGTATATTATTTATGTGAATAGCCGACAAACGAGGAGATGAGCGACCTGATGGTAGATGGTCAACGTCACCCATGGACATCTGTAACATCAAAGGCATCACTTATGCGTTGTCAGACAAGAAAGATAAAGAAAGAAAAAAAGCACTGGATCTAAAGCCCGCATCTGGAACAAGTCGAGTCGTTTAGATGCTGACTCAAGAATGAGGGTGGTACCTAGCCAGTCAGGTTTCACGGAAAGATTGTAATACCAGTAATATTAATATTAATGACTTAATAAAAATATTGATAACATAATCCTTACGCGAAATCCTGCCACCAAGCTGGCCGGCTTTTGTCATTTCTTACGCAATACTATTCTGCCAGCATGGAATTGGGGATCAGTATTCTAGGCCGCCCCCATACGACACATAGTCTTTTATAATATTTAACTATAGTCCTTTTGGACTCTGGTTAGATTGATTCGATTAGTATAAATGTATACACAATTCTCTTAACATCATTATTTTTGCATGTTCATAATACAAATTCTCTGAGGATACAAAATCTGTGACGAAAATTTAATGTGATTATGGTTTTATCAAACTTAGTAAAATTAAATTTTATAGACACTTTATGTCTCCAAATCTATACATATAACAAAATTCTAACTGATCGATTTTTGAACATGAACTATATATGAGAAGAAATATTATTAGGGGCCTTTATTAACGCAATAGAGCTCAAAGTATGTTTGTCTGTGCGTTTATTCACGCTAATCTAAGAAACAGCTTAACCGATTTTGTTCTGGTACTTTTGTACTAATGTATTGCAGTAAGCATCACTTAATACTTAAAGTTTGTTTCATTGCGATTCGTCTATACATAAAAGAGTTATGTACTTTTAATTCACAGAACGAGAAAAACCCAGAAAAATGCAGATGCTATCTTTAAGCGTAAGGTAGTTTTTCCGAAGCGAAGCGAGGGCATTTGCTAGTTAAACAATATAATTTTTCATATTCAAATCGCTACGCTTTGAACTTTGAACACAACCGAAAGTTAGAAGTCGACGTCAAGCTTTATCTCAAATACAGTCTTGTTCTGTCCCTACCATGATGTTCCAGAAGATATACGGAGTTATTGACTCATCGTAAACTACACGAAATATGGTTCGAGTAGAAAAGGAAATTTGATAATTTATCGCTAACTAATAACAACTCAAATCAAATAAATCAAAACAATTTATATAAAAAAAAAATATTTCGAACATTTACCGGTATTTGGTTATGTATATTTGAAGACATTACAGTTTACAAAAATGTTGAAATTGCATTGAAATATTATAAGTATAGATGGGTATTTGTTTGTGAAATGTAGTCGACAAGTTGTTCTGCCCACCATTGTAGATACTAATAGCACCGTATGATATCACAACTCAAAACAAAATTTCTTTAACTGCACATTTCAATATTCCTAATATCTGTTAGGAACTCGATGTTTCTAAATATATACTGTATAAAATCAGACAACTTAAATCAAATAGTTCTCTAGCTAAATAAATAAGTAAATAAATAAATCAAATACTACCACTTTCAGGTACCACATGGTATCTTCTATAGCTAATATGAGCTTAAGTAACCACTCATACTGTGAAGGGAAAGGGTGACCTGTTCAGTCTACCCCAAGATGCAAAAAGGACTTTGCGAAACCTTAAGAGCAGTATGAAGAACTCTAAGAAATGCAGGTTTTTTCAGAATATCTTACGTTACCGAAATAACTATGTAACAATTAATATGCACAAAAAATAAGTTTAAAAATATTGAAGTGCACGCCGGATTCGAACTCAAGCTCGTCCAGTGACTCACCTCTACACTAATCCGCAATTATTTTGCCCAGTGTGCACCAAGACACACTAGAAGGTTAACTTAATCTCTACTATGAACGGAGTCCATTACATGCGAAACCTTTAAATTGACTTCTACTAAAAAGTATATCATTCAGAACATACTGACAAGAAAGTAAGCACTATGTCATGTTCCAATACAGACCTACATACATTTTAGCTAGGTCGCGAGCTGCAAAAAATCGACAGGAAAAGGTTTTCAGTACGAAGACGAACGCGTGATCGCTTGTAATTGGCGTCGACTGATGGATGAGAACAGGCGCCCCTCATTACAAATCCACCACGTGCATCTAGCGCATAACGAAATCTAAAATGAACTTTAAGACGTTGGCATAAATCCTGAAATCGTATCAGAAAAGTGTTACGTTATATTGGTTTAGGTGTATAAGCAGTTGGTAATTATCGACGGCGCTGTAAACTATATTTCTGTGGAACGCAACTCTTCGCAGATATATGAACGAAAGGATGCGTTATCCTTATTTCTAAAAATATTGAATTTAGACCCACACAAATACGAAGATATGTTTCTATAAAATCGCCATTTTTCAAGCGAAAATTTAACAATTACATAATTTTAGTTGCACGACAAATTGTCTTACATTTAGTCTAAGTTAACCTATTCTGTATATAGTACACATAGTTGGAGGCGTCAGGTCTCTTATATTAAAGGGCTAAAACCCAGTGTAGTCTTTTACCTAAGATCTAATACTTAATTAGAACTTAACCTTCCAATTAACATCCAAAGAATTTAAAAATTACTATTATCGTTTATCAAAACTAGATAAACTTGACGTCGCGTCAATGATGTGCATAACCCTTTTCACCTCAAATATTTACCAGGAAAATGATGGTCCCTATATAATAATCCTGAATTGTCAATCCCTATTATTTATTTTTATAATATTCCCTAGCTGCATAAGGACAACTTTCTGTCTGCAAACTAAAAACTTTCACATTTATATAGCGGGTCTACCAAGAGTTCATATAATCATAGTACTTATCATGTTTGACGGTAGTTGGGCTATTAATATTTATTAGGTCTATCCTTTTAGCACTGGTAAGCTGTGTCGATTAACGAAACGGTAAATGAGATGAGTGAAAGGAGCGGGTGAGTCTGGAAGTGGTTCTTGATTATGAAACTTTTTGTTTTATGTCTCTTAGTTATCAGACACGCTTAGAAACGTGATGGGTAATGGATGTTTAACAGGTCAGATTTTATGTGGAATTTTATAGACGCTTAGGTGTAGTATAAAGAAATTTTCTATTCAACAACCGCAAAATAACTGCATGGGTTACTTGATGGTAAGTGAACACCTACTTAGCTCCATTCAAGTCGCCCTCAGACAACTATAACTTGGGTAACAAAGAGGGAAATATCGTGATATTGCGCCCAGAAGAACACCAACTTACCAACAAGCATGGACATTTATTAAAACATTACACGGTTGATTTTAGCTTTGATAGCTATACAGGCAGTATAACACAATGCATAAGTACTATCAATATTTAACTGGGTTGTACAAAGCCTGATTACTTTGAACCGAATCAATTTGGAGCTTTAGTCCATTTGTTAACAGAATAATCCACAAGGTTACCGGGTTTCACAGTGTCTATATCCGTTGTATGCCTGTCGTTGACATTTAAAAGTCCCATACAACTTCGAGTTTCCCCTGGACATCTTAACAAAGGGACTAAGTCCTCTCCATTAAAAAGAATATTTAAACTTATTTTTAAAACTTACAAACTCAAGCCACATAAACGATGTAAATATTTTCGATTCCTATAAACAATTAACCTTTGTGATCATCGGTACATCGTTCGGTAATTTAAGGTAAAAGCGCTAATATTCGTTCGTTATAAAATTACAATCTCTAATAGTTGTCTGGCTATAAAAGGGAATGCTATTTTGTTTAGCAATCTTAGTCATAATGTGGAGCGACTGGCAAGACAGTCCAGTTATTCACGTAATTAGCATCTAAAGTAGGCAATACTGAGCCTATTAAGTGTCTGCATACATGTAAGGCGTGCCCATTCGTGTCCACTTTCTTAAAATCCGCAGGATATTAATTAGTCACCGCTGTTATATGTTAGGTTGTATTGACAGACAACTGTCTTACATAATATAGCTATAAAATTATTGGATTTTGCCGGTAGAAAATGGCGTGTATGGGAATAAATGTTTTTTACGTCGCAAATAGGATATACTAATAATAGGATAGGTTAAAATTAACGTACTCAATTGTATAAAATTTATTAAATGGAATTACAAAGCTTTCACAGAAAGGAATCCTGAGTCTTATTAAAAGATGGTCTTAGATTTAAAACAAAAAGGTGTTTTATTTGCTTGTTTTATTTATTTATTACACTTTATTCTCCACTATAAGTAATAGACCAGAAAATTTGTTACAATTAAATACGTGTTAGGCACAAAGACGATCTTATTGCTAAAAACCAATTTCATCCAGACCCTTTGGGAAGATGACAAAGGAAAAAGGTTTACATAACGGCTGTTGATCTTATCTACAACCGGGTTCATACTGTTTGTGCACTCATTTGAAAAAATTAAAGTTATTTAAAACAACTACATATGAATTTTCTGGCTTTTAACGAAAAATATTCCGGATATTAAGATAAAACCATTTGTACTTATCTAGTTACTTTTTTATTTACATAAACTGATACAGACGGTCCACTATTATGTATAAACATTATTTCAAACGTTTTAAAATCATTGTCATTTAAACAACTGTCTACTTTCGGTACAGTTAGCAAAAGTAGCTCAATCATGATCTTAGATTAAGATCTACGATAAAATTGAACTGCGATGTAACACATGTCAAGAGACGCGTCGTCTATCATGGGATTTACCCTAAAACGCGTTCATTTTATAGGAAACCTTGTCAACTTTATATAGAGTTCAATTTAACCTACCGTTAAAACTACCCTCATATAATGAAATGCATTATTAAACAGCGATTTCGTGACCCTATTCGAAAGGCATTAGATGGGGCATTATCTCTAATTTGCTTGTTTTAATTCAGTTTTGATTTTATCTAAGTTTGCTGTTTAATTATTCAATAAAAGGAGCGACGTCGTAAGAGGGTAGAAGGAAAATTTAATTTGAATAAATTAAGTATGAAAATTTTAAAATCACACTCACGAATTCGAAGTGACAGCATCGTCCAATAATGATGAATGTTTTGTGGAATCCATCAAAAACTTAAAGCTTTTGAATAATAAATAGGCATCAACATTTTTATCTCATAATTTTTTTTCAATTCCACAATAATCTAACCAATACAAATAGTTTTACAGTTTTTTTTAAGCTTGCAGATTGAGACATAATATCTCATTTGAAAAGGTCTATTATTCACTCCTCAGTAAGACTTCAAGCAATTTGCGGCATAATTAATATGCGTAATAATCATAATATTCTATATAATATTAAAAATAAATTTCTCTTTGTAATAAAAATTATTTAAGAATAGCTTGAGCGATTTGACTGATTTTTTGTTAGTTACGGAATTTTCAGAACAAAGCTTACATGAAATAAAATTTCTGGAAAATCCTCCAGTAATATAAATATAGTAATATGAATGATTATTTGTGTGAAAATATCCATTAAAAATAAAGCGTTTAGGTTTTCACTTCAGTTCTGTGACGGGTCGGTAATAAAAAAGTATAATAAAAAAAAATTTAGTCAATTCCTACTTTTATTAAATTCCTACTATTATTAAATAATACATTTATATCCTGCTGAATATCTCATATAAGAGAAACATTTTTCTTCCATGTAAAATTAAAATTAATTTATTAAATTTAATTAATTAATTAATATTTGAAAAAAACTTTATTAACATCAATTGTCATCCACTATGAGTTTATAAAAATGTATTGAACTTTAGTGGATGAATAAAGACGTATTTTATTAACGATTTAAAAATTTGAAAAAGATATATAAATATATAGGGAGAGTGTAAGCTAACAGGATGAAATGATTAATAAAAGTTTTTACACTCACACCTGCGCACTAATATTTTCTGTGTCGATGGTGACTTGGATACATATAAAATGACAAAGAACATGGAGAAAACAAACGTTGAACTACCATTTAATCGTCTGCCTCACCAAGGAATTGACCTTGGGACCTGTCGCTCTGCATGGTCACCAACTGACAAACTACAGTGGTGTCAATACTGTTCATACTCTTGCTTTGTTACGTTTATGTCAGAAAAGTCTGAATTGCGTAGTATTCACTTAAATAAGTGCTGGAATAAGCCAGGAATATGACTAAAAACTTTGTTCAAATTCGGAAATATGACTTAATAAATGTTAAAAATGTCACCAGCCATTAAGTCAAAACAATAGCTTTTCAAAATTGACGAATGCAAAGCTTCACAAGTATTTTCATTTTTCAAATCACGCCTTTCCGCCTATCATCATTCATTTGTCAAAACAAATGTCATATGGGGTGTCGCCCCTTACAACCCTTCTGTAGCAATTAATCGGCTCAATTTATGAATTATTGCTTTAAATAACCCTTATGGAATAAATAATTAGTGGACGTTGTTTGGTGGAATTTGTCAAGCAATCTGTGATGGATGTCTAAGTGTTTTATTGCTTTTTAATTGTTATGAACTACTCTATAGCTTAGTTGGTGGTGTGACCATGGCTGCCAAGCGACGGGTCGCAGGTTGGATACACGGTGCGGGCAGATAGACAGACAAATGTTTGTTCTTGTGTGATAGATGTTTGTAGTACATGCCATGTACAAGGAATGGCCGCTACTGCGATAAAATGAGAGTCCGGCTTTATTAGGGCAATTTGAAAAAAGTGTTAGTTCACCGTGGCCACTACATGCCGATGTGGCTTGTACCCATCAGCATTGCACTACAAGCTCTACATATCCTCTGCGTGGTATCTTTCTTGTAATCAGGGTTATCTTTCAATAATACACAGTTTGTCTTTGTAACCCATTCGGGCGGTCTGAAGCGAACGTAGTTCTGTTGTGGATTAGTCGACTCAACTGTTAGAAGTTCTTAAGCCATCCAAACAACAACTAGTAATGACTTCTTAATTCTTCTTTCAGAAATTTGGCGTTAGACACGAGGATCATTACTACCGAACGCGCCTGTTTACTTAATCATACATTACATAACGGCAAAACGGTATTAGCTCAGTGATATGAAAGTAAGTCTCCTATTTAAGGAATCTGAGTTGAAATCTTACACGGATGCTTTATTTTTGAATGATAAATAATAATTTTATATTCATTATTATTTATTTCGCTGACCGACAACATGTTGAGAAAATTTGTATATCGTGAAGTTTAAGATTTTTAAGTATGTCATATAGTATATCTATTCTTATCATCAATGCTATATGAACACGATAAATTGAAATCGAGTTCAAGAAGAGGAGTTTCTAACGGTTTCTTCTAATAATATTTCACATAAATAAGTAGCACTGGTTGATGCAAATATATCATGTGGGACAGTAATCTGCGGCCATTTTGATGTACAACAGCGCCATCTGTGTCAACTGAATGAGTTATTATACTGGCTAGCTAGGGTTGGCAAACGTTGATTTTTTGTCGAGTAAAAAGTGTGTAGATCGTAAAATATATTTTGAACATCTTGCTCAATCAAACTTTGCGAAAATAAATATTAATAATTTTTATTCATTTTTTTAATAGAAAGAAACAAACTGAGTTCATTTAAATCAGAGATATAGGAAAGGTAGATAGAGTGGCAGAATAAAAAATTCAGAATTTTTTACCATTGTATTTATTTATGACAAAGATAATTTGGCGTCATAAAACTATACAGAATTTTAGTTATCTAAAACATTAGTAAATCTCAAATGAGTCAACCCTGCACACATCAAACGCAACATGATTTATATGGCAACCCCTTAGCAAGATTAACCCTTTAACCGGGGTCACGACAAAGGCATGCGGGGTCGCGCGTACCCCCTCCAATTCAATTTGTAATTTATTGTTATTCGTTACGCTCATAATCCATCCGTACTTATTGATGCAATATCTATCATATTATGATATTCATACTGCATATGAATATTGAAAATTTTGAAAAAGAGCTTAACAAACTTATTCGAAATAAATTAGTGAAGGAACGTTAAAATTGATATTTTTCGTGAGCGGATTTTCTACCTCAACCTTTATTCCTTTAGTCCTACTGCCATTCATAGGCGATGAAAATTACCTAGATTTAAACAAAATATGCTTTGTAGATACATACGTCACAATTTTTTTTTGCAGCATTGTTTTTTTTTTTTTCAACGAGTTACCGGCCAAGAAGTTAGCGGGGAATTACTTAACGCAGGTTCTTAGACCCTACAATATTTCACTGTTCATTTTAGGAAGATAGTAGCTATTCAGGCAGATAAAAATACCTTACTCTTTTGCAGGAGTGCCATCATTACAGAAGATATTGGCTTTGATTTAAAAATGAATGGAAACGTATGTGGTGAAATTCATATTTTTTCCTCAAATGATAAATCAAGATTTTAACCTAACTAAACTGTATGTTGCTTTATCTTGGGTAAAACTTCGTTACCTTATGACGAGTATACTCGTTAAGACTCAGGAAAACCTGTAATAATTTAAATATTGGCAATAAATTCGGCACAATGTTATGTGGATAATACACGATCTAAGGTGCACGTTACAATACAACACATTTTTACATTTCACAGTTCGTCTAAAAATGAATTTAAAACTATTTCAAGGTTACACAGATAATACAATAAACGTCTGATTAGCGTAGTGGCAGTATATTTATAAATAACATTTATTTACTAAAAAAACATTATCAAAACCACTTTCAAAAGGTTAATTTATGAATCGAACGTGAAAACTTTGGTGATAAAAAAATGTTACGTTCTTTTTTCTAGCATCTTCCAAAAGCCCAGCGAGAATGTGTTCATAAACGGATATGTTGTAGTGACAATAAATAATATATTTCTAACTCACATCTACGCAGGCATGATGCATTAGTTCGTTTATAACGTGTTTGAATAACTAGAAAGTAACAATCTGTCTTAAGTATTCTGTATCTTCGGGTACTGTAGATTTTATTTTAAGCAGTAGTCAATTAATTCTATTATAAATTTCTTCCATAACATTTTGAAAACTGTCTATGTGTACTTAAATAGTATCGTAGTGACGTACTGAAAAAGATGGGATTTAGAGATGGAATTACCTATAGGCTTTCCGATCGTAACGGTTGGTGCATAGAAATCTTTAGTCGTGTGATACAAGAGGAATTAAGAGAGACTATCAAGGAGATCGCTCAACCGCCGCAGGATAAACCGCGAAGACGTATTCTTTTAATAACCATTTCCATTCACTGTGCTACACAAATAGCTAAAAAGATTAGACATCTAGTAGCGTGAGCAATAAAATTATAAACAAGGGCCTTACATTTTCCTTATTTGATTATGATTATATTTATACTGGAAATTTGAAAAAATAAAACACCCGTTTTTAACTATTCATACTTATATTAGATAAAGTAGAAACTAAATAAAAATGTCAAATAAGAAAAGTTTTGTTAAAAATTGCTGCTAGATTAGTGGGATCATCTAAGAAAAGATAAAATAAGAAATGCAAAAACATAATAAAATAAATGGACATAGATTATATAAGTAGAATGCAGAGTGATTGTTTATTATATATAAATATCACAGTTTTTTTTTTGTAATTTCTCTACATAAAGCGGACGATATATAAATAAGATTTAATACTAATTTTGTGCTTTACTTAAGGCGAGTCGCCACTGAGGGAATATTTTATGTCGGTTAATTTCAGTAATAAAAGAAGTTTGTCTTGATAAGAAACGAGTTGAGCAATTTGCAAAGTATTTAGTTATTCGTAAGGATGCAAAAGTTCGTCTTTTCGTCTTTTGGAAAATTTAAATGGCCACCCCCTTTTAAACTAATATGGTTTATGTATTACTATTTGAAGTCAAGTAATACTATTATAATTTTCGTTTTACTACAATTTGAGCAGGTAATATTGTTATGTAAAATTACGAGAGTATTATATTTGATTTTTTAAGCATATAACGAATTGTTTCACCTTATGTAAATGTAGACGAGAACTTAAATTAAAACTTTTGCGTTGTCTTCATGAAATGAATTTTAAATTCATTGAAGGAACAGCTTTCCTCAACTTAGCTATGGTGCTCATTGGTACACAATTACAAAAATAAAAAAGTTGTTTATGTGCGATTTTGTTCCCATATACCACTGTATTTCACTGCACTACCCTCCACTGCATTGCACTGCTCTGTTATATCCTACAATATACTGCATTATATGGTATTGTATTGTATTTGTATTTTAATTAACCTCACCCTATTACAAGCTATAACAATATGTACACGATAACGTTATCGACAAGTTGATATATAACGTCAAGATGTGAGTTTTGCCGACCGTACCGCGTAATACGGGACGCTTGCGCGGGCGCCGGTCGACTGGCTGATTTACTGCACTCTTAATGAAACCTGTTATGTAACTGGAATTATTTATTATTTAGTCCTACCAGCCGCTGGAAATTGCAGCTACTGTATTAGATAATAATTACATTTATATAACTATCGCGAGCGGCGATTAGTTGGACTTCATTCTTGAAGCGTTGTTCTGTGTACATTACTTTGTTTACACATAAAACTCAATTAAGTTTTATGTTAAAGGGAACCTTGAATATAACGAACTTATGTACATAAAATTTATAGCAACAGTGACAATATTGACTTCAACATATAAAGATAAAAAACACCTAAAAAACACGTATGTGCCAGTGTTATTTATAGTTACAGAAATACAAATGAAAACAATTTCAGAAATCATTTTATAAAACATTTACACACTGACACCTCCGCACTAGCATTCCCTGTGTTGCGGGTGGCGTAGATGCAAACAAATATGACATTACAAACACCCATGACTTCAGAACAAACATTTATCTGTCACATAAATGCTTGCCCTGGCCGGAAATCGAGCCCGGGACCCCTCGCTCGGCAATCAAAGTCACTACCAACTGGGCTAGGGTCGTCATTTATTTATTTTAAAGTAACATTATTCTGTATATCTATATTCATACATTGAAAATGATGTATATGACATATGTATATCATGATATATGATGACTATAGAAATTCTAACTAATTACATATCTAAGTACTTCATTTTAGTTTAGAACTTATTATTGATTGAATGCGTAGATTGAAAAATGCAGAGTAATTATTCTGCAGATCCAAACAACGCTGCATCAGACCTTTTTTAGACCTTGTTAGGGCTTTACAGATGTGTTTTCCAGACACATTCTCTTCAGACATGCTCGTACATACTCTTTCCCCAGTGTGATAAGCATTTCTACTCACGGAGGCATTAAATTTCTACTCACGAAGGCATTAAATTTCATTGAACAATATTTACGCGAGTGACGTCATGTATATCTCATTACAACAACTTGTTTATATGTGTTTGTATTACAGACATGCAAGGGGAAATATACATATATATACTACTGTAAAAATCTGTAAGTTCTGTCTGTACTTTGAATTTTATTGTCATATTTAGTAATAAAATGTTAACCATCTTTGTCTGTCTGTCTGGATGACATACAAGTCATCCTACAACCCAAAAATGTCTTGACCGATCTTAATGAAAATTTGTGTATAAGAAGAACACGTGGTTGCCCTATTGATAAGCTATGTATTTTATAGTACTGTACAAATACATAGATTCTATCTGTACATTTAATTTTACTGTCATACTATTCAAAATAATTTATTTATGATTATAATTATGATTAGTAAATTTCAAAATTCCAGTAAGTTTACAGTTACTTCTTCATGACGGTATCTTGGTCGACGATCTGTTTTGTTAGTTTTTTTACAGCTGGGAAACGACCGGAGCTTGGACACCTGTCGGAAAGAGATCGCTGCAGCCTATACGCGTCATCGACGCATTGCCGCGTAAACCATTACTAAAACATCATTTTGACATATTTTATTAGTAACAGGTATCAGGTAATCAGGTAGAATGCATTTCCTCAAGTCTTACTTAGATTATTTAAAAAAAATTAAATTAATTGTAATCAATAATTGCGTTTATATATTGGGAGTAACATAAGTGAATGTTATAAAATTTTATGATTTTATAATATATTACATTAAACAGGTGACCTCAACTTATCGTTCGAAATCGTAGTAATTGATGTTTTGTCGGGTACCCAATAGAACTGTAAAAAAATGTATTGAAGCATACTTATAATACATATAAAAAATAATATTCGGATAACCGAGATGGAAGAACATTTCATACTAAAAATTTAAATCCATCTCTAAACAATAATAGCATGGTGGACAATGGTTCGCGGATCCCGTTGGCTTGAACTGACGACTTACCCTCCAGCTCCACACTGGAGCAACGTGACGTGCGTTCCAAGTCCTCGCAACTGCAAAAACTTGCAATTGACCGGCAATTGGTTATAGCGAGTGACAATATCGTACAGTCTTCTGTTTTCCTTAGCGTCGTTTACGTAAAGTTACCTGTACGCAATACGGTTGTACATAATCGCCATATACGGAAGGAGCAGCGGCTTTCGATTGCGTACGACAGATGTATTCTCTCTCAATCTTTGAATAACAAAGTTACAATATAATATTTTTAATCGCCTTAAAAAGGTTAGATCACTACTGTTTTTTTTGTAGGCACTCAATGATTTTAGTGTGATTTTCTTGTAAATATTTAGCAGTAAAGTAGTTTCATAGAAATGTTGTTAGTGACAAAATCCACAGATGAAGAATGGAATTAACTCTGATTTAAAATACCTGCTGCTATTTTTTTATTACAAAGCTTTCTTAACACTATAGTTGTAGTTGTATCAACAATAAAATAAATAAATTGATACAACTTACTACAAAATGTAGTATTCATTAATCTTGCTAATAAATAGATAAATTACTCGATTTATTGATACAAAAATAATTAGTGTGTGTTAGTAGTGCTTTTTACGGCCACTTTTTCTTTCTATTTGTTTCTTTTTTATCAGATTTGTTTCACATTTCTAGTCAATTAGAGATCTTTTCAGTTGTTATCAAATTTCGAATCAAATGACGATTTCTTACTTTTACTAATTAATACTTTGGTCGTCAAATTCGATAATAAAATTCAACATCTATTCATGTACTCGTATTTTTTCCATTTTTCCAGAAACGGCAACCAAAGTAACGCAATTAAACCTTTTAAAATGCTTTGTTTTTAAGCATAATCGATGTAAATAATAAAAACGCTTGAACTGATATGTCCGTGAGAAAATATAAAATCTTGTTAGAACCTCAACATGTTTGACGGCTTAGAAAAAGTTTTTTTTTTTAACTTAACAAAGACCTAACACTTCTTTATTTGCAATTTTTTTTTACTTGTAATAATTTCTTTAAACATTTATTTATTACTTATTTTGCACAAACCTTAAAATAAGGGGGGTACAAAGGCCGGACTTAATGCCTAATGGCATTCTCCACCAGTCAACCCTGGGCACTGGCGAAAGGATGTGGCAGATGCGTACAATGTTTGTCCCTGTAGCCCGGGGCCAGAATAGGGCTACGGTATCCCCTGCCTGTCGTAAGAGGCGACTAAAAGGGGGATTCCGGGGTCGTGGGCGGCTAGGGTGGGAGCCTGAACCGTCCTGCCAACGACCCCCGGAAGGACGTCGGTATGTGTGGCCGCATACCGGCGTAACGCCAGAAATTCGGGGATGATCGTCCGCTCATCCTGAGCAGAGCCTGACGGGGCACGCGCTCATAGGACTCCGGTCGTGTTCCGATGGAGATCCTGGAGTTCTACCATAGCGCCAAGGAAGGCCACTAGGGGGGGTTTTAGTGCGGTAAAAATCCCACATAACCCGGCGTCGCTCCCACGGCACCGGGTACCTTTCGAAGGTTTCCCCCTCGTCAATAAAAAAAAAAGATGCGTACAATGTTAATAATCTTCCCACTGTCACAAAATTACAATCACGAAACACGAATAGCATAACAAAACAAATAAGAATGTTATTAAAACGAAAAAGGTGTCTTTATGTACATTTTTCGTCGGCTCAAAACTTTATGGCGGTCATTAAAAACACGTATCTAAATCTAAGTATCTTAAGAAATCTATCGCTTGTACGGTTAAGGACCGCAATTAATTTTGTTTAAATTTCGGCTTAAAAATGTAAGGCATTCGCGAGTTTCGATAGTTAGATTAAGATTTAATATCTGTATAAAGTTGTTGAGCTGGCGTTCGTGATTATATTTTTTAGTTACTAAAACAGATGGTTGTTTTGATACTAAAAGTCCAGCATTTTATCAGGAATACAGTAGCAGTACAATATTAATAACCTCAAAAATCTAAGAAAATGTTGAAGTCGCAATCTTACGAAGTTCTCAAAAACAGTACTATGATAAATCTGTAAACACATATAATACAATATTATGATGCTGTTATATATGTTATTATTATTATATATGTATTATATTATATTATATTATATATGTATATATGTTATATATGTAAATATATGTTCTTAACAATTTTGTTACCCTTATAAAAAATTAATATGTATATTACACATGACGTTACATGATCTTGTTTGTAGTATTGTATTCATATTTCTTCTTCCATAAATTTCTTTCTACATATTGCCATAAATGTATCAACTAGCTTTAGAATAGCTAGCTAGTTATGTACTCCAAAAACATTATTTTTCTTTTTCCTTAGCTCTCCATAAAGTTATCTGGAATAAATCACTATTCCGGTAGCTATGGAAGCAATAAGACTGCATTTTGCACATTTTAATTTACTAATGTGTACGCCAATATCTATAACTAACTGTGGCAAAAAGAACATTGAATTTGAAAGCGTTAGGATGTATGATAAACTGCCTGATAAAATGTTTAATAAAACACTCCAAAACTTTACACAACTTCAAAAAACTCTTAAAAGAGTATATTTTAAATTACCATAATAATAAATATGTAATAATAATATCACTTTATTCAAAAGCAACATACATTAAGTTTAAAAATTTGTAATACATAAATATTTTCAATCATAATTACATGAGTACCTATTACTTCATCCAGTACTTTACACCTTAGATTTGTGTAATACTGCTCCGATTTAACCCGAACGATTTTATTTGTAAGTAGCATCTACCCACAGTTAACGAATAATAAAATAATATTAAGTAGCCATTTTCTACGTTAAATTTCAACCATGTGCTCTATGTACGTACGCCTTACACAAATGTTATTGATAAGTTTCACAGTAAGTGAATTGTAAAATTCTTAATGAGAATAATAAAGATCTTAAACCATAAACCATAATATTGTGAAATATGTTGTTGAACGATACGCAATAAAAATATAAATAAATATCTAAAATTGTTTTACCTTTAAACGTCTAACTCTTTTACAGATACAAACGTTGCTTCTATACATTACTCTTGTGGTAAAAACATCTCTCTAAGTTCCACATTTTTCTCCACAACCCGCCCGAATACCTCACTGAGCGATCACTTTTTCAAACTACCTCATCGGCGCGGTGTTTATTTACTGTGTATTTCCACTTCACTTTTTACCTTTATTAAAGGAGTAATTTATTAATGAAACAATTAATCAAGCTTATCGCTTCGGCATCGCAAAGGCTGTTACGAGATTCAACGTAAACCACGATTCCGAATTACGATATACTTCAACACAACAATGCGGTAATTAAAATAACTTATTAACATAAAAATATAGTTTGTATTGACTGGCAGAAGTTTTTACTATTATAGAGTACATGGTTTCAGTAATTACAATCGCTTCATCAATTACGTGAGATTATAGTTCGAAGCAAGTTGAAATTTCGACCGGCAACTCGTTAGTGGCATCCCTAATATTATGAATGGCCACACCAGTAGTCGTTTATCATCAAGAGGTCTGTTTGTCTACTTCATGCTTAAAAATTAGGACTAAATTAAAGGATTAAATTAAAAATAGCTTTTATATTTCAGCTAATTTTTTTTAAGCATGAAAATAAAAGTTGTTGTTATTGGGCTAAGAACAGTCAGAAGATATTCTGTTTGATGTATTAGAAACAATACCTTTAGTTCTTTTTGAAGTTTGAATTCTGAAGTAGCCCTGATTTTCAAAGTTAAACACGATCATTATTGTTATCGTAAATAATGGTAAAGGAACACATTCAATAACAACACAAAAAGCCGTTACTATTCAGTTACCACCCAAGAACTTTGTAGAGAAACTTTTATGTTTGTAGCTCCAATACCATCACGATTTTATCCAAACGTTAAGATTTTACATAAGTCCCCAACGAATCTAAAATTCAATTCTGTCTACGTCTGTTAGGTAAAGTTGATTAACACAAATAACAAGCATGACATCACGGTTGGGAGAGTTCGCGAAATACACGGACGAGGGTATGTAAATTGTGACTGAGATCTACATGCATCGATCTTGGAGCTGAGTGATACAGAAACGAACACGACCGTGTTATTGACCGATGCGTTCGACACGCGTTAGACTGACGCATTGTTGACACGGCGAGACAATAACATAATCAGTGATCTGTTGATAGATTGACAGAAGTAACCACTGGATAGAACCCATAATGAGCTATGTATGATGACTATCTGAGATCATTAGCATAGATTATTCAACGAACAGGAATAAAGGAGAAAAGTGAAAATAAATTGAAATTTAAAAGTTGCGCATTGATTCAATCATAATTGCGGATTAGAAAATAATTTAACTTACTTTATTTTAATTCAGTAATTCGTCTGTATATTTTTTACTTACATTTATGATTCTAATCACAGACTTTCCGCACATGGATTCTATATGTTAAATATTGAACAGTAATTAAAATTACAAATATTCAAGTTAACTTTGATTAGATATCAAATCCAGTAACTAAGGCGGTAGGGTCGAGGTATTGTAGTTATGTTTACGTTTATTAAGTAAATATCTGACATACGAGAAGTCTCTAATTTGTGTCTGTAAATTCAACGAATTTCCAAAAAAAATTGAGTGTGTTAGCTAGTTCCTAACACTTCAACCGAAACATGTGAATATATTTCACAGTTGAACTAATAAAAATGGCTAGTGAAAGAATATAGACCACTTAGTTAGTACACAATTAGCTTTTCTATTTTATTTTCACAATACTATGGCTTATACGTTCGGCGCCCTTGACCATCAAAATTAAAAACGTTTCCTTTTTCCGTTTTTCGAATACCCACGTTTTTATTATTTATATTTATTATTGCCAACGCCAAAATATATTTAAAAATTTTATTTATTGCTAACACTGGGCAGATAAGAATGCTCACCTTACCATGCACAAGTACAACTATTTCTACTTATTTATGTCCGTGTCGACTACTATGGCAAACAACATCATAGTCTGAATGTGGGAATACCTGTGGCTAGATCTTCTCAACTAGTTTGTGCGACAGTTTTTGCTTCGACCCGGTTCATTGCGAATTCTTCATTGTTATCTTACCCCTAGTATCTTCAGAGAGCTTCCTGTATCTTCTTGTGTCGCCCGATGAGTTATTACATAACGGAGGTCAACTTACATAATTATTTTAAACAATAATTCCAAGAAAAGTATGTTTAGGCTTCTATATTCATAATATAATTGGCCGTATTGGAGCGGCCTAGAATACTGGCCCCAATCCCATGCTGGCAGATCGAGGTGACATATGAGGCGACAGAAGCCAGCTTGCTTGGTGGTAGGGCTTCCAGTAAAAATTGTATTATCAATATTATTAATGAGTCAATTATATAATATAATAATCTAATATGTATAATAAATTAATGAAAGATAACTTAGCAATATTTTAGGTAACCTTTAAATTAATAATTACCGTTGAGAAACAGTCATGTACGGCACAGTATAACAATTTTCTCCGAGTACAGCCACTCCCTCTATCGGTAGATCTAACAAGCTTTTAAAAGGATATATCGTTCATACATGTCAGCATTACATTAGCAATATTATCTAGCTTTCCATTCGAGTGAAACTTTCATACCTGTCTAATGCAGTCATAATTATAATCATACGTAATTACAATTATGTTTATATGTGAGTTGATTATTATTTGCTTTTAAACGAAGTAGTATGATTATATTAAATAATTATATTGGAATAGTTCTCTAAACATAATTTATATTGATTTTTGTTTTAAGAGTAACCTTATTAGTTCCTCGCATTTGATGAAAGAACTAAAACTGTTATAAGATTTTTTTATATCAAGATGGTGAATTGGTAAATGATTTACCAGCAGGTGCCCTGTCTGTATGTTTGCTGGATATTCATACTCTCACGGCATGGACGTACACAAATACGACATCAGGAACACCCATGACTCGAGAACAAACATTATTTTATTTATGTCTGCTCCTACCGAGAATTGAACCCGGGACCTCTTGCTTCGCACGGACACTATCACTTGGGCTGTGGGGTCATCCATGCTCCTCCGCAATATCTAAGGCATCGACGACGCGTTGAGGTCTAAGATGGAAGCGGTCGACCTGGTTATTACCGATTCTTCAAGATAGTATCACACACATATCTGTCTGTCCTTCTGTATGTCATGAATATACTGAAGTTAAATACTAAAGTATACAGTTTGGAAAAGCAACAATATTTATCATTAATAAAAGTACTGATTTCGGTGGATAATTTAAGAGTTATGTTAAAAAATACAAAAAAATGTTTAAATCGCGTTTATTTTTTAATTAAATATGTATATTTTTTTATTTCAATATAAACAGACGAGCTACCTGATGGTAAGTGGTCACCGTCACCCATGGACATTAGTAATACCAAAGACATCGTTAATGTGGTGTCGTACAATCACAAAGAAGAAAGAAAGAATTTAGACAATGTTCGAATGCCGCTTAAAAGATCTAACGATATATTTTTAAATTAGAAAAAAGCCGCCCTTCTTCATTTAAATCACACCCTGTATACTCTATCAAAACAGGAACAAATCGACAGGTCCATATCCCTAACAAAGTCAGCGAAGAGGACCACAAATACACCTAAGTACATCGGCCAGTAACTCGGCAGAAGAACTCCTCTCGGCGTAATATTTAACCGTTAATAGGCCGTCATTCACCTGCATGGCCGAACAATCTATTAAGGGGCGTAACGTATAGCGCGTCATAGTCGCTCACACCTCCAGTGCAAACTATTTAAACGAACAAACACGCGGTAACAACCTGATAAATCCAATGGATTGACAATCGCCTGATTCGCCGGGGTCTGCTGGCGAGAGACTGTGGAAGATTGGCTGTATGCTATCTGATATTGAGCGAAGTTTTGTAGAAATAACTTTATTTACGTTGTTGTAGTTACGTGTGCGTGTGCGTTAGCGTGCGTATGTGCGTGTGCGTGTGCGTGTGCGTGTTTGTGCATTTGTAAATGTGTACGTGATTGATTGGCTAGTAATTGAATTGGAATGTACGTGTCATAACTATCGCTTTCTCATTTCCGTTATATTATTAAGTGTCCTATTATTTGTTAACCGTATGTCACTATATAAATATTGCTTTTAATATTACGTTACTGGATAATTTGCAACATACTTTTTCAGTAATTTATTAAGATTAAAAAAATCTATTTGTTACATTTTCTTGCGTCACATTCGTTGGTCATTTAGACTCTTCATATGAAATTGTAATTGTGAACGTGTTGTTTTGTGTAATTTAAAGATACCTTATATGTTACAAATATCTCATAACTTTCTGTTAATTTTTTATGAAACTTTTAATTAAAAATGTATCTAATAATATCAAATATGACGTTCGAAATTGATATACTTAAACCCAGCACGATTGCATTTGCTAATATTTAAGATTTTTTTTACTGTACATATATAATCAACAAAAGTTATCGCTTAAAACTAAATTGCCGATGATAAGACAGACGCCGGTGCCACTAGGGTTGTACAGCACAATTGCTGTTGCTAATTTAAGCCGCGGCGCCTTATACAGTGACGCCGAGTGTAGAATCCGCACTTGATAGGCGTTTGTATGAGTGCGGCTAAAGAGTGCGTTGACGAACGCGACGCCAAATAGGGTTGAGCCGTAGTGAAAAATTTGCTCCTTACCACCCTTAATTGGGTGTCGCTCTGTTTTGCGTAAACAGATGTAGTGATCTATACGCGAATAATGGCATGTTTGCTTCATCTTTAATTCGCGTTAAAGAACATAATATTTATTAAAATGTTTGTATGCTGCTCTTGTTCCGCAGTGAGAGATCTTTATGTTACGTATAGTTCTTGCACTCCAAAGAGTTGTTACTCATTTTAATCAGGTGTTTTAGAAAATTTTATATTTAAAGTTAGATATTAAAAAAATATATTATAATTTACGAAAACAGAATTTCTCGGATAAAACTTACTGAAGACTTTGACACATAACATACCATTAATATAACAACAGATAAATACACATAATTATATTACGTAATACGTGTGAGAATTTAAAAAAAACATTTGTCGATCTAAAAGTTTCTAAAAAATAATTAAAATATTTTGTGTCTATTTTTTAATAATGCAAGGGAAATCTTTATATTGTTGCGTGTAGCTAAATATGAAAATTATCGAAAGATATTACACAGCTATAATACATAAAGAACGCACTGTACATAAAACCACCCTTATAATTCTGCAATCTCCCAAACATAACTCACAGATAATGTCGCAGTGAGTTTATGTAACGTTAGGTATTATTGTTATTATAACGGTTTGTAGTGGTTTAAAGATGATTTAAACCTATTGGCAGCACACGAAACTCGAAGAAGACGAGAAGGAGGCGCAGGGAATACTCTACCACGCAGTACTAGTGCGGAGTTGTGAAAGAGATTCATGTGTAAAATATATAAAAAGTTGGTTTTACAAATACTTTCCGAACGTCAAACTACACTGTCGCTTAAACAACCTACCGTGAGTGGTCCCGGAAGAAGAAGCGGCAAGAACTCCCAAGGGATTTATTTCTACTCACGGTGAAAGAAAGCACTTAAAGTATCAAAAGTTTTATGCCGCTCGAAGGCTTCCAACATGGCTTAGCGATCGCTATCTGACAATAACAAGCGATTGCTGGGCGTGCCCTGCAAAGCACCAAAGTGTTCGAGAATTTTTTCTACTAGAAGCCTGTCTGATGTCCGAATGCGGTCGAATTTGCTTAACACAGTTGAACACTTTCGACCGACACAACGCGCCAGGCTTCATTGCATGTCCATTTTAAACCTCCATATAAATGAAAATAAGAGTTAGAAATAGATTAATTTCGTTTTCAGTGTGCTTCCACCTTAGTGCTTCAATGGTTTAAACATATTGATATTAATTATGATATTTTAAGCATAATGAATGGTAAATTTATTCATAGCAATGGTTAAACTAATTAATTGTTAATACTTAATATGTACTATGTAATGTTCTTTTGAGAAATATAAATCTTCAACCTTACCTCAATATAATGATCTCACAGCGGAATTAACTGTGAGTTTGATTTGTGCGGCTACAGAATTACTGTGCAGGTCGAGCTCGGCAGCACAAAGTGTAAAATATGACATTTTCTATGCCCGTGTCGATATTTTCTAATCGTTAGCATTAAACATGTGGTCCGCGGTTCATTTGTTACACCACACGTTCATGACGAGTCTTGTTGGGAACGCCATTTAAAATCACAGGATATAGAGCTGTTGTCGCTCGTCATTATAATCCGGGATTGCGTCCAGGGCGAGTTGTTAGCTACGTTTCCAGATACAACTATTCCGTGCCGGCATTATGGGCTTGTGAACTTTAGGCAGTAATTTTGTTAAATATGTATGTTGTAAATACTAGTTACGGAATGTTGCCATTTTGTGTGTTGTATGAGATTAGGATTTTATTGAAATTCTAATGTAGTTATTACTAAACTGTTTATTCTAATGTAGTTATTACTAAAATCTTAATGTAGTTATTACTAAACTGTTTTAACATTGAGGAGACGTAAAGGCGAACAAAGAAGATTAGTTTATGCTTAAATTTTGAAAATAATTAACAATAAAATGTGGTATTTTTTTTATTTATTTATTTCACAAACACATCTATCCTTACAGTTACAACCCAATACGATAGAGTGGCCTTATATAATACCTAATTAATATACATACATTTAAACTTAAACATTTAAACTTAAATAATTTGGTTGTAATAAACAACAAAACGTATTAATTTGATTCTAAAAGTATTGAAACTAAAATTTATTCTGAGATATGAATGTACACAGTACAGAATGTGATCTTTGACAATTCTTTTAACCGACTTCAAAAAAGAAGAAGGTTCTATGTTAATGTGGATGGAACTCCTCAATCGGCATAGATTGAAAAACTCTACGTACGAGTAGTTATTTACTTTTCTAATAGATGGCGTTAAATTGTAATAATTAAAAAGAATATAATTTCAGTATTACACTGTAAGATATATTTTTGTGCGACGCGACCTTGACGTTAAGAATATTTATTCTGAAGTTGTCTGTATTTGTAAACAAATAAAAATAACTAATATAATGTCGTAATCTTTTGTATGTATAACTTAGGCGACATTTTGGTACTATTGGTACAAAATCTTTGTGAGGCTTTCCCTTATACCGTTGTATTATGACAAGGCACTTATTTCTGCGGTATGTATGTCGCTAATAGTGCGTTGCGGAACCAACGAGATCATAATAGATCTGTCACACGGCTGACGAGGGCAGCTTAACCAGTGTCAGGCTTGTTAGTATACTGCGAACGACCCGTTTTAATCATTTAGGTTTTTACTAAACAATAAACTATAGCCTATAGTATTAACTTATGAACATGTGTGACTAATTTATGCACGGCTATATAAATATATATACATATATGAGATGATGAGAGATTTTATAAAGCTTTTCTTGTTTATACACCTAGACATACTTCTAGATCGGTATAACTAGTGTATGAATCCAAGAACAATAGGTTGCTGTTTATGCTAATGTATGGTTATCAAGTATCAAGTATATATCCAAGTTTCTATTAATTTAACCCAAATCTCGACTGTTTAGATAATGTTTTATTTATTAAAGTTTATTACGTGCTATAATATTAACGAACACTGAATATAAAATATATAAAATTATTAATTTATATTAGTATTTATATATAAAAGTTAATATAAAAAAATCTCATAC